>WPIO01000121.1:565000-600000 GCA_009760855.2 Cristatella mucedo | reverse complement strand
GGATTTTAGGTTTGTACTAGGTATTGGTAAACAGTTAGATCCTGAAAAGTGGGTCGTACGATGCTTTGCCTGGCTGGGCAGTAGATCTGACGAGTAGGCTGGAGTCGAAGAAGCCGAAGGGACCTAAAAGTGAGTGACAAAAGCTTGAAGTCAATGTATGGTTGACTGGTGGCCAGTTCAGGTCGATGAGAAGTGGTGTGAAGTGACAACAACGATGTTCACAATAGAAAATCCAGAGCCGCAGAGTTTTGCTCCTGAGTGCACAGGGAGGTCAACCAGGGAGCACTGAGTTACACAAGTCAAGACGGGATGTCACAAATGCATCGACCAATTTTGATGTGGTAGCCCTGTATAAAAAAGTCCGAATTTGAGCAATGTTATGTTGCTAAAAGTAGGCAGAATTGACTGTGTAGCTGATATGGTAGTCTAATGTAGGGTCACTTTGTAACATTGCACCTAGATTTCGTATAGATTCAACAGGAGATATGTTGGCAGAGCCGATTTTGAGAGTTAGCTTTTCAAATTTCCCTAATCACACTAGGTTTTCCCAATAGCTAATAAGTTGGTTCAAACTCAATTCAATTAAAGGAAATGTGCTGCCATCATCTTCGTGCAAATATCTTCAATACATGCAGTGAGGGAGCAGAGAGAATTCGACGTGCTGGACGTGCTGGCAGAGATCAAGGCAACGGCGCAACTGACTGTCGTCCTCACGAAAGTGAAAGCGTAGATTGTGCCTGTGGCAATCACGCCGGCAGGAATCAAGAGGTAGAGTAAATACTGTGAAAAGAAATGGACCTAAGCTCAGAACCCTGAGGTTACCATACTTAAAAAATTCTTCGGATGATCTTTATCAGTTCACATCAATACTTTGGAGTATCTCCCTGAGATAGGACCGGAACCGTTGCAATGCAGTTGCAGATATCCCCAGGCGAGATGAGAGGCACTCAAGAAGGGCCTGGTGATCAATAGTATTAAAAGCTTCCTAAAGATTGAGCAAAACAAGCAGAGTTACTCCACCCACGTCTGCCATCCTAAGTAGGTCGCTTTGCACCCGAAGCAATGCTGACTCTACGCTGAAATTAAAGTAATGTTACAAATGTGTAACAATATAAATAATAATAATGAATAATAATAAGAATAATAATGTGACAAATGGCAAATATGTACCAATGCTGTTATTAGCTCTAAAACCAGACAGCTCCTAACTAGAGAGGTTTGAAATTTCAATGTCTGAGTTCAGCTGGTCGACCAGGAATCATTCCAGTGTTATCAATAGAAGCGGTGGATGGGAGACTGGGCATGACTGGGCATGACCTGCTCGAGCTCTCTTGGTCCAGCGTAGCTTTCTTAAGTAGTGACCTGACTAAACATTTTTTGAAAGGTGCGGGGGACATGACCTGAGGCAAAATCATCAGATTAATATTAATCAGATTAATATTCAAAATATCTTGATATTTATCAAATATTTTGCTATTTCTCTCTTCATCTCAGTCCGGTTTAGGGTTTAGCGTGGCATCAGTTATAGTCGAGAAGTAAGTCAATGTCAGTGAGTCAATGTCAGCGCTCAGTGAGCGAAGGTTTCAATGGTAAAAGCTTAAATCAGCCGCTAAGTTTATGGTGTGACTGACGACCACTAAGATTGAGCGATTCGCAGCTGAGCCTGAGAATGCACAACAAATGCGAGCGACCTGGGCTTGCTTCTTGTGGGGTAGCCAGTGCAAAATTAGCTATTTGCAATTTCCGGCAACAACACTCACAACGAAGATATAGTTTATTTGATAATAGGAAACATTAATAGCCGCGCACGATCGTAGCTAGTTTCTGCTATGGTTATTGCAACGCGGCTTGGTGATAACAGATATAGCGTCTGCTGGCGAAATCCAGTGGCTGTGGATTTGCATGACAATATCCGGATGTGACTCTCTGGGAACTGAGGCACAAAGGGTTACGCTGCCCGTATGCCTCTGCCGAAGCAGTATCGCTGGAAGGCACGCGGAACTGCTTGCTGGCCGTGCGACGATGCACACAAATACGCGCGTGGGCGCACACACCCACACACACGCATATATATATATATATATATATGTGTGTGTGTGTGTGTGTGTGTGTGTGTGTGTGTTTATATACAAATATATGTGTGCGTTTGCGTGCGAATGTGTGTATGACACATATGAATCACCGGTCACCCGGTGACACCCAAATGATCATTTTGGCTTCGTGGACTTAAGAGAAAAGACGGAGATAGCATTACATTGCACTGCAAGTGACTCGCTGATCTTTGAGCGTCGTACATTAAAGGGACGCTAGAGGAGGGGCAGCCTTCTCGCTGGTCGCGCTCGCAACCGACACTTCCGTGCGCATCGATCAAACAAAGCGAAATGACAGGACTTGGCTCGGCCAGAGACTGATTGCACTGGAATCATGGCGAAATCCATAACGATCAGAATAGCTGATGCTGGCGGTGCGGCTCGACGCAGGACTGCATGATGGCCACTCTTGAAGTGGCAGTTAGAGGCGCGAACGGCGGAGAAGCTGGCGATTATTTAAATCTACTATTTAAATATCTATCGAAAACCTAGCATAGTTGTTGGTAATCATCTGCCACTAGTTGACAGTCTAGTATGCCATTAACGCTTTCACGAAGAAATCAGCCTCTGGGGGAAACTCGTTGACGCTAACGCTCGAGCAGTCGCGTCGCACGACACTTGTCGCCTTTCAGCAGTCTTAAGACACGCTGCCGCTATTTAGTGACTGCGGCTAAAGCCGAGCCATTAGTAACGGCTCGCTCGGTCGAATGAGAAAATAAAAATACAGTGAGAGGTCTCTGTAAGAAACTCGTTTCGCTCAATGCAAATCGATGGGTGCGTTTGCGACTCGCGCTCGCCGACTTTGAGTAACGGCAGTCCGACGGCCGTCATTCGAATGGATCGGTAGGTAGGAAACAAAACTGAAAGTCCACCTTCAAAGACCGTCACCTGGCGGCCGCCATTTTGCGCTAGGTGAACCTCGTCCGCGCTAGAGGCGCTCGAGAAGCGGCCAGTTGACATAAGTAGGGGCGCCGGAGGTAGAGGCTGCCCTTTCGTCTTTCTTCAGCCTAATGTCGCCGATAGATGCGCGTCTCACCGAGGCGGCGCAGCCACGGTCGCAGTCGCTCAGCGCGGCCACGCTCCTCGATCGTCGCGTCGATCAGCGCGGCGCCGGCTGGCGAGTCGCTTCTCCTGCAGCAGCTGCTGCTCCCGGGCGAGCGAGCCGTCGGAGTCGTGGAGGCCGCGGCCGCGGCCGCTCGCCAGGCCGCGGCCTCCTGCGTCTCGGCTCCGACGGCTGCGGCGGCGGAACACTGACCTCTGCGCGCGCCGCAGCGTTGCTGCTGCTTCTCAGCTTCGGTACGTCGGAAGAGCTGCCTCGGCGGCGGCGGTGGCTGAGGCACTTGCTGGCTGCTCAATCTGGTCATGTCTAGCTTGCCTGCTCATTGAGTTTATTGGTACTGAGCCTCGTCGTTCACTTACTTGCCGCTAGCTGATCGGTCGCATTAATAAAGGGAAGGATCGTTGAAGTTACTTTCGCCTAAGGTGACTGTAGGTGCCATTGCGGGGCACTTAACGGACGCTTCATGGATTGATGATTTGGCATGTGATTCGGAACGGAACCAGTCGCTTCACATGAAAGATCTTTCATCGTTATCTATATATCTATCTATCTATATATCTATCTACATCATATATATATATATATGTGTGTGTACATACAAAATGCACATGCACAAAACATACACACATGCGTACAGACCTACAAATATCTCATTGGCTAAAATGAGGAGAGCTTTTGCTGAAGTCGTATACAATTTCCAATTTCTGATTCCAACTCGGAGCGCCGCTCAAGCTGACGCCTACGGTCAATTAATTCCTTACAATACCGAGCGCCCAGCCTGACTCGCGGGCCAGTTGGTGCGAGCTGGATAACTGGATGACTCGTTGGCAGCGAAGGCAGAGGCGACTAAGGGGACCGGGGACTGCGACGCGAAAGTGTACCATGCACAGCTGTCATCTCTGGTGTAGCGCATGGAATAGAGACGGAGCATCGGTGGGCAACTTCCAGAAAGCAGTTCGCTCTCCCTTTGCAGCCGAAGCGTACGGGCTCGGCGGCCTGTTTTCGATGACTTCCCTCGCAGATCTGCTCTAAGTCAACGTCGACGATACGGCGACGCTGCAGTCGTCGACCGGAGCGTCGTTGGCCACGTGCAGCCTGGACTGCCTGCTTCGAAGTGACTGCGTCGGCTTCTACTTCCGCGGCGAAGCGGGAACGTGCCGTCTGCCACGGCGGCTCGCCTTGCCATCGAATGGCGACGACCTGTTCTACATGAATCAAGCGGGTTCGTTGCCGTCGGCCGCGCCGCGTACGCCGTATTCCGCGTGCGTGTCGCTCACTGAACAAGTATTACGCGCCTGCATCTCTTTAGCAGCGCTCAGTTGCTCGGTTGTTCGCAGTCGCAGTTGCGCATGCGCAGCGTCCTGCAGCACGTGCGTCCGGTTCCGGTCCGAGCGTCCGGTCGAATGAGCGTGTGTGTGCGGCGTGTCGTGGCTAGTCGGGTTAGCTGACAGCCGAACCAGCGGCTTAGAGAGCGTCTGCGACTACGTCATCGTGGCGGCAAGTTTTCATCAGCGGCCGCTGGTGAGTCAGTTGTTTTTAAGTTTCGCTGCTTCCAGGTCCTTTCGACATCAAACGAAGAGCTAACAGCGCACCTGGCTCGCCGCAGCGTACGCTGCTTCCTCGTGATGCGTCTTTGGCACGTGCTTGTACGTGCCGACACTGTGCATGCTGCCACTAGCCACATTTCACATGTTGAACCCGCACTGTCTCCTCTAAACGTGCTACGCTCGTTGGCATTCCGCACGCTACCGTTAGCGATTCGATCGTGACCTCGTTCAGGCGAGTAACTCGTGCCTGGGCGGGCGCGTCACTTCCGCCAAGGCACGAGTTGGGCTGAGCTTCAGCGGGCATGCCTCGGGCTGCACTTCGGGGCCCGTGCGGTCGCTGCACAGCTCCAAGAATCCAGCGGAAATCTGACTTTTACGGTAGCGTTCGGCGAGCACGCTGCACCATGCTCAGACGCAACAAGTTCAGCGAACATTCCTCGGGGTGGGAAGGAGACGGGGCATTGGTCGTTTCTCGCCGTTTCTCACGTCGTCGTTTCTCGCCGTTTCTCACGTCGTCGTTTCTCTTCTTTTTCCTGCGATAAAAACTGACAAAAATACTAAATGACCAATAAATACACCCAGCCTATTTTCAGGCTGGGTGCATTTTCACCGAGCGGGTCATGGTTTGTCGCGTCGCCTATCTTCAAGTAGGAGGACGGAGGTCACGGAGTCAACTGTCTGCTTCATAAGCGAGTTCCAGTGTAGGGCCCACCTCCGGGGCTGTAAAGCTACGACTCAGACAGAAGACGCTGCAAGTACAACTGCTCAAAAATCCGTCCACGCTCTCGAGTCACGCTCTATCGTGTCAATGAGTGCTCGAGCGAAGCATTCAATTTTGAAATTATTTTAAGCAATTTCAAAATTAAAAAATATACTAAATTCTTCGAGTTATTTTAAATTAAATAAATTAAATTAAATTTATATAAATTTAATTAAATTAAATTTTTTAGAAAAACCAAGGTGAGCTCAAGCAAAGCATTACGCTTTTAAAATTCTTTTAAAGTTTTTCTTTTTTTAAACCAGTACAATTAAATTAAATTACAGTTATTTAATTTCAATACATTTAGCGTGACTAAAAAAATGAAAATGAAGGTGCCCTCTTGAATCGACGTGTGCTTGAGCGAAACAGGCAATTTTAAAATGATTTATATTATTTTAAATTTTTTAATCAATTTAAATAAATTTAATTAAATTTGATGGATTTATTTTAAAACAAATACCAAATCGAGGCATGCTGTCGAGTCAACGCCAACTCAAGCGAAGCAGTCAGTTGCCGCAAAACTCAATGGCTACGGCGGAAATGGAAACAGCTTGCATCGAGGCAGTCGAGTGAAACTGCAGCTCCCCTGCAGCTTCACTCGACTACCGACTTGCTGCGAGTGATCTCGAGGCGCTCTCTCTCTCTCTCTCTTTCTCTCTCTCACGCTCTCTCTTTCTCTCTCTCTCTTTCTCTATCTCTCTCTCTTTCTCTCTCTCTATCTCTTTCTCTATCTCTATCTATCTCTCTCCTCTTTCTCTCTCCTCTCTCTCTCTCTCTCTCTTTCTCTCTCTCTCTCTCTCTCTCTCTCTCTCTCTCTCTCTCTCTCTCTCTCTCTCTCTCTCTCTCTCTCTCTCTCTCTCTCTCTCTCTCTCTGGCATCGCAGGCAGTCCATCACAGTGGTCGATCGCTGCTCAACTCGAAGGCTGAGATGCTAGCGATGGCGGTGGCATGCCCTCCTCATTCAGGGGCGAGGCGTGCGATTGTCCGCTCTCGAGCCCGCTTCTAAGTGCGTCACTTTTGCTGCAAGCTACGGAGAACCAGGAATCATATCGTTGAGTGAGTATTGAGCTGAATGCTGCGCCGTTAGTTAGTCAACAAGTGAACGCTACTGTTAATACTACTCAATGGCGAGAAACAGTTGGCTGTAAACGACGAGCAAGCTAGATCCGTGTCGACTTTGCTCGGTAATGACACCAGGCGACGAAAACGCTTGCTTACGGGAACTAGTCACGTGACTAGCTCAGCCGAACGTGGGCTCGCTCAAAGCCATGCGATCTTTCACTTCTTCCTTTCTACAGACAAGCCGGCCCTGCAGTCAACAACGTGCAATGTACCGGGTGACTTAACGCTGGCGTCGTGCTGCGAACCCGCGTATGCATTCGACGGCGACATCAAAACACTCTTGCTCACACGCCGAGCGCTCTCTACGAGTGGATCGCCGTGGATCTGGGAGGGCAGCACGTGATCTCGACGATCGCCGTGACTACCCGATGCGACTGCTGCGGTTGGTGATCGGCTCGGCGGTGGCACGCGCGTGCAGCGGCGCAGTGGCTGCCCGGCTGCTTCTCGCCGATCGAGCTCCGATCGAGGACTCCAGTCATTCGGGCCGCGGCATTGGACCTCGACTCGGAGCGTGACTCGGTTGGATGAAGCGCTCCCCCACGTTCGCCACGGCTGATTTTACCGCGTCTCGTGGTGGCTGCGGCCGCCGGGTTGCCTGGGTAGAGACCGAGCGGCAGCGGAGCGAGAGCAACCGCCGCGTTATGTCGTTCGCGGTCAGGCTGCCGTAGTAGTCTTTCCTTTCGGCATCCTCAACTCAAAAATCTCAAGATCGGTGCATCAGCGCTAGAAATGCGGGAAAGGGAAGCCGAAATTTACCTTAAAAAAAAGAGCCTGAGCTTCAATACACTGGCGACCTGCTATTGGCTACAATGCCACCAGGTGACCTAAAATTTCCTGCGTTAGGAGCCAGTCTCGGCGAATACATCGTCTCCACAATCATGCCTGCCCGCTTTCAGCTACACAGCACTACTAAAATTCGGGCTTGTTCAGATATGGATACCACGTCTAAGTTGGTCCATGCATTTGTGACATCCTGTCTTGACTTCCGTAACTCACTGCTTGCTGGCCTACCGCCATGGGCAGTCAGGCTAAAATTGCTAAAATTTGGGCTTTTTTAGACAGGAATACCACATCTAAGTTGGTCTGTGCATTTTTGACATCCCTCTTGACTTCTGTAACTCACTACTTGCTGGCCTACCGGTATGGCCAATAAGGCGCTTACAGCTGGTGTGAAACTATGCAGTTAGGCGTGTCTGTCCTGAGCCTCGCAGTTGCCAAATGACACTACTTCTCGCCGTCCTGCACTGGCTACCAGTCAAGCAACGGATCGACTTCAAGGTTTTGTCGCTCACTTTTAGGTCACTTCATTCTTTAGCTCCAGCCTATCTCTCAGATCTACTCCCCACCAGGCCAAGCATAATACCACCCGCCTCTCGGAATCGAACAGTTTACCAATACCTCGTACAAACCTAAAATCCTTTGGAGACCGGGTATTTAGTTCGTATGCTCTCAAAGCCTAGAGCTCCCTCCCGACCTGCATCAGAACTTCCCCTGATTTGACCACATTTGAAAGGAATTATAAAAACACACGTGTTTAGGACAACATTTAGTGGGTCCCTGTGATTCGTCCTTGATGTGCTTATGGGTGCTGACACTGTGCATGCTGCGACTAACCACATTTGCATGCTGACCCTGTGCGTGTCACCCCTAAGAATTGTATACATTTTGTTCGTTTATCAAGCATGATATCACTCACCATTCAGTCGCGTTTCCCTTTTCCCCCCTTCTTTCCCTTTGCAGCAAACGTAAAGCTCATACAAAGATATTGAGTTCTCTGACGGTGCTCTATCAAGTGCAACATTATTATCATTATTATTATTATTACGTTTCTCTATAACATAATTATAAAGTCTCTCTCTATATATATATACATATAAATATATGCCATATCTACAGCTTGCATACATATATATATATATATATATATATATATGCATAATAATAATAATAATAATGCACTTGATAAAGCGCCCTCAGAGAACTTAATCTCCTTCTAGGCGCTTTACATTTGCTGCAAAGGGTAATGCAATAAAATGGTAAGAAAAATCATGCTTGAAAAACAAACAAAATGAATAACATGGTTAGTGGTGACATGCACAGGGTCAGCATGAAAATGTGGTTAGTGGCAGCATGCACAGTGTCAGCACGCATAAACACGTGATGGACGAATCATAGGGACTTACTAAATGCTGTCCTAAATAGGTGTGTTTTTAAGTTCCTTTTAAATGTGGTCAGGTCAGGGAATGTTCTGACGCAGGTCGGGAGGGAGTTCCAGGCTTTGGGAGCATACGAACTGAATGCACGGTCTCCCAAGGATTCGAGGTTTGTACGAGGTATTGGTAAACTGTTGGATTCCGAAAAGCGGGTGGTACGATGCTTGGCCTGATGGGGGAGTATGTCGGAGAGATAGGCTGGAGCCATAGAATGAAGGGACCTAAAAGTGAGCGACGAAACCTTGAAGTCAAACCGTTGCTTGACTGGTAGCCAGTGCAGGTCGGCGAGAAGTGGAGTAATGTGGCAACTGTGCCGCTCACGACAGACAAGCCTACCTGCAGAGTTTTGCACCAGCTGCAATCGCCTGCTCGCACATGCATGAGTGCTTGTGTGTCTGTGTGCGTGTGTGTGTGTGCGTGTGTGCGTGCGTGTGTGTGTGTATGTGTGTGTGTGTGTGTGTGCATATATAGTTGCATATCTATGCACTTGCATCTGTTATTTCACACAGCCATCAAGACATTGCTGGTTTTATAGTGTACAGCTGCTTTGGTAAAATCAAACCCCAAGGGACTTCATAGGGATATAGTTGCTAGACCTTGTTCCATGCTACAAACAAATTATTGAGAAGCTGATCAAGGAGCTCAAGTCAGATCAACATCAAGCTGCATAGAATGAGCTGCTGCTGCATTCTCGGAAGCTTTTGCTGCATTCTCATGCTTCGATGCTCGGATGTAGTGCCAGAGCCGGCAGCAGGACATCATGCCATCATTATTAATAATAATAATATTATTATCTATTATAATCTATTATAATTTTTTACCCTCTTGCAATTTGACAGACGCTACAAAAGAAGCAGATGCGAAGCAGAATTCCGGCGCAAAATTCCTACTATGGGCGGCGCCCGGCACGTCCGTCGCCGCGCAGCGGCTGTTCGCATGCCCGCGTCTCTAAAGGACGGAGAATCTCTTCTTTGGCCTCCGCGAAAGCGGCGCGCCTGCCCTTAGCTCGTTCCCGCACTCAACTAGGACGCCTAGGACGACTTAGGAACGCGTCCCTTCGCGTCTCCCCGTCGCGGGCGGGCGTGCCCCACAGCCAGTCGGAGCGCTCTCGGCGAGCCGCCTGCTAGCGCTCCTCTGTCGCTGCTGGCGAGCGGCTCCGCACGGCGCACAGCAAGGACGGACGTGACTACAGCTGACGTGACTTGCGCGCCGAACGGACGTGACGACAGCTGATGTCGTCGGTCGTCCTCACCGGCAGCTCGCGGAGCCGCCGCTCGATTGCCGCCGGCCCCGTTTAGGTTACCGGGCGCACGACTACGATTTGAGCGTCGGCTCGAGCCCAACTCCAGCTTCCGATTTCTTCAACGGATCGCTTTGCGCTCACTTTCCTGGAGAGATGGAGAGTGGTCAGAGCGTCAACTTTACATGTCCACATTCTACGGTTGGAAAATACGTGAGCATACAAGTCATGACGCCAGCGTCCAACGGTGACGACTTGTTCAACTTGGCCGGGATGACCGCCTACGGAGCTTTGCTCTAACCGGTGCCAACGTCCAACGGGTAACCGTCCGAGCCGACGACGACGCCGCCGCTTACGAGATCGCTCTGCTACCACTGTATTTTCAAGTGTCACTCCTAGAGTCTCTTTGGCGTGGACGTGCCTCGCGAGGCGTCGCCGAAAGCCAACAGGCAGCTGAGCACGTGACTCGCTGAGCACGTGACTCACTGCCCCAGTGAGGCGAAAATGGTAGTGAAGCTTGCGCCCGTCGCCACGGCAACCAGTAGCAAGAGTTCGGCGATAAGAAAGCGAGCCGCCTGCACTTTCCGCCATCTGCTTCGTTCTAACCCTCTGCACAGCAATCGTAGCAGTGTTTCCTTTTCAGAGGACTCGGTTGCGTGCACTATAGGACAGCTGTAATCCTATACCGTAACGACCATGCCCGTGTACCGAGGTCAGCATTATCAATAATTCTTGTCAGAGCTTGCACACCTTTTTTATTACCGTCAGTCTAACATAAATAAAACGAAATTGCCTGACTTCGGCGGTAGCTCCGTTTGCTGAGCTCCTGAGTTAGAGTTTAGCCTGAAGCTATCTCTATATAAATATAAATAAATAATTCATTTGTATAGCGCCCCAAGAGAACTAAATCTCTATCCAGGCGCTTCACATATGCCTCAGGGCTCGAACCCACGACCTTAGCCAGACCTTGGTCGGGGCGAGCACCTTAACAGCTGGACCAACCCAGCTCGAAACTATCTTCTCGAGGAGTCAGTAAGCCCTCTAAACTAATTCGGAAGCAACAACATTACGCCGCAAGGGATTAGCTTCAACCTATTACTTGCACCGGAGTGCGTCTGCACAGAATCTGCCGAAGCAACCAGAAAATATGGCTTTTTCTTAGGCATCGGTGCAGCTCGGCTATTTCCCTCGTCAAGCAAATGCTAGAAAGTGTGCACTTGAACGCAGTGGCAGTGTAATGGCCGTCAGTCTCGATGCCGGTTTCTACGAATCCAAATTGATCATCTTGAAATGTAACGTATCGATCATCTGTAACTCTCAAAAGCGACAAACACTGTGTGGGTGTTACACAAGAAAAGTTTCTACAGCTCACTCAAACCCTGAGCAACATTTGGTACGCATGTGATAGCTACCAGACTTCATCTCTCCTAACTAAGACAAATGAATAGCCGTAGCTGAGTCAGGAGGGCTGATTACGTAGTGAGTAGCATGAAAGTATCAGCTCTAGGCGGCAAGTAAGGATGTGCCATAGTCGGCAGCAGGATAGTAGTTGTCGTTCGTAAGAATCGTGTTAGTGAGGTCCACACTCCAGGGCATGCAGAGCTAAGGCTCTTGTCGCCAACGGTCTTTAAGCGGAGGAATGGAACCGCTAATTTTTCGTCATAGAAGATGTAAGGGCACGATGAGACTATAACCGGCTGTACAGTCAGTACAGTCAGTTCACCTTGGTACGAAGGATCCAAGCACTGTTGGGCCTCCTGGGTCAGAGTAAGAACTTTACTCTGTATCCGTCAATCAATAGAAGCCCTTTTATCAAAGGAGACACGTGGTCAGACTTCGGTTTTTTAGCTACCCCTGCAGCCGTATTCATCAGAAGCTGCAACGGACAATCTTGCCTTAATTGGAAGCTCAGCCAAAATGAAACTGAAATAATTTAGCTTAGACAGAACCACAGAGCTAGATAAGCTGTGGCTTTGCAAGTCACCATCGGAGACAGTCCCTAATCGGCAATGGGCATCCGACGTGATGACTAGCAGTGGACGCCGTTTTTCTATTAAAACTTTCAAAATTTAGCAGCCTCCAAAGGTTATTAAAAACTTCGAAAACCTGTTGAAAATTTCACAACTGAATTTCCTATTAAAAAAGCAAAGTCTTATAGTCGAGCCAAAGGCCTTGAATGTCCTAAAAGTTGCAGCTCTGTCTTGTCGACGTAAAGTGTAGGGAAGTTTGTTAACACCTGGGATCCAAAGTCTGCTAGGTAAGAGTTTAATGTATCGGTCCATACAGCTTCTCCCAAAGTTTTAAATAACAAATGAAATTGATTTTATTCAGAATAAATACGATTGTCGAGATCTAAGAGAAAATGTTTCAGCTATTGCACGGAAATCGGCGTGCAAAGCGTCAGTTAAGTAGTCAAAATGAAAGTTAAAATCACCCAGCGCTATTAAAGACCAATTTCTTGCACCCAGTATATCTACATTAGATCAAAAATCTGGATAATTGACTTGGTATTTTGGAGCCATTGATTACTGTCAGAATTTGCTGCTTGTTCTCTAATGAACCCGAAAATAAAGTATTCGAAAGCCTGCTTCGAGGCTACTTCAAATGGTTGAAAATTGAGCAAGGAACCTAAGTCAATCGTGACTACCAGTTTTGATTGACTTAGATCTCAAAAATAACTAGAAAGATCGGAGTAGCATTGATTATTGTCCGGTAGTTAGTCAATTTCATTACTTATTGAGCTGGAGTTTTTCGAGGGGAGAAATTGAAAGCAGTCTCTGAGCTTACAGCAGGCCTTATGATCACGAAGTCGGAGCGATTCACAGCAGAGCCTGAGGGAGATCGAGCTGGCTAGTTTAAGAGAGTGCTTAGAGTACAGAGCATGAGCTGCCTGCCGGCCATTGCATCTGCTTTGCATGGGTAGCCAATGCGAAATAAACTATTCAAGATTGTGGCAACAGCATACACAAAAACGAATTCATTGGAATGACGACTGCGAAACGATAATAGCCACGCATGAACGCACGCAATTTCTTTTGTGCCTACCGGGATGTGGTTTGGCGCTTGCTGAAGTAGCGGCAAAATCTGGCGGCTGTTGCGTCGGATAGCGTTATCCGGAAACCACTCTCTGGCGGCTGAGGAGCGAAGGAATAGGCTGCCCGATCACCCCACGCGAGCGCCGCGGCAGCCACTACGGAAGCATCATTGCTAGAAGGCACGCGAACGTGCGTGCTGGCCGCCCGGGCTACCGTTGCTGCTGTTGCACGAGATTACAATCAAATTCTCATGTCCAGTGGAACATATTTACTTTATTGGAAGGTTATTAAAAATCTGCAATGTTAAAGATGCAGACAGCTCCGCAGGCGCATCTCGGAAGCTTGGACGCAGGGCATAAACTCATTGACGCGGTAAGCTTTTAGAAGTCTATAGACACGCAATTTATCACGTGCTACCATCGAAAATAAACAGATATGCTTTAAGCCCATCAAATCATCTAAAGCCGCCACGGTGGCCGGAACCTCCAGCTCAGATGCCGCTCGTTGGGCGGAACCTGCAAGCTGAGTACCCGCTCGTTCGGTATTCCTAGCATTGTCTCGAACCGCTCAGCACGCTCCCCCAGATGCGTCACTGTAAATTCCTCACACTTAGTGGTCATCAAGCCTGTTGTAACCCCATCAGCCATACTTAACGCTTGCCTTTGGAATCCTCGCTCAACGTGCAATAAACCTCTAGTAATAAGCGACCTTATTTCTGAAAATGGTATCGACCTGCTCGCCCTAACTGAAACTTGGCTGAAATCGATAAACTGTGCGACAATTAAAAACGCATCTCCATCTGGTTTCTCGTTCTTTCACACCCCTAGATCAATCAAAACTGGAGGTGGAGTTCCTATTGTCGTGCGCTCGAAATTCAACTTCAAGCCATTTGCAGTAACCTCGCAGTCTTTTGAATCAATTGTCTTGGTCTCACCCGAAAACAAGCTACCGATAGTGGCAGTAGTCTATCGCCCACCAGGTACCAAATCCTCCTTTATCTCAGATTTCTCTGATCTCATTTCGATTCTTTGTAATGGGTGATTTCAACGTTCACTTTGATAACTTATCTGACGCTTTCAGCACCAAATTTCGTGCATTGACTGACTCGTTGTCTCTTGTGGCTCATGTGCATGGCCCTACCCACATCAAGGGTCACACACTCGACCAGATCTTCTCATACAACTGCACTTTGTCATCACCAATTATTACCAAATCCTGCTTATCTGACCACATGCAGATCTCATTCAATCTAGAGTGTGTGCCCACATCCTCCTCTAAAATGACCTGTGAATCGCGAAACCTCAAGACCCTTGACATCGATGCTGTCCGTGCGAGAATATCTGCTTCACCTCTGCTGCTCAATCCTCCCTCAGATCTGTCATCATGGGTAGATAGCTTCAACACGACACTAGCTGACACGCTAGACGAGCTTGCCCCTCTGACAAAGCGCACTGTGCGCCCCGCCCAGACGGCCTATGGTTTACCACAGAAATTAAACTTGCCAAGTCTACTAAACGAAAGCTTGAAAAAGCATACAAAAGATCCGGACTAACTGTCCATCGACAAGCATGTGAAGACTACTGTAGGTCATACCAATCGATCCTAGCAAAGGCCAAGTCTAGCTTTTATAAAAAAATTGTTGACTCACAGATGCACAATCCAAAAATGCTGATGTCGACAATAAACCTTCTCCTCAACCGTTCCCAGATTTTCTCCTTGCCTGATGATCCTAATGATGATCTAGCCCATCGCTTCTCTCGATTCTATGTGCAGAAGATGGACAAGATCAGGGAATCCAGCCCTGCGATGACAACCTCCCAACTAGAATGCTGTTCCTCGGTTCCTGGCTGCACCTCAATGTCTGCATGTAAGCAGGTCACTTGGATCTAGTCCTAAAGTTCGTATCTCAATCAAAGAAGACAACAAGTCCTCTGGACCCTATTCCCACTGTCCTGCTCCTACGTTGCATTGATATACTGCTGCCATGCATAACTAACATAATTAATATGCCATTTGCCTCTGCTCATGTCCCAGCACCTTTCAAAAAAGCTGCAGTCAGGCCACTTCTCAAGAAAGCTACACTTGACCAAGAGAACTTGAGCAACTACCGCCCAGTTTCCCTTCTACCATTCCTATCAAAGACACTCGAACGGGTCGTGGCGGACCAGCTGAACTCGTATATAGAAACTTCACACCTTGCTAGTAAGTTGCAGTCTGGCTTTAGAGCTAATCACTCCACAGAGTCAGCATTGCTTCAGGTATACAACGACCTACTTAGGAATGCAGACATGGATAGAGTGTGTCTGCTTGTTTTGCTCGATCTTTCGGCAGCTTTTGATACCATCGATCACAAAGTTCTTCTAGAGCGCCTCTCATCTCGCCTGGGCATCACTGGCACTGCTCTGCAGTGGTTCAGGTCCTATCTCAGTGGGAGACTCCAGAGTATTGACGTGAATGGACAAAGATCATCTGAAGTATCTCAGAAATATGGAGTACCTCAGGGCTCTGTCCTAGGTCCGGTTCTTTTCACGGTATATACTCTGCATCTTGCTGATGCCATTGCCAAACACAATCTAAGCTTTCACTTCTTTGCAGATGACACTCAGTTGTACCTTTGCTTTGATCCCTCCCAGCCTTCGAGCACCTCAAATTCTCTCAACTCACTTGCTGCATGCATTTATGACATCCGCACATGGATGGCAGCAAATTTTCTAAAACTTAACGATGATAAAACTAACTTACTAGTTATGGGCAAACCCAGTGTGATCCAGAGATTGGACAGGCTGACTCTCAAAATTTGCTCAGCCAGCATATCTCCAGTTGCATCAGCTCGAAATCTAGGTGTCATATTCCAAAGCGACCTCTCGTTAGACGACCACATCAGCTCCACAGTCAAATCTGCCTATTTTCAGATTCATAACATTGCTAAAATTAGGGCTTTTTTAGATAATGATACCACATCTAAGTTGGTCCTTGCATTCGTGACATCCCGTCTCGACTTGTGCAACTCACTGCTTACTGGCCTACCAGCATGTGCGATCAGGCGATTGCAGCTGGTGCAAAACTCGGCAGCTAGACTTGTCTGTCGTGAGCGTCGCAGTTGCCACATTACTCCACTTCTCGCCGACCTGCACTGGCTACCAGTCAAACAACGGATTGACTTCAAGGTTTGGTCGCTCACTTTTAGGTTCCTTCATTCTATGGCTCCAGCCTATCTGTCAGATATACTATCCCATCAGGCCAAGCATCTTACCACCGGCTTTTCGGAATCCAACAGTCTAGAAATACCTCATACAAGCCTGAAATCCTTTGGAGATCGTGCATTTAGTTCATATGCTCCCAAAGCCTGGAACTCCCTCCCGACTTGCGTCAGAACATCCCCTGACCTGACCACATTTAAAAGGAACCTAAAAACACACCTACTTAGGACAGCATTTAGTGGGTCCCCGTGATTCGTCCTTGATGTGCTTATGTGTGCTGACACTGAGCATGCTGCCACTAACTACATTTGCATGCTGACCCTGTGCATGTCACCCCTAACCATATTATTCATTTCGTTTGTTTATAAAGCATAATTTCATATACCATCCAATTGCATTTCACTTTACAGCAAATGTAAAGCGTTTAGAGAGAGATTAAGTTCTCAGAGGGCGCTTTATAAAGTGAATTATTCTTATTATAATTATTAAATCTTGATTTATTTTCACCTGCAATGTTCTCCTTTTTCTTACGAGCTTCGAGTTTCGTTTCAGCAGCAGAAAGTGGCGCGGACGGGCCGAGCCACTATTGCGGCGGCGGCGGCGGCGGCTCCTCCTCGAGCAGCGAGCTGTCGATATGTAGCGAACGAGCGGCAGCGACGCAGCGAGCCAATGAGAGCGAGCGAGGCCATCGCCCGGCTACTAACACGACACCAGCAGAGGGCACACAGAGCAGGTCTCTGCCACCATGCTACGCAGCAGGCGCAGCATGGTGGCGTTTTGCTAGCAGCTGATGGCTTGCTCCTTTCACTGCTGCAGTTTGACGAGAACCAAAGCAACTAGGAAGAACATATAATAATATATATATATATATATATATATATATATATATATATATATATATATATATATATATATATATATATATATATATATATATATATATATATATATATATATATATATATATATATATATATATATATATATATATATATATATATATATATAATAACATATAATAATCGCAACAACAAAAAAGGAAAGAGGGAGAAAAGAGTGAAAACTTAAAGCGTGACACGTGACTTAACACAAACGAATGCTTTTTAAAAGCTAAGAAGCGAAAGAAAAACTTTTTTTCTGTGAAAAATGATGGCGATTACTACTTGTATCAAGGGGGCGCATGCACTACCGCAAGAGAAGCAGATGCGGAATCTGCTGCAACTTCCCAAGCGCTTTGCCTGAATCGCATCGGATACTTGACGTGTGATCGAGCCTCTGTTTACTCGTTATTCAACAGTAAATTCAAACTGAACTTGAACTATGAGGGTCAAGCCTGTTTCAGCAAAAAAAGGTCCATTTGCTGGACAAGATGGTCGAGCCATGAATATGGCCTGGTTCAAGAGGCAACTAGCTGATACTTATCAAGACCTGGCGCTGGTCTGCTCTCCCTCAAAACAGTCGGTATATTGCTTCTTTTTTTATTCTTCAATTTGTCCGCCCAATATTCTCGATCACCACTTATATTGGCAACTGGTTTTAGCCAGTGGAGGAAACCTGAAAAACTGATGCCTATGAAAACAGCAATTCTCACTGTCAGACTTTCGTAAAATGGAGAGAAACAGAGAGTAGACTTCTCAAATGATGTGGAGTAGATACTGCTCGTGAGGCACAAATATTATCGGCAACAAAACGGCAGCGAGCATTCCTAAAGAGATTTCCCAGCTGCATCAATTTCTAGGTGTCTTAAAACCTGGCATAGCACGGTCACCAAGAGAGTCTTTAACTGGCTGGTGAGAAAACCCGTGGAAAATTGTTGGGATTCTTCTAGATTTAATTAATTTAAATACTTAAATACTTAATTATTATTTATTAATTAAAAATTTATTATTTATTTAAGATTAAATTTTCTTCATCTTCTCAGTACGATCAGTACAATCTTCTCAGTGCGATCTTCTTTTGTCCACACCTGGATGATGTCAAAAAGAGTCCAAAGTCATTCTCTTAACTGTCACCTCAAACCCACAACCAGTTCGTTAGTATAATCGCACCCGCAGTCAGAGACAAGCTACATTGACATACGGCGAAACAGGTACAGTGGAATTGCTTGAATCAACTCCTGATTTGGCTCATGCCGAGCAGATGTCTGAGGTCATTATATACGTTAATGTTAATCTTTTCAACAAAACAGAAATCATCAGAGAGTCTTTCCTGGGCTTTCTTGAAATCTTCGCCATTGATGGTGCAGTAATTGTGAAACCCATCTTGGAAAACTTTAATCTGACCCGATTTCCTTACAAGATTGCTGATCGCAGTACTACGACAACGCAGCAGTCATACCTATCCACTCTTCATGTGTCCAAAAGAGAATATCGTCCAGAAATGAGGAGGCAATTTTCAATTTTTATAAACGATGATAACCACAGCTTGAACCTGGTTGGAGTTCATGCCTCATGTCAAGATTGGGTTGTCACTACTTTGCTTTGGAACGATAGAGACCAACTACTTATTCTTTTCAAGATCTGCTCTGATGTGAAAAACTGAAGAGAGTCTAAGCCATCACACGTGTCAAACGTGACTCTGCGATAGGTTGGAGTGCAAGAGTGGAGGCTGTGTAAGCTAGCAATGATGGATTGAGCAGCGTTGTATTGCCTCTTGGAGAAAATGTCTGAGGACGGAAGAGGAATGCTTGAAAAGCGGAGTGCAGCTGGCAGTCTCCTACATTGTGTTTTGAAATTTTGGTCTCTGCTGGTATTTTGGTACAGCACTTTAAGGCATCTTGACCGTGTTGAGAAAAGATTGCAGGATCCAACGATGAACTCCGAAGAACATGAATGCCTAAAGAACGCTGTCACGATCTTGGTGCAACGGCAGAAGAAGATATTTCAAGAATAATGAAGAAAACTGAGACTATTACAAGAAATTAAAATAAAATCACAGCTAGGTTTCCTCTGATCGCTGATCTTGATGTCAAATTTTATTTCTTGTAAGAATTAAAGCAGTTTTCGAAGACAACTGGTCAAACTAAACTTCGTTAGCAGTTTCTAGATTCTAGGAGGCTTCTATTGATCGTACTTTAATGGAGTGGAGCTGTACGCCGAATTATGTGACGATACAATTTTTACTAGCCACACTTCACGGCTCGGCACCAGAGACCTCACTGGAACTCAAGTCTTTGATGGTCGGTAATGCAAAAGATGCGTTTCCCACTTTGAGAATGCCTTCACCAAAGCTGTATCCGTTGCCAGTTGCGAGCGTACCTTTAGCTAGCGGAATGGCATGCTGTCAGATCTGAAAGCTTCAGTGAACCACGATCGACTCTCTAATTAGCCTTGCGGTGGCAGCATTCGCGCGCTGGAATCGCTTCACCTCAGATAGGAATCACTGGAGTCGCTTCGCCTCAGATTCTCCTCCTTTGGCTACTCCGCAGCAGGCAACCGGCGAGCGCGTTCTACGTCGCTGCTCGGCTCCGAAATGGCGACTTCCGCTGTACAAAGCACCGTGCCATTCAAGCCACCCGGACTCCGAAAAAACGTCCACACGGGTAAATGCTAGCGGGCAGCGGGTTCGTCCTTCTTATGCGCATGCGCCCGCGCGGTCGAAGCGGCAAGAAACGCGTTCAGCTGCGAACGCCGCTCGTTATGGGCGCCGGCTTGGGATCGAATCGCGTTATCGGAGCGGAGCGCGCCGGAGCGAGGCGCCACTCGGATGCTTAACCGGCGGTGGCTGCCACTGGTCTTTAATTTTAATTATTAATTGATAAAATTAATTAATGCAATTTCGTTACGGGTGAGAACACTGTATCCCAGCGTATGCTCAAAAGGCGGCAAGCTAGCGCCAACTGATATGCACTTTTTCCGAAAAGACCCAGTGAATCAAACTGGTACTGTGAGCAGTCGTTCAATGGACTCGCATTTTCTTTGGATCGACTCGCTGTTCCGCTCACGGCTCAAGCTTTCGCCATTCCATCGAGACGCGCCAGTCACCATGGCAACGTTGCCGACAGATGTGCTCTCGGGCACTTGCTGCCATCAGGCGTGCACGGTCGATGGCGACGTCGCCAACATGAGTCACGCGCTGAGCATTTCCTGAAAGTTGACAGATGGCGATGTGCGCTGGAAGGACAGCCTAAACGCGTGGCAGGCCGTGGAGAAAATCTCATCTGTAATTAGTTAAGCTGCAGCGCGACGTGTCACCACATGTCAGAACATCAGTTGTCCCCTTCGGACAGCTGCTTAAATAGATAAATAAATATAAATATAATTAATTTGTATAGCGCCCCAAGAGAATTTAATCTCTATTCAGGCGCTTCACATATGCCTCCAGGCTCGAGCCCACGACCTTAGCCAGATCTTAGTCGGGGGCGAGCACCTTAACCGCTGGACCAAACCAGCTCGTTAAAGTCAAAATGCTTTTTTAAAAGATTGGTTCCACAGCTAGCTACCACGTTCCATACCTGCATAAGATTACGGACTGTCTATCTACCACGGTGGCTTGCATAAATTCCAGCTACCTCTCTTGTTCTGTCTTATCTGGACTACAGCGATTCCGTTTTAGCTAAGCTACCGAAGACGCCACTTACCCGCTGCAGCTGGTCACGACTTTTGCTGCAACACTAGTCACCATATCTCAAGGATTTATTCAGTAGGAAGCAGTGTCAAAGACTGGATTGTTATCATGAGGTAGGAGGTAACACCCACGAGGTCTTTCGTGTTGCTCTCTGTTTATCGCATGGTAGTTTTATGGTCTTTAATCATCTGCAAGTGTGCGAACTATTAATTTATAGATTTTGATCAGGGGCAGCTGCTACTAAGAGTGAGTTTTAGGGCTGGCCCTATGAGGTACGTAAATGGTTGGGTAGTTCGATGTGGATCAGCTACATAGTGGGCCGCGGAAATAGTGCAAAGGCAGGTGGCGATGGTGTTCCTCCCGAGTGACGCTGGCGTGTATGTTTGCGTGACCCGGATCGAAGAGGCGTTCCTTTGTGGTTTTTCCGTTGTTCTGTGCTTCGTCGGGCTCAAATTCGTGTTAGATTTTCTGCTCGGGCAAAGGTCCGAAAGATAGTTTCATGCCGGGGGGCGCTAATGCTCGAATGTAATTAAATTTGTGGAGGACAGTCGTCGCAGCGTTTATTCTAGACAAACTCGGCAGTTCCTTGTCGAACGGCAAGCATTACGACTAGAACGCTGGGCCAAGCTGAACGGATGGGCCAAACTGAAGGGCTGAGCCAAGCTGAAGGGCTGAGCCAAGCTGAAGGGCTGGGCCAAGCTGAACGGATGGGCCAAGCTGAAGGACTGGGCCAAGCTGAAGGGCTGGGCCAAGCTGAACTGCTGGGCCAAGCTGAACGGATGGGCCAAGCTGAACGGATGGGCCAAGCAGAAGGGCTGGGCCAAGCTGAAGGGCTGAGAATTATTGCACGCTTACACGCTGCTTCCACGCGACGCCGTGGTCGCACCGTGCGCGCGCGAGAGAGAGCATTGCAACTATTTCTTGCCACTTTAAATATGCCGGAAGAATTTCGCTGAAGACAGAAGGATTTACTTTCGGATTTGCGATTGACCGAGCGAGCGATGGAGCGGCGACTGGTGAGCTAAAGGCCGCCCTGGCTCCACGTGACTCGACGCCGAGCGGCAGTCGCCCGCTCCTGCTTGCCAAGCAGGTGCGCCAGCTACGTAATAGCAGCTCTTCGACGTTAATCGGAAATTCCGCGTGACTATATGCTCGCGGCATCATCTCACGAGTGGTCATTAATGTCTAACGCACCACGCCGGCCGAGAGCTGGGCGCGCTTAACGTAATGAGAGTCTGATAAGGTTTCGCTTCGTTATGCAGCGCCTGGAGCTACTATGAGCGGCCCCGCGGCGCCGCGAGTCGCAGCAGCTGCGATCGAGCACCGGACGCGGCGCCGTAAGCATAGACCGGGCCGTAAACATCGGCACGACGTAAAATCGGCCGTGACGTGAAAATCAGCCGCGATGGATCAATAGTCCCTTTGCGTAGCCGCGCTCTTTGGCATGTTGGCCAAGCGAACGCGTCAGCGTCACTTTGAACGCTAAGAAGCAGACCAGCTAAAATCATACATTGAACATTCAGACCTTGCTACTAAGTTCCACTCTGGTTTTAGAGCTAATCACTCCACAAAGTTATTACTGCTTCGGCTGTACAAAAACCTTCTTGGAAATGCGGACATGGGTAGCATATCTCTGCTTGTTTATCTCGGTGGGCAACTTTTGATACTATCAATTCAACAAGTCTTTCTTGAGCGCCTCTGATCACGCCGGGAATTACAGACACTGCATTTCAATGGTTCAGGTTCTATCTCAGTGGAACACTCCAGAGTATTATTGTGAATCGACAAAGATCATCTGAGGAACCTTTGAAATATAGGGCACCTCAGGGCTCCGTACTTGGTTTCGTTCTTTTCACGGTTTGTACTCTTCCTCTTGCCGATGTGATTGCCAAGCACAATCTAGGCTTTTAATTCACTGCGGATTGCACTCAGTTGTACCTTTGCTTTGATCCCTCCCTGTCATCCAGCAGGTCATATTCTTTCAAATCCCTTGCTGCATGCATGGATGACATCCACGAACTGTTGGCAGCAAATTTTCCTAAATTAAATGAAGATAAAACCAACTTAGCTGCTATGGGCAGACCAAGTATTAATCAGAAAGTGGAAAGGCTGACGCTCAAAATCAGCTCTGTCGGCATATCTCCTGTCAAATTTGTACGGAATCTAGGTGTCAAATTGAGAATATCTCATTCTCTTGTATTGGGCAGCAGGAGACCCAGGTGAGTCGTCGGGGGTCATTAACTGACTGCAGCAGCTGGACTGCGTCCAACGTGATGCATTTCGCGTACATTTCTGTCTTTTTGCCTATATATATATATGTACATATATATCTCTCTCTTTCTTTCTCTCTCTCTCTCTCTCTCTCTCTTTGTCTCTCTCTCTCACTATGTGTCACACACACACACATACACACACACACACACACACACACACACACACACAGACACATACACGCGCAAGCACACAAGCACACACCTGCACAGTGGGGGGAAGGAAAGAGAGAAAGAGAGATAGAGAGTGAGAGAGACACAGAGGGAGATACGAAGACAGACGGAGGCAGGGAGAGAAGAGAGACAGATAGAGACAGGTAAACAGAGACAGAGAGACAGAACTAACGGATTTCTCCTCATCACGGCCTGGTCTCGTGAGCGGTCGTTCATGTCTAACGCACGAGCGCCAGCCCAGCGAAATGAACGTCCGATAGCGTTTCGCTTTGTTATCCAGCGCTCGCTACTGCGACCTGCGGCGCCGTGGCGACGCGAAGCGGTCACACGCCCGCCGCGGCTCTCACATCGGATCGCGGCTGCTCGCAGCGGCGATCGAGCACCTGACGCAGCGCCGGACGTGGCGCCGGTAGCCCCGACCGAGCGGCCGTGACCGCTTAAGTAACCCGCTGAGTAGCCGCACGCTTTGGTCGTGCATGTATTAGATTAGCGGGCGTTGTGACATCATATTTGAGGGTGATAACAATAATAATAATAATGCACTTGATAAAGCGCCGTCAGAGAACTCAATCTCTTTGTAGGTGCTTTATATTTGCTGCAAAGGGAAACGCAATTGAATGGTGAGTAATATCGTGCTTGATAAATAACATGAATAACGTGGTTAGGGGTGACATGCACAGGGTCAATATACAAATGTGGTTACTGGCAACATGCACAGTGTGTCAGCACGCATAAGCACACAAAGAACGAGTCACAGGGACCCACTAATTTCTGTCATAAATAGGTGTGTTCTTTTTAAAAAGAAATCTTTTTTGTTCTTTGTTCTTCTTTCTTTGTAAGTTCTTTTTAAAAGTGGTCAAGTCAGGGGATGTCGTGACGCAAGTCTGGAGTTAGTTCCAGGCTTTGGGAGCATACGAACTAAATGCTCGGTTTCCAAAGGATTTGAGGTATTACGAGCTATCGGTACACTGTTGGATTCCGAAAAGTGAGTGGTACGATGCCCGGCCTGGTGGGAGAGTAGATCTGAGAAATAGGCTGGAGCCAAAGAAAGACAAGTATAGCTGCGGAGTTTTGCACCAGCTGTAATCGCCTGATTGTGCCTGCCGGTGGGCCAGCATGCAGTGAATTACATAATTAAAGACGGGATGTCACAAATGCATCGACCAACTTAGACGTGGTATCCTTATTTAAACAAGCCCGAATTTTAGATGTGGTCAGGTGAGGGGTGTTGTGACGTAAGTCGAAAGTGAGTTCCCGGCTTTGGGACTAACTTGAGCTAAAGGCGCAGCCTCAAAAGGATTTGAGGCTCATATGAGGTGAAGGTAGAAGATTGGATTCCGAAATCCAAGTGGTGGGATGCTTATGCTGGTGGGGGAGTAGATCTGGCAGCTAGGCTGCAGCCTAAGAACAAAAAACCTAAAAGTGAGTGACAAAACCATGACGTCAATGAATCGCTTGACTGATAGCCAGTGCAGATCTGTGAAAGGTGATGTGATGTGGCAAGTGCAACGTTCACAGCAGGCAAGTCTAGCTATAGAGTTTTGCACCAGCCTTAAGTGCCTGATTGCTTAAGCAGGCAGACTTGCAAGCAATAAGTTACAGAAGTGAAGATGGGATGTCACAATTGCATAAACCAATTTAGATATGGTGTCCCTGCTTAAGCAAGCACGAATTTTAGCAATGTAATGTAACGGAAAGTAGGCAGACTTAACTGTGGTGCTGATGCGGTCATTTAATGAACGTTCACTTCGGAAGAAGACACCTAGATTGATCATTCAACTGGATGGAGATATGTTCGCGGAGCCAGTTTCGAGTTTTAAGTTTTCCAATTTCTGAATCATACTTGTGTTGTGAGCGTATGTGCGAGCATATTGCTAAACAGTGAACGACTTGGAGCACTCGGAACAAAATCGAACTCGGCAACGTTTAATCAACGTCTCTTCTGCAGTCGTCAATCTAACCGGAGCTTCCGTCGTCTAGGCCCAGAAACGCTGAGCTCCAATTTTCCAGTGCCTTTGCAAGCACATGCTGCAGGAATGCTGCACCTTGACTGGTCAGACAAGGTCGGGAGGGCCACCTAGCCTTTTTACCGGCAGACGACACCTGAACGTGACCCTGTCGCAGGCTGGCGTAGGCATTCTCTATTGCGATCTCGACACTTGGTTCGCCTACAACTGGCGAGTTGCTTTTATCATCATTCTATCGCATAACGTTTTCTGCCATCCCTGTGCTGATGTCGTGCAATATGCAAGAAGGCAGTTTTGAGAAAACTGGACGTCGTGGGAGCTGTGAGGAATCAAAGCAAAGCTACAACTGCGTGTTATCAGCACAGGAAAGCTTAGATTGTACCTGGCTGTCAAATCGGTAATAGAGAGAGTAAAGACAATGAAAAGAACGAGACCAAGCACAGATCCCTGAGAGTTACCCCATACTTTAGACGTTTTCTCGGTTGATCTCTGTCCATTTACATAAATACTCTTAATTGCCCCACTGAAATTGGACCTGAACCATTGTTGTGCAATGCATATAATACCCAGGCAAAATTAGAGGCGCTAAAGAAGAGCTCGGTGATCGATAGTATCAAACGCTGCCGAAAGACCGAGCTAAACAAGAGGAGAGACTGTACGTAAGTCTGCATTCCTGTGTAGGCCGCTATGCACCTGAAGCAATGCTGACTCTGTGTGTGATTGACTCTAAATCCAGGCTGAAACTTACTAGCAAGGTTTGAAGTTCCAATAATATTTGTTGACCTGATCACTGCCACAACTCGCTCCAGCGCTAGAAAAGGTACCTGAAGGGAGGCTGCTGAAAGGAAACTGCTGAAGTTAGACTAAGAGCTTTGCTTTCTTGACTAGTGGCCTGACTATGGACTTTCTGGAAATAGCTGAGATATGATCGGAGGCTTCACGATTAACAATGAATTTCGTATGACGAGGAGGGCACACATTGTAGGCTAAATAAAAGCTGGATGTGGTCAGATAGGCAGAATTTGGTCATTATTGCTGATGGCAAAGTGCAGTTGTAAGAGAAAATTTGATCGAGTGTATGACTACTGTTGTGACTAAGACCACGCATATGAGCCGCAAAAGACAGTGAATCAGTCACTGGACGAACTAAGGAGCTGGCGGTGTCAGATAAGTTATCAGCATGAATTTTGAAATCATCCATAGTGAAGAAAAATCGATTTCTTATACACAGAATTGAAATGAGATCAGAGAAATCTGAGGTGAAGGAGGATTAGGTACCTGGTGGGTGACTGACTACTGCCACCATTGGTAGTTATTGTTGGCTGAAATCAAGGCAATAGATTCAAAAGTCTTCTTCAGGAGTATTGCAAACTGCTTGAAGTCGAAGTTAACGCTTTGGGATAACAGCGAATTCGCCTCCAGTTTCATTAATCAAGATGAACCAAGTTGTGAATCAAGGAAAAGCCTGCCGAGGTTCAATCGTTAATGGACGGCCAGTTTACCTGTTTTAGCCAAGTCTCAGTTAAGGCGAGAAGGCTAAGGCCTTTTCCAGAAATAAGGCCTCTTTTTAATAGGGATTAATTTCACATTGAGCGAGGATTTCAATGACAAGCCTTAATTTGGGCCGCTGGAGTTACAGTGTTGGGGCTCGTAAGCATATGCATATAATAATTCATAATTCACATATCTGAGCAACAGCAACCCTATCTAGTAATGCAATCGAACAACGATAACGAAGCGATAATTTGTACGTACGATCATAACTAATAAGTAGGTTACTAGCGGCCGGTGTATCTAATGCAGCTGCGGGCGTGGAGGTACCAGCCTCAAGGGCTAAGCGTTGACACGTCCATAGGGACGCAATTTCTTACACACTATGGTCAAACAGCCAATAGATAAGCTTTACGCTGGTCTTAGTTGTTTTGTTATCTGTTCACGACGTTCGCAAGAACTTCGGTTTTCGGAAGAGAATTCTGCAACGGACCGGGAACGCTGGTAGCACTTACTGTTGTGAGTCAAGAACAGCAAACTCTTCTTGTCCAGCTACACATTTACGGTGTCCTATGACCAGCAGTTCAGCTTTGACGTCGTTTCCTTTAGGAAACTTTGCTGACATTCACAATCGAATCTTGTCAAGGCAGGCATTCAGTTTACCAGTCGCTGCAGCTGGTTATGAAAGTTTAAATGAGAAATAAAGCTGGTTATAATAGGCATAAAAGTGATATCCTAATCCATGGACCGGAATCACGTTTCCCAGAGGCTAAGTATAAATGAAGAACAGCACAGGACCGAGGACGAACCCTAACGGAACTCCACAGGTGACCGGTCTGGAGGATGAGACCTGACACCTACAAGAGACAGATTGAACATGATCAGTAAAATGGAATATAAACCCCATCAGTACCTCGCCTGCCAGATTGATCGTTGTTCTCAATCATTTAATTAGGACATCATTATCACTGTGTCGAAGGCCGCTGACAGATCAAACAGTGCTGGGGCACGTGACATTCACGTCATCTTTGCTGCACAGCATGTCATCGATTACACGGAGGAGAGCAGTTTCAGTAGTGTGCTTCCGTTAGAACCCCAATTAAAATGTGTCTGATATTTCATTATTTTCGATATTTGCTACCAGCTGCTTAGAGACAGTTTTTCAAGAATATTTTATAAAAAGGAAAAAATGAAACTGGGAGATAGCTTTCTCTGACCTCAATTTCTAATCCCGGCGTTTTAATTATCATTCGTTTTCCACTAAGATGGAGGCAGGCCTTCGCACCAGCGACCAGGCAGCACTTTTCAGCTGGACCTGCCTGCCCACTGTCAGGATGGTCCCTTCGGCGGCAGACGTCAGGGCCTGCAGGCCTGTAGTCGTTCCTGTAAATAAGGCAAGGCAATCCGCGAGACACGTACGGAGCAATGGGCAGGGGGGTCGTGTGTCCCCGGGCACCAAGGTCAAGAGGGCGCCAAAAGTGAAATGGATTGAGCAATATTTCTCAAGTTTTCGTACAAGATTAAAATTTTGATTTCAAGCGATTCCTTTTTTCAATGGACTTGAATATTGCTAGCCAGGCTATTTAATCTTGTTTGCAGACTTGGTCCAAGCTGTAAGCTTACTTTGGAGGCTCATACAGGGACGGAAATTGAGGAGCTTTAACCACCGTAACAAACACACGGCCGTTCAACTCTCTGTCCGCGTTCCAACTGCCATTCCCGTCCGCTTGCCCCATCCTGCATGCCACAGGCGGGCTTCGTCGCTTTACGGGCGATCCAGACTTGCCGTGCAGCTTTAAGAGCGAGCCGGCATGTCGCGGCTGAGCACCGACACACTTCTAGACGGCACAAGCTAGGCTTAATCACCTGGCTTTGCTAAGACAACCCAGCTGTCATGTCTAGCCCCTCGTCAGGTTTGCAAGTGAGACTAGTGGCCAGAAAGTAGAAGGCAGATCTTGTAAACTATGATAACCACAGCTTGAACCTAGCAGGAGTTCATGCTCAAGTCAATATTTCGTTGTCATTACTTATTTGGAGAAATAGATCTATTTCTTCTTTTTTTATTTCTTTTTTATTTTTCTTTGCATCTATTTCTTCTTTTTTCAAGATCAACTTCGAGGCGGGAAGAATGTAAGAAAGTCTTGGCCATCACCGTCAAACGTGACTCTGCAACAAGATTGAGTGCAAGAGTGGGGGCTATGAAAGCTACCAACGATGGGCTGAATAGAATTGTAGGTCTTTACGAGCAATTGCCTGAGGACGCAAGTGGAACACGTGAAAAAAGAAGTGAATCTGGCAGTCTCCTACAGAGTACTTCAAACTTTAACTTACTAGCTCTGCTGCTAGTTTTTGTACAGCACCTTAAGGAAGATTGATCACGTTCAGATAAGACTGAAGGATTCAAAGATGAACTTCAAAGATGCGATTTGTGATCTCCACTCTCTTAAGATTAAGTTGGACAGACTTCGAGAAGACCTGTGAGAACAATCAATACCAGATTCCAAAAGGAGATATGAATTGTTTGGAGTTGCTGTTGAATGAAGAATCCATCAAGGACATAGAGAATTGGAGAACTCTCTCTCGATATTGTTATCGCGGCAGAGGAGGAGCTTTCATTATTAATGAAGGACAGCTTAGACTATCCCTGACACGAAATTACATCTATGTTTTCCCGAATCAAAGACTTTATGTCGAATTCAGTTTCGTGTTGGAAGTTAAAAACGTTTTCGAAAACACACGCTTAGACCGAACCCGGCCAGTAATGTCTACATCTTAGAGGCTTCTATTGTTCGGACGTTGATGGATTAGAGCTGTACAACGAAATGTTTTACTGTAAAATGCTTCTTTCTACTTGTCACGACTCAGCTACAAAGGCACTGTTGGAACTCATTTCTTTCATTTTCATATTTGCAGAGGATGTGTTTCACAAATTTGAGAGTTACCTTGCAAGTTCTTCTTACCATAAATGTATCAGATACCAGTTTTAAACTTTTCTTTAAAGAGCTGAATAATAATAACAATAATACTATATTTGCATAGCGCCCTCGATAGCTGAACCTCTTTCTAGGCACTTTATGATGTTTTATAGAAAGTATAACCAAATTATTGGCGGTAACATCCGCAAACAGGAGGCATAGTATAAGCAGATACCTGCACGCGAAGAACGAATCGCAGAGACCTGCGAAATGCTTCAGAAAATCTTGTTATAAATACATATAATGAAATCTAAAATATATACCTATATATATATATACCTATATGTATATATATATATATATATATATGTATATGTATATGTATATATATATATATATATAATAAAATATAAAAATCTTGTCATACCTGAAAGTATTAATGAGGTAAGATCGACTCTCAGATTTGCTCTTCTTAAGCACAGAGGAAAAACTGGAAAATATTGACTTTAAACTTTCAATAGACCAACTTGCTACGTTCGAGGCCTGAAGCATTTATTAATATTAAAGCTGTGATTGCTACATTGTACCTGTTCTACAGTTAGAAGACCTTCTTCAATCGATGCGGCCGAAGTGTCGCAGATCGGCGGGCTGTTTGCGATGACGTCCGTCACGGCGCTGCCCAGCGTCACCGTCGACGACGAGGCGATGCTGCTGTCGTCGACCGGCGCGTTGCTAGCCACGTGCAGCCTCGACTGCGTGCTCCGAAGCGACTGCGTCGCCTTCTACTTCCGCAGCGAAGCGGGAGCGTGTCGTCTGCTGCGGCGGATCGCCTTGTCGTCGAATGGCGACGACCTGTTTTATATGAATCAAGCGGGTTCGTTGTCGTCAACCGCTGGCTCAGCCATCCAAGCGCCTGCATGTCTGGGTCCGTGTGTTTCTCTCTCTCTCTCTCTCTCTCTCTCACACTCTCTCTCTCTCTCTCTTTCTCTCTCTCTCTCTATCTGTCTGGCTGAGTCTTTTTGTATATCTTGCTGTCTCTCTCATTGCTCTTTTTTCTTGGGCAGCTGTACGACATACATTGGAGTAATCACGTGACCTCGATTTTGCGGTGCAGCGATCTTGTGCTTTTGCTCGCTCATCGAACAAATCCTACTCGCCTGAAGGTCACTAGCAGTGCGTGCGCCGGTGCGAGCGAGCAGCGGCACGTTGTGTAGCAAGTGCGTCTGGCTTCTTGAAGCCTGAAAGCCAAGTTCTCCGCCCGAGAATCAAGTGGATCGCTCGGCGTCGCGTTGCGATTACATCCTACTTTATAATTCCACGACGTATATCTTTAAACCTACGTATTTCAACCTATGTTCTACTTACTTGTTTGCCCGTTTAATCCACTCATCTTCACCTTCCTCGCAGCTCCGTCGGGCTATCGGCCGTCGCATAGCGACGCGTCGTGCCCTTCCGCCAGCTGCCGCAGGGCGTCCATCGACACCCCGGGGACATTCTGGCCGTCGAGAGACGTCGAAGCACTTCAATGGACTTTCGGCGATGCGCTTCGCCGAAGCTTCTGCGAATGGCCAATAATCGAATTGACTTGCAAAGTATTTATCAAAAGATTTATAAATCTTGAATTTATATTATTATATGAATTATAATAAATAAAAAGAAAAAATAGAAGATACGATTTATTCATATAAATCTTGAATTTATATATTATTAAAATCTAATTAACAGGATTTATCTTATTTATGTAAGGTAGATTTATTTAGCTGAGTAAGTACTCAGCTAAATAAATCTATCTTACATAAATAAGATAAATCTTCAACATATATGAAAATATGACGCAATCTAACAGAGTCGAATTGGCTCTCTTCTTTGGCGCACTACCTCCGCTCAGGCGAGCGTTGCTCGCTTAGGCGAGGTGCTACTTCCGCCCACGTGGGGTTCCCCTGCTCCCCTGCGCTTCAGCAGGCATGCCTTTAACTGAGCTTCTGCTGGAGTGGTCCTGCGTCTCTGCTCAGATAAAAAAAAAAAATAGAAATCTCACTCACGGCTTTTGCATTTTCTTACCTCGGCCGCTGCTCCACGCTGCCGCTCGCGCGCGCACGCCGCGTGACGTGACGCAGACACGTGATGCAGACAGCGAGGAGCAAAACCAGCGTTCGCTCTCTCCGCGTTCTCTCCGCTGTCAGTGCAGCGGCGGCACGCGCGCGCGCCCACTCCCACGTGAGCGTAGGAGCCCCGTGGTCGCTCGCCGGGCTCCGATCGACGATTCCAATGCGATTCGGGCAGCGTCGAACAAAAGCACGTGTTAAAATGAAAATAAAAATAAAAGCACGCGCGAATTGAAACTCCGGGGCAGGTTTAGAGCTAACAAACCGTCTGGGTGCTATCGATTAATAAACTCTCACCAGGTACACGGATGCCCGGTTGAAGCTCCGCTTGCGCCGCGCGGACGCGTCGCGTTGGTCCTCGACTTGGTGATGAATCGGCTGCCAAGGCAACGAGCCGCGTTTTCGTCTTGTCCGGCCTCGTCATCTGCCCTCGCCGCCACTCTTCTAGAGCGACCACTGACGACGAAGCTATCGCAAATCTTTCAGCGAGCGCTGACCTATCGTAGGGCAGTGACCCTCTAACCCGTCCCAGTAGCGCCAGAAAAATCCTGACAGAAACTAGTTTTCTCCGACCTGATTTGTTTGAGTAGCCGAATCAGTACGGAACTGCGGAGGATTGTCGTTGTACGTGAATCGAAAGCGTATGAACGTGAAGGCACAAAACTCTCTCGGATTTTCACGGCTTGGCTGGAAAGACGGAGAATTTACCTGCGCCACCATGCAAACGACGCACCGGACGCTCGACGTCCGCACGCGCATACACTCGACTGCACCCGGAAGACATTACAGATCGCCTCGCAAGAGACCCGAGGAAGGATCGCCGCGCCTCTCCGTCCGGTCGCTCGCCTGCCCCGGCGCGCCGCAGCGTTCGCGGCGAGCCGTCGCCCAGTGCTCCTCCGCGCCGCGTGGAGAAGGAGCGCAGCAAAGGTCGAAGGAGCGCAGCGAAGGTCGCGAGTCGGAGTCACGAGCCTCGCGTGCCAGCAGCACGTGACAACCGCACGTGCCAACAGCGCGATCCGCACGCTCTACGAGCAGGCGCCACTCATTGTCCGTATTCGGGGCCGCGCACAACCACCCTCTAACCGTCGAAGGCGTTGCCTCTTTATTGCTGCCTTTTCCGTTTAGCTAACCGGGCGCCCGACTGCGACTTGAGCGTCGGCTTCAGTCTGACTGACAGCTCGGCTTCCAGTTTCTTCATCGAATCGCTATGTACCCGGACTTCACCGGAACGATGCAGGATTGTAAAAACTTTAGCTTTCTGTGCCGACCGGCCACCATTGGAAAAATACGCGAGCATGCAAATCATGAAGCCAGCGTCCAACGGCGATAACGAGTTCAACTTGGCCGAGATTACCGTATACGGATTTCCGCTCTAGCCGGTGCGACCGTCCGCCAGGCAACCTACTGAGCCGACGAGGATGCTGCCTACAAGATCTCGGAACTGCCGGTAAACTTGAAACTTTCATGTGATAAGCCTCTTCAGCCCAAACGCGCCTCGCGAGGCGTCTCCGATCACCGTGACGCGCTGCTAAGCGCCCGACTTGCCGCTGCTTTGCGGTCAAAGTGGATTCTACGCTCGGGCTTGCGGCGACATTCACGAGAGTTCACGTAATCTTAATCGTAATCCTCAATTATAGCGATGCTCACGTAAAATTTTCCGTTTTATTTGTAACCCTGTTTATGGAGTGCACCAGTTTATGATAGCCGGCCATTCTAGCTTGAATAAAGCAAAATAATGTGGAAGCTCAAAGTTCCGGAGGCTGCAGCAGCAACGTTTTGCGACTAACGAGGCGCAGGTGTCGCTTGACAGGCGACTTGTGTCCTGTCAAGCACTATAGAGCACCAAGTCAGGCGCTGCGTGCTCATGTTGGCGATTTCGTTGCGATTGGACGGCTACCATTAGCGCTTGCGCAGCAATCCTTCTGGAACTCGGCGTTGAGCGAGTAAACGCAGAGGGAGCTCATCGCATTTACGCACACGTGAGCTATGCGTGCACGGCGATTGCTGGGGCCAGGCCAGAAGTTAGCTGTCCTGACCGTCACACTAGACGATTCATAAAGACTTTCTGTCAACGATGGCAGCACGGCGTGAGCATCGCGATGGATGCGTTCGAAGCCAGTAAGACCGGGTAACATCTGAACGTACTTCAAAAGAGGAGGAACGGCGGCAGAGCGTCTTCGCGTGTCAGTTCTAGCTAACTGTTTTTTGGTGACCGACGTATGCACTAGACTCTACCGCTCTCCTAAAAGGTTCTCGGGAGAAAATACACGCTGATCGTACGAGTGCATTTTTAAAGAAGATTAATATTATTGCATTATTAGTCAAGAAAGTGCAATTTGGGTTCGTCGATCCGTGAGAAAAGAACCCATGAGTAACCTGAATGGGCGAGCAAGCCAACCTTACGGTGCTGCGGTGTGCCGCAAACGTTTGGACGCCTTTTTTAAAAGCCACCGGGTCCCGGCGATCGGCGCACGACGCAGCGGCTCCGGTGTCGTCGGCTCGCACTTTGTATAGCATTCGCTATGTATAGCGATATGTGTATATACTTTGTATAGCGATATATGTATAGCGACATACATGTATATACTTTGCGTAGCGATCTGGGAGAACTCGCACTATGTATAGCGATCTGGGAGGACTCGGTGTATTTATACGCACTTTTCATGTGCTGCAAAGAAAGTGCTTGCCTCGGCTGGCTGCTCGCCACGATGATAAACGCTGGGTGCTCTTGGCTACGTCCGAAACAGAGACGCTGGCTGACTGCGGGCTACTTGCAAAGCATTCTTGTAAAGCTTCACTCGCATTGTAGCACATGCAAGCATGCGTAGTCACATGCAAACATGCGTAGTCACACAGACAGACAGACAACGAGACACAGAGAGAGAGAGACACAGAGACACAGAGACACAGAGACACAGAGACACAGAAACACAGAGACACAGAGACACAGAGACACAGAGACACAGAGACACAGAGACACAGAGACACAGAGACACAGAGACACAGAGACACAGACAGGCAGGCAGACAGAGTGACAGACAGACAGAGAGACAATGAGACAGAGTGACAGAGAGAGAGAGAGAGAGTGAGAGAGAGAGAGAGAGAGAAAGAGAGAGAGAGAGAGAGAATGGGAAACCCACATCCATCGCCGTACTCCCGATCCGGCGACGGCGGCACTGTGGATTTCGATTCGGGCTGGCTAGGACTTCATTTGTGTCACGTGGCCCTAAGAATTAAATTTGCGA
>WPIO01000121.1:527500-560000 GCA_009760855.2 Cristatella mucedo | reverse complement strand
TGAAGCGCTTCCCAGCGTCACCGTCGACAAGGCGGCGACGCTGCAGTCATCGACCGAAGCGTCGCTGGTTAAGTGCAGCATTGACTGCGCGCTCCGAAGCGACTGCATAGGCTTCTACTTCCGCGGCGAGGCGGGAGCGTGTCACCTGCTGTCGCGGCTCGTCTTGTCATCTAATACAGACGACCTGCTCTACATGAAACAAGCGGGTTCGTCGTTTTCTTCGTCGTCGTAGGCCGCCGTCGCTGTCGTTCATGTGTCTGTGCGTCTGTGTTCGGGTGCATCTCTCTCTCTCTCTCTCTCTCTCTCGTTTTCTCGTTCTCACTCCCCAAATAAATATGTGCACGCGCACGTGTGTGTGTGTGTGTGTGTGTGCGTGTGCGTGCGTCATTCTTTCCATTCATTTTAGTGTGATGGCGGCGCGATTGAAATAAGGAGTAACCACGTTACACTACCACAATCTCGTGGCGTAGCGAGTGGGCGTGCATTCTCTCGTTCATTGAGTACGTCGAACGTAGCTTCATATCGCTGGCAGCGATTGCGCTTGCTACGGAGCGACACGTGCAGCATCGTGCTGAACGAGCGCTTGGCGTCTGCGGTCGCCTGAGCACGCCAGTGTGGCTGGGCGCGCAGACAACAGGGTTGAGTGGGACGAGTGGCGATTCTCGCACACTCTGGAACTTTTGCAAATCGATAGGTTTGCCATCACCTGATTTTAATACTGTTAACTAATTACTAAAATTAGAAAGGAAACTAAAAAAACCCAGGTGAGCACAAGTGAATCATTACGCTTTTGAAGTTCCTTTAAAGTCTTTTTTTAGCCCAATAAATTGTATTGAATCACAGCAGTTAATTTAATTTAAGTAAATTTAGCATAGCTAAAATAATAAAAATTAAGAATGAAGGTGTCCTCTTCAGTTGACGCTTGCTTGAGCGAAGCAGGCAATTTAGAAATTGTGTAAAATTATTGTAAGTTTTTTTAATCGATTTAAATAAATTTTAACCAAGTTTGATCGATTTAATTTAAAACAAATACCAAATCGAGGCATGCTGTCAAGTCGACGCCAACTCGAGCGAAGCAGTCGATTGCCGCGAAACTCAATGGCTACGGCGGAAATGGAAACGGCTTGCATCGAGGCAGTCGCGTGAAACTGCAGCTCCCCTGCAGCTTCACTCGACTACCGACTTGCTGCGAGTGATCTCGAGGCGCTCTCTCTCTCTCTCTCTCTCTCTCTCTCTCTCACGCTCTCTCTTTCTCTCTCTCTCTTTCTCTATCTCTCTCTCTCTCTCTCTCTCTCTATCTCTTTCTCTATCTCTATCTATCTCTCTCCTCTTTCTCTCTCTCCTCTCTCTCTCCCTTTGTCTCTCTCTCTCTCTCTCTCTCTCTCTCTCTCTCTTTCTCTCTTTCTCTCTCTCTCTCTCTCTCTCTCTCTCTGGCATTGCAGGCAGTCCATCACAGTGGTCGATCGCTGCTCAACTCGAAGGCTGAGGCTGAGATGCTAGCGATGGCGGTGGCATGCCCTCCTCATTCAGGGGCGAGGCGTGCGATTGTCCGCTCTCGAGCCCGCTTCTAAGTGCGTCACTTTTGCTGCAGGCTACGGAGAACCAGGAATCATATCGTTGAGTGAGTATTGAGCAGAATGCTGCGCCGTTTGTTAGTCAACAAGAGAACGCTACTGTTACTACTATTCAATGGCGAGAAACAGTTAGCTGTAAACGACGAGCAAGCTAAATCCATGTTGACTTCACTTGATAATGACAGTGGGCGACGAAAACGCTTGCTTACCGGAACTAGTCGTGTGACTAGCTCAGCCGAACGTGGGCTCGCTCAACGCCATGCGATCTTTCGCTTCTTCTTATCTACAGACAAGCCGGCCTGGCAGTCAACAACGTACGACTCAACATCTGGCTTTACGCCAGGATCGTGCTGCAATGCTGGGTACGCATTCGACGGCGACATCAACACCTTCGCTCACACGGAGGGGTTTCTCAACCAGTGGATTGCCGTCGATCTGGGCTGGCAGTACGTGGTCTCGATGATTACAGTTACGGCCCGATGCCACAGCGGTCGGTGATTGAGCTGCGCCAGCGGCTCTTAAGCGGCGGCTTTGCAGCTGCTTCTTGCCTCTTCTTATATATATATATATATATATATATATATATATATATATATATATATATATATATACATATATATATGTGTGTGTGTGTGTTTTTCAGGCGCATCACATATGCTTCTGGGTGGACCTTGGTTGGGGCGGTAGCACCTTAACCAATAGACCAAACCAGCTCTATAACGTTTAGCTTAACAAATGCCCAAGCTTCTAAGCACTGGCCACCTGATAATGGCTAAAGTGCTCTCCAATGGTTCAGATCATATCTCAGTGGGAGACTCCTGAGTATTGACGTGAATGGACAAAGATCATCTGAGGTACCTCTGAAATATGGCGTACCTCAGGGTTCCGTGCTAGGTCTGGTTCTTTTCACGGTTTATACTCTCCCTCTGGCTGATGTGATTGCCAAGCACAATCTAGGCTTTCACTTTTATGCGGATGACACTCAGTTGCATATTTGCCTTGATCTTTCCCAGCCTTCGAGCACCTCGAATTCTCTCAACTCACTTGCTGCATGTAATGATGACTTCCGAACATGGATGGCAGCAAATTTTCTAAAACTAAACGATGATAAACCTAACTTAATAGCTATGGGCTAACTCAGTGCGATTCAGAAAATGGAAAGGCTGACGCTCAAAATTGGCTCTGCCGGCATATCTCCCGTTGAATCAGCTCAAAATCTAGGTGTCATGTTCCAAAGTGACCTCTCGTAAGACGGCCACATCAGATCCACAGTCAAATCTGCTCACTTTCAGCTACATAACATTGCTAAAAATTTGGGCTTATTTAGATAAAGATACCACGTCTAAGTTGGTCCATGCATTCGTGGCATCCCGACTGGACTTCTGTAACTCGCCTCTTGCTGGCCTACCAGCATGTGCGATCAGGCGCTTACAGCTGGTGCAAAACTCTGCAGCTAGGCTTGTCTGTCGTGAGCGTCGCAGTTGCCACATTACTCCACTTCTCGCCGACCTGCACTGGCTACCAGTCAAGCAACGGTTTGACTTCAAGGTTTCGTCGCTCACTTTTAGGTCCCTTCATTCTATGGCTCCAGCCTATCTCTCAGATATACCACCCCATCAGGCCAAGCATCGTACCACCCGCTTTTCGGAATCGAACAGTCTGGAAATACCTTGTACAAGCCTTAAATCCTTTGGAGACCGTGCATTTATTTCGTATGCTCCCAAAGCCTGGAACTCCCTCCCGACCTGCGTCAGAACATCCCCTGACCTGACCACATTTAAAAGGAACCAAAAACACATCTATTTAGGACATCATTTAGTGGGTCCCTGCGATTCATCCTTCATGTAGTTATGCGTGCTGACACTGTGCATGCTGCCACAAACCACACTTGCATCCTGACCCGGTGCATGTCAACCCTAACCATGTCTTTCATGTTTTTTATCAAGCATATTATTACTCACCACTCAATCGCGTTTCCTTTGGACCAAATGTAAAGCGCCTAGAAGGAGATTGAGTTCTTTGAGGGTGGTTTATCAAGTGCACTATTATTATTAAAATGCAACCATGTGACCTCCAGTTTCCGGGTTAGGAGCCAGTCTGTCAGACGGACAGAGTTAAACAAGACGCAGACGGGAAGCAGTACTCCGGCGCAAATCTCCAGCTTAGGGGTACTTGCCGGCCTTAGCCACCGAGCTGCTGCTATCCGTGTGCCTGCGTCTCGTTTAGGCGGTGGAGGTGGAAACCAGGCTGAGACGGATCGGTCGCTCGGTGAGAACGTCTGTCGGGCAGCGCTCATTTGACAGGTCGTTCCCTTCAGGCCGATAGATAGATAGATAGATAGATAGATAGATAGTAGATAGATAGATAGTAGATAGATAGATATATAGATAGATAGATAGATAGATAGATAGATAGATAGATAGATAGATAGATAGATAGATAGATAGATAGATAGATAGATAGATAGATAGATAGATAGATAGATAGATAGATAGATAGATAGATAGATGGATAGATAGTAGGTTCTTTCGGTTGTCTCTACTGTTGTTGGCCCAACTATTCTGAGCCCTGTGGGTGTGGTGTCGAGTGGTACTTGGCTGTTCAATCCTTCTACCAACATCGCTGAGTCGAAACCGTCAAATGAACACAGAAGCTTGAGAAAAACCTTAGCAAAGGTTACTGAACGTGAACTCAAACAGGGCAATACTAATAATAATACACTTGATAAAGCGCCCTCAGAGAACTTAATCTCTTTCTAGGCGCTTTACATTTGCTGCAAAGGAAAATGCAATTGAATGGTGAGTTAAATCATGCTTGATAAACAAACACAGTGAATAATATGGTTAGGGGTGACATGCACAGGATCAGCATGCAAATGTGGTTAGTGGCAGCATGCACAGTGTCAGCACCCATAAGCACATCAAGGACGAATCACAGGGACCCACAAATGCGGTCCTAAATAGGTGTGTTTCTAAGTTCCTTTTAAATGTGGTCAGGTCATGGGATGTTCTGACGCAGGTCGGGAGGGATTTCCAGGCTTTGGGAGCATACGAACTAAATGCACGGTCTCCAAAGGATTTGAGGTTTGTACGAAGTATTTGTAGACTGTTGAATTCCGAAAAGCGGGTGGTACGATGCTTGGCCTGATGGGGTAGTATATCTGAGAGATAGGTTGGAGCCATAGAGTAAAGGGACCTAAAAGTGAGCGACAAAACCTTGAAGTCAATCCGTTGCTTGACTGGTAGCCAGTGCAGGTCGGCGAGAAGTGGATTAACGTGGCAACTCTGACGCTCACTACAGAAAAGCCTAGGGCAGCCAGATCCATCTAAACACTACGGTAGTCAGCCTTGACGCTTCGAGACAAGGTGCCTGGTTCGATTGAATGCAGCAGCCACAGCTTGACCACTACTTCTTGAGTACCCAGCTGCCTTGGCGACCGACATCACGCTCGTTGGCAGAACGGGTGTCATTTTTTTACTAATGCTGAGCATTTTGATGAATGAGTGAACAAGTGAACGTGAAGGTACACAATTCCTGTGGATAGTCAGAGGTTGGCTGGAAAGACAGAACATCTTGTTTGTCCTCCATGGAAGCGACGAGCCTTCGCTTAGCTCCCGCTCGCCAGCACTTAACTACTCCTAGACTTAGGAATGCCGTCCGCATCATTCCTCGTCTCGCTTGCCACAGCCAGTCGAAGCGCTCTTGCGAGCCGCCTGATAGCACTACTCCATCCCTGCTAGCGAGTGGCTCGGCATGGCCCACCACAAGGACGAGCTAACGTCGTCAATCGACCGTCGTCCACGCCGGCAACTCACGGAGCAGCCGTTCGATTGCCTCCGGCTCCGTTTAGGTTTTCGGGCGAAAGACTACGATTTGCGCGTCGGCTCGATCCCGACTCCCGTTTCCGGTTTCTTCAATGGATCACTGTGCGCCCACTTTATTGGAGAGATGGAGGACTGTCAGACCGTTAACTTTACATGCCCATGTTCTACGGTTGGAAGATACGTGAGCATACAAATCATGACGCCAGCGTCCAACGGCGACGACAAATTCAACTTAGCCGAGATGGCCGTCTATGGAGCTTTGCTCTAGCCGATGCGAATGCTAACCGGGCAACCGTCCCAGCCGATGACGACGCCGCCAACGAGATCGCTCTGCTACCACTGTATTTTCAAGTGTGGCTCCGAGAGCCTCTTTGGTGTGGACGTTCGGCGTCACCGATCGCCAACATGCATCTGAGTACATGACTCGCCGACACTGACCTGTGATAACTGTAGTGACACTTGCGCCCGTCCCTAAGGCAGCCATCAGCATGAGTTCGGCAGTAAAAAAGCGAGATGCCATTCTGCCTACTGGTTCCATCTAGCCCTTTATACAGCAATTTTTGCAAGGTTTTTTATCCAGAGGACGCTATTGTGTGCACTATAGGACAACTGTAATCCTCTACCATAACGACCTTACGTGTGCATCTAGGTCAGCATTATCAATAATCCTTGTCATAGCATGCACACTCTTGTCATTGCTGTCAATCTAATATAAATAAAGCGAAATTGCCTGACTCCAGCAGCAGCTCCAATTGGTTTGCTCCGGAGTTAGAGTTTAGCCCGGAGCAACCTCTCAAAACTGTCCTATCAAATAATCATTATGCCCTCTAAACTGACTCGAAACAACACCCATGCCGCAAGGAATCAACTTCCACCTATTACTTGCACCCGAGTGCGTCTGCCACAATCGGCCGAAGCAACCGGAAAAGATGACTGCTACTTAGGCTTCGGTGCAGCTCGGCTATTTTCCACGTCAAGCAAACGCTAAAGAGGGGGTTAAACAGAGTGGCGGCAAAATGGCCGACAGTCTCGATGCCGGCGTCTACGAATCCCAATAGTTCTCGATCGATTATCGAAGGAAGGTGGTTGCGAGCAACAGCCCAGCGTCTTCCAGGGTGTTGTGAGCATGCAAGCGATCGTCACACACGATGACGCAGCTCTTGAAATGTTACATATCTAGCGTCTGTAAATCTGACTGTCACCTGCAGTTCCTACAGTCAGTTCAGTTCGGTACGAAGGAGCCAAGCACAAGTTTTATCTTGTGGCTCAGCGTAAGCACTTTTCTCTGTATCCATCAATCCATAGATAGATCGGCCCTTCATCGAAAGAGACATGTGTTCAAACCTCTCGGATTTGTTAGCTAGCCTTGCAGCCATGTTCATCAACAGCTGCAACGGAGAAGCGTGCTTTAATTGAAAGCTTAGCCAAAATGAAATTGAAACCATTTAGCCGAGACAAAACCACGAAGCTAGATAAGCTTTGGCTTTGCATGTCCCCATCGTAGACGGGCCCTAATCGTCAATGCACATCGGATGTGACGACTAGCATTGGATGCCGTTTTTTTATTACAAATTTCGAAATTTAGCAGCCTTCAAAGAAGACTAATAAAATTTCCGAGAGCTTGGGTGAAAATTTCACAACTGAATCCCCTATTAGAAAAGTAAAGTTCTATAGTCGAGCCACAGGCTTTGGGTGTCCTATGAGTTGTAGCTCCAACTAGTCGACGTAAAGTTTAAGGAAATTCGCTAACATATAGGATCCAAAGTCTGCTAGGTAAGAGTACTGTATTGGTCCATACAGCCTATTCTGAAGTTTTAAGCAACGAATGCAACTGATCGTCGTCAGAATTAATATGTATGTCAAGATCCACGAGAAAATTTGTCAGTTAGTGTGCGGAAATTGGCGTGCGAAACGTTAGTTAAGTAGTCAAAATGCAAGCTAAAATCAGCCAGCGCTAGTAAAGAACAACTTCTTGCACAAAGTATATCGGAATTAAATCAAAAACTCTTGATTATGGACTTTATATTTTGGGGCAGTAGTCTATCGCCAACCAGGTACCAAATCCTCCTTTATCTCAGATTTCTCCGATCTCATTTCGATTCTGGGTGCAAGAAATCGATCCTGACTCGTTATGGGTGATTTCAACGTTCACTTTGATAACTTATCTGACGCTTTCAGCACCGAATTTCGTGCATTGACTGACTCATTGTCTCTTGTGGCTCATGTGCATGGCCCTACCCACATCAAGGGTCACACACTCGACCAGATTTTCTCATACAACTGCACTTTGCCATCACCAATTATTACCAAATCCTGCTTATCTGACCACATGCAGATCTCCTTCAATCTAGAGTGTGTGCCAACATCCTCCTCTAAAATGATCTGTGAATCGCGAAACCTCAAGACCCTTGACATCCATGCTGTTCGTGCGAGAATATCTGCTTCACCTCTGCTGCTCAATCCTCCCTCCGATCTGTCATCATTGATAGATAGCTACAACACGACACTAGCTGACACGCTCGACAAGTTTGCACCTCTGATAAAGCGCACTGTGCGCCCCCACCCAGACGGCCTATGGTTTACCACAGACATTAAACTAGCCAAGTCTACTAAACGAAAGCTTCAAAAGGCATACAAAAGATCCGGACTAACTGTCCATCGACAGGCATATGAAGACTACTGTAGGTCATACCAATCGATCCTATCAAAGGCCAAGTCTAGCTTTTATAAAAACATTGTTGAATCACAGATGGACCATCAAAAAATGCTGATGTCGACAATGAACCATCTCCTCAACTGTTCTCAGGTTAGCTCCTTACCTGATGATTCTTGTGATGATCTAGCTGATCGCTTCTCTCGATTCTATGTGCAGAAGATAGACAAGATCAGAGAATCCATCTCTGCGATGACAACCTTCCCACTAGAATGCTGTTTCTCGGTTCCTGGCTGCGCCTCAATGTCTGCATTTAAGCAGGTCACTAGTGATCGAGTCCTAAAGTTCGTATCTCAATCAAAGAAGACAACAAGTCCACTGGACCCTATTCCCACTGTCCTGCTCCTACGTTGCTTTGATCTGCTGCTGCCATGCATAACCAACATCATTAATATGTCATTAGCCTCAGATCAGGTCCCAGCACCTTTCCAAAAAGCTGTAGTCAGGCCACTTCTCAAGAAAGCTACACTAGACCAAGAGAACTTAAGCAACTACCGCCCAGTCTCCCATCTACCATACCTATCAAAGACACTGGAATGGGTCGCGTCAGACCAGCTGAACTCGTATATAGAAACTTCACACCTTGCTAGTAAGTTCCAGTCTGGCTTTAGAGCTAATCACTCCACAGAGTCAGCATTGCTTCGGGTATGCAACGACCTACTTAGGAATGCAGACATGGGTAGAGTGTCTCTTCTTGTTTTGCTCGATCTTTCGGCAGCTTTTGATATCATCGATCACAAAGTACTTCTAGAGCGCCTCTCATCACGCCTGGGCATCACTGGCACTGCTCTGCAATGGTTCAGGTCCTATCTCAGTGGGAGACTCCCGAGTATTGACGTGAATGGACAAGCATCATCGGAAGTACCTCTAAAATATGGAGTACCTCAGGGCTCTGTCCTAGGTCCGGTTCTATTCACGGTTTATACTCTCCCTCTTGCTGATGTGATTGCCAAGCACAATCTAGGCTTTCACTTTTATGTGGATGACACTCAGTTGTACCTTTGCTTTGATCCCTCCCACCCTTCGAGCACCTCAAATTCTCTCAACTCCCTTGCTTCATGCATTGATGACATCCGCACATGGATGGCAGCAAATTTTCTAAAACTAAACGATGATAAAACTAACTTACTAGTTATGGGCAAACCCAGTGTGATTCAGAGATTGGAAAGGCTGACTTTCAAAATTGGCTCTGCCAGCATATCTCCAGTTGAATCAGCTCTTAATCTAGGTGTCATATTCCAAAGCGACCTCCTGTTAGACGACCACATCAGCTCCACAGTCAAATCTGCCTATTTTCAGCTTCATAACATTGCTAAAATTAGGGCTTGTTTAGATAAAGATACCATATCTAAGATGGTCCATGCATTCGTGATATCCCGTCTCGACTTGTGCAACTCACTGCTTACTGGCCTACCAGCATGTGCGATCAGGCGATTGCAGCTGGTGCAAAACTCGGCAGCTAGACTTGTCTGTCGTGAGCGTCGCAGTTGCCACATTACTCCACTTCTCGCCGACCTGCACTGGCTACCAATCAAGCAACGGTTTGACTTCAAGGTTTCGTCGCTCACTCTTAGGTCCCTTCATTTTATGGCTCCAGCCTATCTCTCAGATATACCACCCCATCAGGCCAAGCATCGTACCACCCGCTTTTTGGAATCGAACAGTCTGGAAATACCTCGTACAAGCCTTAAATCCTTTGGAGACCGTGCATTTATTTCGTATGCTCCCAAAGCCTGGAACTCCCTCCCGACCTGCGTCAGAACATTCCCGACCTGACTACATTTAAAAGGAACCAAAAACACACCTAATAAGGACAGCATTTAGCGGGTCCCTGTGATTCGTCCTTGATGTGCTTATGCGTGCTGACACCGTGCATGCTGCCACTAACCACATTTGCATGCTGACCCTGTGCATGTCACCTCTAACCATACTATTCATTTTGTTTGTTTTTCAAGCATGATTTTAATTATCATTCAATTGTATTTCACTTTGCAGCAAATGTTAAGCGCCCAGAAAGAGATTAAGTTCTCTGAGGGCGCTTTATCAAGTACATTATTATTATTTTTATTGATTACTTTCACAATTGGCGGCTTTTTCTTTGATGAACTCGAAAATAAAGTATAAGAAAGACTGCTTCGAGGCTACTTCAAACGGTTGAAAACTGAGCAAGGAACCTGAGCCAATAGTGACTTCACTTTAACTTTTGATTGATCTAGGGGTGCGAAAAAGCGAGAAACCGGTCGGAGTGGCATCATTTATTGTCGAGTAGTTAGTCAGTTTGATTGCTCATTGAGCTGGAGTCTTTCGAGGAGAAACATTGAAAGCCGTCGCTGAGCTTATAGCAGGCCTGATGACCACGAAGTCGGAGCGATTCCCAGCAGCGTCTGGGGGAGATCGCACTGGCTATTTTGAGAGAGCACTGAGAGTACAGAGCAAGCGCTGCCAGCCGGCCTCCCCACCTGCTTTGTGTGGGTGGCAAATGCGAAATAAACCATTCAAGATTGTTGCAATAGCATCTACACAAAAATGAATAACGATAGCGAAACAATAATTGTTATCGGTTCGATTATCGACGTATCGATATCGATTATCGGTTCTTGCTTCGATTATAGATTTATCGACTCTCAGTTATTGTACGTGGCCAAGCACGATCGCTGGTGGCTTACCTTTGTGCTTGGCGGGATGTGGTTAGGCGCTTGCAGATGTAGCGGTGAAATCTGCCAGCTGTGGCGTCGGATAGCGTTATCCGGATGCAACTCTTTAGGGATGGAGGAACGAAGAAATAGGCTGCCCGATCTCCCCTGCGAGCGCCGTGGCAGCCGCTACCGAAGCGTCATTGCTGGAAGGCACGCGAACGTGCGTGCTGGCCGCTCGGGCTACTTTTGCTGCTGTGTCTTGAGATCAAATCAATGATTAATATGATCCGGCAATGATTATACGATTAAATTCTCACGTCCGGCGGAATATGTTTACATTATTGGAAGGTTATTAAAAATCTGCGATGATACCTACGCTTATGGCTTGGCGGGCGAATCTCGAAAGCCTGGACGCAGGGCATAAGCTTACAGACGCGGTAAGCGTTTAGAAGTCCACGGACACGCAATTTATCATGTGCAACCGTCGAAAATAAACAAATATGCTTAAAGCAGGTCAAAGCTGGATCGATTCGCCTACAGTATTTTCCTTCGTCGAGCGAACTTCGAGTTTCGTGCGGGATTTCTTCACAGGAGGAGCAGCAGTCGAGCGGTTTTGCCGGCGCGCTTACCATGGATGAGTATGTCGGAGGATTTCATTTCGCCCAACCGTTTAACGATCACTAAGGATTAAATGTCGATGAGACTACGCGCCGGTTTGTTACACTGGTTTAAGGTGTTCGCCTCGACTGCGGTCAAAGTGAATTTCACGGCCGAGGTCGTTGGCTCGAGCCCGTAGCGTGCGTGAAGCGTTTGAATAGAGATTAAGTTCTCTTAGGGTGCAATGCAAAATTAGTAATAAATACTTGTGAATGCTTACTGGCGCGCGCTACTTGGATTTCTCGCCACCATCGGCGGCATCTGCTTTTTTTCCGCAGACCGAGCGACAGTAAAGGATACTACGACTGCGCAAAGCAAGCACTTCCGCCGCTTGCCTAAGATAATTACTACGGAGCCTAAGCTATACGCGCATAACCGGAAGGTCGCCATGAGGGCTGCGATTTTACCGCAACGAGACTGTCGGTATGCGAACGTCGCGGGCGTGCCTAGCGAAGCGTGGCGAGCAGGTCACGAAAGGCTGACCAGTCCGTGACGTCACGGACGGGGAGTGGCAGGCAGTGGCTTCGATCGGCTGCAATGATATTTATCTCGGTCTTTAGCTCCGCAAAGTTACTAAGACAAACTTTGGCTCATCCTTTTCAGCGGTCCTGAGATTCTACTTCTATGCTACTCACTACCTCAACTGCTCTCCTAACTCTGCTATGCTTCCCACTTTCTCTTTGTTGCGTGAGACGAAGTCTTTTGGCTACCGAATACGTATCGAAAGCCGCTTAGGCTGTGAGTGAGCTACGCAAAACTCTCCTGCGTAACACCCACGCAGTCCTTAGGACTTTGTGGAGTTTCAGACGGAGATACATTACATTGGATGGACAGATGGAAGAGATGGAGTCGTCTTCTCGCTTTCGTACTTGCAACTGCTGTAGCGTCAATCAACGAGGAGAAAATGTAAGAATAGGACTTGGCCTTTTATCGTTCGAACCGGAATAGTTTCAAGAAATTGGGGCGTGCGCACGGCTGACGCTGACTGAGCGAAACACGGTCCATCTTGGTGGCGGACGATGTCGCTCAAAGCGGCTGATGGAAACCATAGGAGAAACTGGCGAACAGTCAAATTGACAAGTCAACTACTAAGGAAATACCAAGTTTAACGGTAAATATCAGGCACCAACTGAATATCTAGCCTTTCATTTGTGCTTTGACGGAGAAATTACCCGCTGAAGAAACGTGTTGACGTAATTGCTCGCTATTTTAGTCTCCGGTGATTTATTTTGAAATTATCGGAACGCATAACCATAGCAAGCTTGTATGTGCCAATTTTCCGTTTATGAGATCAAGTGCTAACTAAGAGATATTGGGGAAACCAGAAGTGCATGGCTACTGCTGCAGTGACAGGCGGCGTCAGCGCTAGTATATCTCCTGTCGAATCAGCTCGAAATCTAAGTGTCATATTCCAAAGCGACCTCTCGTTAGACGACCATATCAGCTCCACGGTCAAAGCTGCCTATTTTCAGCTTCATAACATTGCTAAAATTCGGGCTTGTTTAGATAAGGATACCACGTCTAAGTTGGTCCATGCATTCGTGACATCTCGTCTCGACTTCTGCAACTCACTGCTCACTGGCCTACCAGCATGTGCGATCAGGCGATTGCAGATGGTGCACAACTCTGCAGCTAGGCTTTTCTGTCGTGAGCGTCGCAGTTGCCACATTACTCCACTTCTAGCCTCCACTGGTTACCAGTCAAGCAACGGATTGACTTCAAGGTTTTGTCGCTCACTTTTAGATCCCTTCATTCTATGGCTCCAGCCTATCTCTCCGACATGCTCCCCCATCAGGCCAAGCATCGTACCACCCGCTTTTCGGAATCTAACAGTCTAGAAATACCTCGTACAAACCTCAAATCCTTTGGAGACCGTGCATTTAGTTCGTATGCTCCCAAAGCATGGAAATCCCTCCCGACCTGCGTCAGAACATCCCCTGATCTGACCACATTTAAAAGGAACCTAAAAACACACCTATTTAGGACAGCATTTAGTGGGTCCCCGTGATTCGTCCTTGATGTGCTTATGCGTGCTGACACTGTGCATGCTGCCACTAACCACATTTGCATGCTGACCCTGTGCATGTCACCCCTAACCATGTTATACATTTCGTTTGTTTTTCAAGCATAATTTTACTTACCATTCAATTGCATTTCACTTTGCAGCAAATGTAAAACGCCTAGAAAGAGATTAAGTTCTCTGAGGGCGCTTTATCAAGTGAATTATTATTATTTTTATTAGTAATACTTTCGTGGCGACAGGTGAATGAAGAGCGGTCGCGTTGGCGACGGATGACGCTCGAATGGTCTCGTCGAATGCCACCTGTCGCTTTTTAGCTGTCTTTGACAGGTTTCTAACACCGACTGACTGGGGCTAAAGCTGAACCATTAGTAACGGCTCGATTGCCTGAATGAGACAATGAGGCAGAGAGAGAGACAGACGGGGGTTCTTATGAAACTAAATTTGTCACTGCAATTCGATCGATGCGCGTGCGAAACGCACTCGTCGACTTTGTATTAAAGCATTCTGACAGCTGTCTTTTAAATGGGCCGATTGAATGATGCAAGAATCGACGTTAAAGATTTCTCCACTTGGTCGCTCTTGTCCGCTAGTCAAAGCGACCATTCTCGGCCGCTGCTATCCGCTAGAGGCGCTCGAGAAGCTGACTCGATTGGTCGATTGAAGCGCCGCTCTCTCGTTTGTCTTCCGTCGTTTTTCGTGTCCAGACGCACGTCTCGGCGAGCTGGCGCAGCCTACGCTACCGGTCAGCGTGGCTACGCGCGATCGTCACCTCGATCATCGTCACCACTGCGGCACCTGAGTGTCGCTGCTTTAGCAGCTGCTGCTTCCAATCGAGCGAGCAGTCGGAGGGAGCAATGGAAGTGAGGCTGCGGCCGCTCGCGAGGCCGCTGACTCCTGCTTCTCGACTCGACGCCCCGATTTGCTCTCTGCGTCGCGGCGGCACAGTGGCTTGTGCGTCCGCCGCAGCATTGCTGATGCTGTTTCTTCCATGCTTTGGTACGTTCAAAAAGCTGCCATGGCGCCGGTGGCGGCGGCGGCGGCGGCGGCTTAGCCCAGCCCATTCTTGTACAGTTCGCCCCAAACGCTTTCGTTCCCATGACTTAGCGCTAGCTGGAAGGCCGAGTAAATAAAGGGAAGGATCGTTGAAGCTAGTATTGCCAACGACGGCTGTGTGGGTGGCGGGGCAGCTAACGAACTATATAGGATTCGGTTATTCCGCACGTGATTCAGCACTTGACGCGGCGCGTGATGCGACACGTGATTCGGCTTTGTAGCAGTCGCTTTGCATGAATGACTATCAGTCGTCATCGTCGGGTCGTTGCTTTAAGGATGGTTTTTTTGCTCGACCACTTGTAGCATTCGCTCTTTTTCGCTTGAAAAATAATTTCACGCGCTTTTGCACTCCTTCCGTTCTTAATTCTGGTAAATTCATGAAGTAAGTATGAAGAATCACCCCTAACTCCTCGTGATAATAATGAATTTGACATAGCGCCCTCAGAAAACTCACTCTCTTTTCAGACACTTTAAGGTAGCTCTGTAGAGATTTTCATTGGCGATCGATGCTACCAATACCCTATATATATATATATATATATATATATATATATATATATATATATATATATATATATATATATATATATATATATATATATATATATATATATATATATATATATATCTATATATATATATATAATTGCATAACGTTTTCCTTCTTCGGAAGACGTCATCGTGTAATACGTACTATAATAACGATAAATTTGTGTAGCAGCGGATGCGAACTTAATCTCATTTCCTGCACTTTGATGGTACTGTGACGGCATCGTTGTCATATGATATTGATATCCGTCCGACTTTGCAGACTGACGGCCCTTTTACGTTTACAAACAGATTTGTATATGATTTACTATGCAAAGTGATTCAATAATCATCAGTTCATGGACATATCAATGAATATATATATATATTTATTTATTTATTTATGTTTTTCCTTACAGCTGTACACACACACACACACATACATTTATAAATATAGATATTTTATGTATTTATATAGTATATATATATATATATATATATTATATATTTATATAAACTGGTTTATTAAAATGTGGGCGTATATGTATGCACATTAACCTGTGAAGCCACATCCTGTTGGAGCCGCGGATTCTATCCGCGATTCTCGGTTCAGGAACGGGCACCGCTTTCGAAGGCTCCCACGGATTCCGAACCGAAAATGGTGTCCAAGACGCACAGCCGCCGCAATACCTTCTTTTCTGTGCGAGCAATATCGAGGTTGGGCACGCAGGAGAGAAGAGAGTATGCTATGACTCTGCATTTCTTAGCCTTTTTCAGGTCAGCCACCACCAAGATCAGCTCGCTGCTGTCAAACAGCACCGGCACTTTGACAATGACCTCGCCTGTGCCGCTCTCAATGACCAGGTCAGGATTTAGCACCGGACCCCCGGCATTAACGTACCGATAAAGCGGGAACGTAAAGCGGGAACGTACCAATTGACGAGAGGCAGGAGCCTCGAGTGGCCGAAGGAGTTCCGATCAGGCGACTTCCTTGTACGACGTCGTTTCGTGCCTTGTTGCATACAGCATCGGCCGGCAGTGGCTCAGAACGTGGCAGCCGGTGTCCACCTTCGTGAGGCATAGGTGGCCACTGATAACCGTCACAGGTTGACGGTTATCTGGGTGACGGTCACAGGTCCGACTCCTAACAGCAGCCACTAATAGTACGTCCAGGCTCATGGGGTGAACAACGCCGGAGTCGTAACGACTAGCCGAGACCCACGGTCTGGAAATGGCTATAAGTAGCCAACCTGTAAGTGGGCAAGGTAACTGCTAACCACGCCCTATTCGGCCTGGGCCACCTAAACCCGGCTTTGAACGCCTGGCAAACTCCCAAAGCTTAGATATGACGACATGCTGCACGATCGAACGCTCCATCCCGTTGGGCACAGTTGACGCGGCCAAGACTATGGAGCCGGCCAGCGAGAGGGTAAGAGCAACGTTTCGCTCCCTGTCTTGCATGTGTCCACAACGAAGCTAGGCCGGCACCTGGAAACAGGGCCTACCCTGAGCGCTCCTCGTCTGACGACGGCGCACCGCGAACTCTGCTGACGGTCCAGTCGAGGTGGTGACGTGCGACTGAGCACACGCGCTCGTCGGGGGAAGGGACAGCATCCGACTGGCTGGCCCGACCCGGCGGATCGCCGAATTCATCACAAAGTTAATTAGCAGAGCTCAGTGCAAACGGGTTGTGGGCCGAGGCAAAGCGAAGCAGGCCGCATGTGGACGTCCGGGCAGAGTTCCATGAGTGCATTCTCGGAAGGTAGCCGGGCAGCCTTAGGCACGAACCGAGCCCGACCGAGGTAATCAAGTCGTCACAAGAAAAGTCCGCAATGCAACGAGCTTTTTCTAGGGGGCGAGAAGGCTTGCCTCCAATGAGTGTACGTCCCTAAAAAGGCTGGAACAGGCCTGCTCTTTCTCGGCGCTGGCTGCCCGTGACCCTGTGGGGCTCCTGGGTAGGCCAAGGACACGATCACCGGCCACTCAGGAATACGTCGGCCCTGCAAGAAGATGGTTGCAGGCACGGTATTGGCGCCACGCTGGGAGAACACGTTACACTTTTCCGATTGGAACGGCATGCCCAGCATCAGGACGGCCCGCTGAGTGGCAGATCTGAGGGCTTGCAGGCTAGAGAACGTACCCGAAAATAAGGCAAGGTCATACGCCAGGGCTCTTACGAATAGAGCAATAACGCTAAGCGTTCCGCTTGACTATATGGTGCCGCTGGAGTGCCTTATGACTGGCTCCATCGCCGGATCCAAATTGGATGGGTGAGAGAGAGAGAGATAGATAGAGTTCTTTCGGACACCAGCCTTCGTCGGGAAAGCTGTTAACCACTCGTCGCTAACCGGCAGCTCCTAGAGCGAGCCGGTAGAGAGACACTCCATGAAACCGCAGAAATCCTCATTCACCCTTCCGGTTCAGGAGCTTCAGGAGCAGAGAGAGCAGAGATACGTGAGGAGTGGTGAAGCTCTGAGGAATGCTGCCGAAGGTGCTCTGCAGGTCGAGGAGCACAGAGTAGACAACACCAGAACACAGAGTAGACAACACCAGAACACAGAGTAGACAACACCAGAACACAGAGTAGACAACACCAGAACACACAGTAGACAACACCAGAACACAGAGTAGACAACACCAGAACACAGAGTAGACAACACAAGAACACAGAGTAGACAACACCAGAACACAGAGTAGACAACACCAGAACACAGAGTAGACAACACCAGAACACAGAGTAGACAACACCAGAGCAATCATGTCAGTCCTTTACCTCGTCGAAGGTGCTCTCTACTACGATGGACTGCTCAAGGCAGACCTCCACCCCCCCCCCGGCGAGCTTTGTCATCCTTGCTGCGTAGCAGCCAGAGAGCAGCTTATAGTCCTTCGGCAAGAGCTTAATAGGTCGAAAGTGTATAGATATGATGGGGTCACCCTTTTTGTGGATCAGGGTCGTGAGATCAATCTTCCAAGCTCATGGGATGACACCGAAGTAGAGGCAGTCGTTCAGGAGGATCACCCAAGGTTGAAGAGTGGCAGATAGAGGCATTCCAGAAGTTTAGCTACCGGAGATGTGTCTAGAGCTCTTTGAGGGCCCGGGGCAACATTGTTCCCGGACAGTGGTGACAAAAGCTCGTGCCCTGTACCAGTCTAGGCGGGACCGTCCACTTTTATAAGAGCTTTCAGACGGTCATCATCGACTGGCCAATCATGCGACCAAAGCCTGCGATTCGGCCTCCCAGTGAAGGCAGCAGGCCGCCAGATCGCCGGAGAAGTGGTGGAAGAAGGATCACCTGGATGGCCTTCGTGCCGCTGGTGGCGTACAACCACCTACCGCAGGCAGGTGTGAGTCACATCTCCGGTCCCACGGCCGCAGCCCATCAGATCAGGTTAGTCCGGCCGAGATGGAAAAGCGCTCCAGACGAGCACGTCACGTTAGGCTTTCCCTTGAAGTCCCTGCACATGCCACGCGCGAAAGGCAGCCGCTCTCTGCTGCCGAGGAGGAGGAGGACTGAAGTGAGAAAGCCAGGTCAGTCACGTGCCTGAGTGCTGTCCCGTATGCTAGGTAACCCAAGGGTCACAAAGTCATGCGACGAGAGAGAGGCGGCTGAAGGGGCACCGACAGGTCCCCTTGAGGAGATGGTCCCGCAGAATATATATATATATATATATATATGTGTAAATATATATATATATATATATATATATATATATATATATATATATATATATATATATATATATATATATATATATATATGTGTATATATATATATATATATATATATATATATATATATATATATATATATATATATATATATACATGTATATATATATATATATATATATATATATATATATATATATATATATATATATATATATATATATATATGACCCTTCTTGACTAGGATGACTTAGAGACACTCCTGCGGGAACATGAGCCAATTGAAACCTATTTTGTATTAAATCTAAATCGCTAGCTTGGATCTGATAGTTGCTGTGCAGGGCGACAGTCTGTAAAGCCTTCACGTACAGATGTGCCTATTTCTTTGCGTTCGAGCTTTGCAGAGCACGTGGCTGCAACACTGAATTAAGAGCGACGCTGCAAACTTAAGCAGTTAGTCGGCATCTTAAGAGCTCCTCAATGCTAGCCCACCGTCGAGCAGCTGAAGGAGCCATGCCGATCTCAACCTCTAAAGCCCACAGACTGTAGGGCTGGAAATGGTTATCAGTTAAAACCACTCCGAACGGCCGGTCGGTGATGTTTGACTAGATTCGAGGGCGAGCAAGAGGCGAACAGGTTACAACAAACGGTGCAAGAGGCTGCTTATTAGAATCGAAATCTGGCTGACCGAGACAAGGAATGTTATGTAATGTATAGGTGACATATATGCAATGTATATATAACGTATATGCAATGTTAACGCAATGTACATGTAAAGATATATGTAAATGCATATAAGTAAATGTATATGTACACCTATATGTATAATGTATATGCACATGTATATGCACATGTATATGTATATGTATATTGATATGCATATGCATATGTAAATGTAAATGTATATGTATATGTGTATGTGTATGTTTATATATGTGTATGTGTATATGTATATGTATATGTATATATATATATATATATATATATGTATATGCGTATGTATATGTATATGCGTATGTACATGTGTATGTGTATGTGTATATGTATATATGTATGTGTATGTACATGCATGTATATGCTATCTAATGCTATGCGAAGTTGTGAAACGTACACAACTTGTATACCCTTGTCTTACTTTTCAGTTTTTTATTGAGTTACCTATTGGTTCCCAGTGAATGTGGGAGACCGTCTGCAGCATACAAACGCAATTAGTCCTCACCCAATACAGTTCAAACTTCACTGATGTATAGGCATAATTTTCATGAAATCTAGGTTTGCATCTAAATTTTCTCTTTAGTAACCTCGTTTCCTGTAAAAGGCGTTTTAAAAATGTCACATTACTATCTAATTACCGCGAGCGGTAATTAGATTGGATTATGATTTAAATATAGCTAAGTAGATAAGTAGCGAGTGGTAAATGGGTGACTCGCTGGCAGCAAAGACAAAGAGGGGACTGAGAGACTGAGAAAAGTGGGTGGCGACGCAAAAGTGCGCTTCGCGAAAGTGCAGCATGCACGCGTTTTTTCCGAGCCTAAAAGTAAAGCTGGAGATAGAAAATAATGGGTCCAACGAGTCCAGCCACTGATCCATTCACTCCACCTTTCCAGCCGAATCGCCCGGACTCGGCGGTCTGTTTGCGGTGACGTCACTGACAGCGTTTCCTTCCGTCACGGTCGACGACTCGGCGACGCTGCAATCGTCGACCGGAGCGTCGCTGGTGAAGTGCAGCCTGGACTGCCTGCTTCAAAGCGACTGCGTCGGCTTCTACTTCCGTCGCGTGGCGGGAGCGTGTCGTTTGCTGCGGTGGCTCGCCTCATCGTCGAATAAAGGCGACCTGTTCTACACGACTCAAGCGGGTATGTAGTCGTCATTGGCCGCCGCTGCCTTTCTTGCGCCAGCGTGTCTGCGCCCGAGTGTCTCTCTCTCTCTCTCTCTCTCTCTCTCTCTTTCTCTCCATCTTACTCTTCGTGATTGCGGCTCAACGAGTCTATTGTTGCTCCCAAACGGAACACTTAGCTCTCGGGTGAAGCTCACTCGAAGGACGTGCGCTAGCCACGGTGCAAGCGCTCAGTGTCACGCAGCGCGAGAGCGTGGCGTCTTTAGTTGTCGCCTGAGAGTGAGAACCTGACAGCTCGGGGGCGGACAGCGGGAGCAGGAGCGGTGGTGCTCCTATAAACTGGCTCTGGGTACTGGTAGGTTTGTCATCTCGCGCTGGTTAGTCTACAAAATTAATATTAAACTATTAAATTAACATAATATTAAACTATTAAATTAACATAATTATTTACAGTCACTTCTAAACATTCGCTGGCGATCACGCTTACGACGACCGCATCTTCGGCGAGCTCGACTTTACTGACCACACCGCCTACCGTGACTACTACGCCGCCGAAAGCAACTCAGCAGATAACAACTGCGTTAAATCTGACTCCGCCGAATACGGCTCGGCTGACTATGACTCAGCCAACCGTAAATTCGCTGACCACGACTAAGCTGACCACAATTCCATTGACCACTACTCCACTGACGACTATTCAGCCGACCACAGCTCTGCTAACCATGACTTCGCTGATCACTACTCTTTATACCACAGCATCATCTACCGCGACTCAAAAGACTACGAATCAGCAGACCACAGCTCTGCTGGCCACAAATCCGCTAATTGCGAATCTGCCGACCACAAATCAGCTGACCACAACTGTGCTGATGTCTACTCTGCCAACCACGACTTCGCTGACCACAACTTGGCTGGCCACTAGTCTGTATACCGGGACATCGTTCAGAACAACACCAAAAACAATAACAGCAGCGACCACAACTGCGCTGACCAAAACTCCTCTGTCCACAGCTCTGCTGACCACAAATCAACCGACCACAACTCTGCTGACTACGACTAAGCCGTCCACAGCTCTGCTGACCACAACTCAGCCATCCACAGCTCAGCTGACCACAAATCAACCGACTACAGCTCCGCTGACCACGAGTAAGCCGGCCACAGCTCTGCTGACCACAAATCAACCAACCACAGCTCCGCTGACCACGACTAAGCCGACCACAAAAACTCCTACCACCACTAAGCTTACCACAACTCCACTTACCACTACTCCGCTGACCACAACTTCGCTGACCACACTTTCTCTGGCCACCGCTTCCCAAATGACAACTCAGCCGACCAAGACTCCACTGACCACAGCTTCGCTGACAACAACTCTTTATACCACGACATCGCTTACCACGACGCAGGAGACCACGAATTTTCAGAAAACAACTCTGCTGAGCACAACTCAACCGACCACAACTCTGCTGACCGCGACTAAGCTGACCACAGCTCTTCTGAGCACAACTCAGCCATCCACAACTCCGCTGACCGCGACTAAGCTGACCACAGCTCCGCTGACCACAACTCAGCCAACCATTACTCCGCTGACCGCGACTAAGATGACCACGCATCAGTTGAGCACGACTGCGCTGACCACGATTTTGACGACCAAAATTCTGTCGACTACCACTCCACCGCCAGCTGTGGCTAATCCTCCGGCCCCAGGTAAACCAAAACATGGTAGATGAATCGTTGCGGAAGCTGAACTATTATGTGGCTGCACCCCAATTGCGCGACTTTATGTAAAGTTCTTCGTCGTTTTCCATGTGGCTCCGACGTTGGAACTAGATTCGGAAATGCGAAATGGCCTATCAATGCTGCGTGCTTGCGTTGAACCTTACTCAACCAGCGTGCGACGTCAGCGCTTGCCGGCGCGCGCGCACCCTCGGCGGAGCTCTACATTCGAGTGAATACAGTGCGACGCGGAAGAAGCACTGAAGACGCAGCGGCGGCTGCGCTAACCATAGAATTAGCGCCGCAGATTTCTTCGGCTCAGAATCATTCGCTGAGCTGACACTGAAGCGAACCACAATTGTCTCACTACGAATTTGTACCTCTGGCCGACGAAAGTCCGGCACCGCAGCGGGTGAAGTCTTGTCGTCCGACTTTGGCATCGTAGGCTCCAAATAGCTTACTTGGTAGTGATTTTCCGCGAGATCCGCCCTCGGGCGGCTACCTAAATTTTTGTTTTGGTCGCCGTAAAGCAGCGCATCGAGACGAGGCTCGTGCGATCGTCCTGCGATCTTTTGCGTCATCATGCGATCATCAGGTGATCGTCTGCGGCATCATTTTATCGGCGATCGTTTTGAACGTCACTCGTCAATCATTTGACCATCACACTTGTCTTCGTCGTTGGCTGACTTGGCCATCCGAGAGCATAGCTACTCTGGCTACCATATGGTTACTATGGCAACTCTGGCGCGACCAGTTGTTTTTTCTCTGATCTTTAGTGGCTCCTCCTAAGTCACGTGCTCCACTCTTCGACGATCCGGGCATGACATGGAACCTAGCTAAACCGACGATCCGGCGTTAGTCGCAGCACTTGCATCGGTCGTGAGAGCTGTCCTACGAAGCTGGTGTGTGCTACGATTGTGCAAATGCAGTCGACTTGAATAAATTGCCTCTTAATTTTTGTCTTTTACGCGAAGAGCCCGAACAGAGAATTGGCCTTTTACGTGACATTGCGGTATTGATACGGTAGCGCAGTTTTGGCCAGCTGTCGTAAAAAGCAGCAGCTTCTCTCTTTCTCATTGCCTCAGTGACTCTGACCCTCACGAAGAGTTTTCATATCTCTGTCTTTCACGTGCCGTCGTTGCTGAGTCGTTTCACTCGCTGCAAGTAAAAGGCTCGCTACAATGGATGAACGAGGGCACGCAGAGTTTCTAGCTTCGTCTGACTAGTTTTGCCTGCATAGAAACGGCGCTTGATTAAGGAGAGAGGCTGTGGAAAGCAACTGGACTATGCAGCCGTCGCGCTCCTGCAGCGAACAGTCTCCACTCTGATAAAAAAAAACAGAAAGTCAATTTATTAAGCAAGAAAAATACATCGCAAGAAAATGCCGGCAAGAGTCCACACGATGAATGCAAAGCGTCTTTATTTCGGCAGTGCATGCGTTCAGAAAACGCATTCGTGCGTCAGTCGAAGCTTAGCACACTTTAGACTGTCTGGGGCTCACCGGAAGTGAGACGCCAACGGTCCACCTTTTTCTTTCTTCCTCATCATCTCCTCATCATCTCCTTTCATCATTCTCATCTCATCGCGAGTGCCACAGATAACGTCTGTCACGACGTCGTCCGCTTCGCGCGTACCCGCTCGTCCGCTGCTCTAATTTCCGGTCTCTGTCGCTTCTACGCCGGTCCCGGCCTCGTCCGCCTGGCGTAAGCGCTGCTAACGCATTTACTGACGCCGGCTTCACATTCGCCAGTCCACTGCCGCAGCCGCCGCCGTCGACGTCTATCACGGCAATCAGATCAGACGCGCAGACCCCGAAGCATCCTGCTTCGACTTCCGCACTGCGACTTCCGTCTGCGCCCGTCGATACGGCGTTCTCTAATCAGTCGGCCACACCTAATACGACAGCTGAGGTCATAGCACTCCCTCGGTCCCTCTCGACGGAGCGCTCGCCGAATCTGAGAGCTCCACTGACCAGTGGACAGTTAGCGTCTGCGGCGACTACGTGGTGTCAACATCAGCGTGCGCAGTAGCAACATTGTGCGTAGGGTATTAGTCCAGCACGTCGACTAAAGTCTTGGTTTGTGGGTTTTCCGGAGCCCCCGACGCTAGCAGCCCCGATCGCAGACTCGACGGCAACCGCGACCGCGGCAACCGCTCGCGGTGCAACCACTGCAGTGCCAGCCGCGTCTGCACAGCCGGCCGAGACTCTGACTACGGTTGAAACTCCGCCGCCTTCTGCCACTCAAGCCGCCCCCTCAGCGAGGGCGTCGACTCAGCAGCCGATAGAGATATTTGCACACGCACAATGCATCCGAAATTCCCGCGTGCCTTGCACACAACCAACAGCAATTAGTGCTTACCGAGCTGTACCTATGCCAGCTCCAACGGGCGGTGTTCCACCCTTGACAATGAAACAGCACATCATCTTCTGGAGGAACTCTCAAAAACGTCTTTTTTCCAGCTCTTTAGCCTCCATTGCAACGAGCCCACCGTTAGATGGCCGCTCATGTTCTGCTGTCTCTAAATAAAAATGGTTCAGGCACGTCTCATGTTTGCGTCGAACGAAGGCTAAGCTGGTCGGCATTGGAACGGTGTTAATACGTTACTCCCACGCGGAACCAGCAGTAACGAAGCGATTGAAGGAAGCTCCTCGTGCACGTGTTATTGAAATTTGTATTGAGTTATTGAAGTGATTTTCCTGACTGAGTTTTATTTCTTGCTGAGACACACACGTGCGCGTGTGTCAAATATCCTCGCCCGTAACGATATGTCAACGTTCTTTGGCAACAGATAACAGATCGTGCTCTAGTAATCCACAAGTGGACATTTGTCATCGGTTCATCTCTCCACCGTAGCGACGTCGGGGAAGGGTTTTTTCTTGAGCACAATTTCTAAGCTGCGGTGAGGCGAAAAGGCTATCCGCAAGGTTAAGACTATACTTATTACTATATACAGTAATGACAAGCTTTGAGATCAAGCAAACGCTCATAACCTACGTATTGTGGAAACATTGGCAATCAAGCATCCTGTGATAAGCACTAATCTATCGCAGGATGCGATATCAATGTTTACGCTGGAGTATTTGGACTGGTGCCAGTATAGAAAGAATATCATGAAATTTAATATTTCAATTCTAATTCTTTTGTGGTGCGAGTTTTTTGTTTTACTTTTATTTTGCGATATTCAAGCTATGTATGTGGCTGTGGAATTCTATTTCCAATCAAAAGGACTATCGTTTATTCCTTTTGGATACCATTTGCATTGATGCGTTGTTGACTGCAGTTCAACTGAGCTGTAGCTGCAGCACCGATGGCTCTCGCTACCACGACTGCAGCGGCGGTGACATTTTTGGATGGCGACAGTGACTGCGGCGGTGACATTGGAGACAGTGATGACAGTGATGGCGGCGGTGGCTTTGGTGAAAGTGGCGACAGCGGCGGCGGCAGTCACATCAGCGACAGTGGCAACAGCGGCGGCGGCGGTGGTGCTGAGCGATAAGACCAACCATGACATCGCCGACCAGGATCAACTCTCGCACAAGACTGATGACGATGGCCGGAAACCATCCTGACATGAAGGCCGGAAAAAGACGTGCACGTTATCGCACGCTCATTCCGGAACTGCAACTGAAACGTATGCCAATTCTGCAGAAATCTCGGTTTAGAACTAAAATGCTTCCGCTGTAGCGCAATGATGGTGCCACTTTAAAAGAGTCTGAGTCCGGAAACACCGCCGCAGCCGGAGCGAGAGCGAGGCTTGCGGCGGCGGCGGCTTCCAGATTCCATCGTTCGAGCATTCGGGTGGTGCAGGCTGGCATTTCCGCTTTTATCCTAACCTCTGTGTCTTCTATTTCATTCCTCCTCTTAGAGGTGGCTCTGTAGCTCACGTGGAAGCTGAGCCGTACAAGAATATCGCCTTGCGCGCATTGCCTTGGCTAGCTGCAACTACGGATCTACTCAAGCTGCCGACACTAGGGAAATAACAATATGAATACTAGTTTTAATGAATAAACAAATAATAGTTCCTAATATTAATATTAATAATAAATATAAACAATAAGGAAATAGATAATATATTACATTAAGGAAATAATTATTTCGACTCCTTGTGTCGCCTCACGCTGGGTCGCCACACCGAAGTTCGACTCCTGGCCACAAGGTAGAGAAACGAATATCTTTGCCGCCGTGAAATCTTCTTGCGGGTTGCATTTGCTGCGAAACGAAACCGCTTTGCCACCCAACTATTATCATGCTGTGAGCGACGCAGCCACTTTGGGCGAATTAATGAGTTTTTGCCTGACTAAAACATTAACTGCGAAATTAATTATGATAATAACAATAGTAATAGTAAGTAATGCATTCGCTATAGCGCATTCACCATGTCCCATCTCTTTCAAGGCATCACTTCACGTCACGCACTGGTCGCAAGCGTCAAGAAGCGCTGCAGCAAAGAAAGCCAGCGAGGATCGCTATTACCGTGGCATTCTTTAGCGGCTACTTTCTTTTAGCCTATGCATCGTGCTTTTCGTGGTTTTGCCTTTCCTTGGGATTTTACTGCCCACGCTGGACTTGTACACGCTGCAGCCTTCGTCGGCAAGATTTTTTCAAATCTCTTGAATCCTTACGCATTTGCTGCGGCTCTTAAAGCTACGCATTCATTAAAGCTGCACGCTCTAGTCATTCGGCCGCGCGCCAAGCATGTCGTCAAGCAGTCCGCTGCGGCAGCAGCAGCGGATCCGTGGTCGCGAGACCCTCGACGCAGCTGCACGGGCGTCAATTAGACGTTCTCGATTAATTTTACCTCCGACTATAGGGCAGGTCATTCTAACTGCTGAGAGACACTGTTTCATCTTCGGCTGATATATAAAGAGCAGCGTACACAGAGCTTAGTATTGAGATGGCTACCAAACAATCGTGACTTGTCTATAGTCAACCGCTTTGACATTAGAAGATTACCGCATGCTGCAGCGGTTCCAATTTTAAGCTAGCATTAGTCTATATCTTATATATATATATATATGTGTGTGTGTGTGTGTGTGTGTGTGTGTGTGTGTGTGTGTGTGTGTGTGTGTGTGTGTGTGTGTGTGTGTGTGTGTGTGTGTGTGTGTGTGTGTGTGTGTGTGTGTGTGTGTGTGTGTGTGTGTGTGTGGATGTGTGTGTGTGTGTGTGTGTGTGTGTGTATATATATACATAGAGAGAGACAGAGACAGAGAGACAGAGAGCGCGAGAGAGAGGAAGTGAAATTGCGAATAAATAGCCCGAAATATGTCGTCGCCACACGGATGACAACATACTTAATCGCTTCGATGCTAGGGCGCTGCATAGTAATGCGAGTGGTGACTTTTGCATCTAGGGCAGGAATGCAACTAGGGTAGGATTGCATTTAGGACAGGCAGGTGCGAGCTTGATTTGCGTCAGCAGAGCCGTCAAATATGAAAGACCTCGAAATTCTCTTTCGTGCATTCCTCCGGCTACAACTAGCTGCCACATGTAGGCAAGTGTTGTTTATGGCTTTAATGCAAACTTTAGTGCTTATTACCCTCCCACACTAAAATTCTGATGATCCCATTGGAGAGATGCCGTCAAAAATTGCGTCGTCATATTTAGCAGCATTTTAAATATGCGTTTATTGTGCGGAAGCACTTCTGTCGATGCGAGTAAACGAATCGTAAAAGCCATCCGCCTGCCACCAATCGCATAGCGAGTTAAATAGGTTGCCGTTTCCGTACGTACCTGTAATTGAAGAAACCAATTGGGTAAAAATTAGATCGCCGGTGAAGCGGAGGTGGAAGCTGCGAGCACTGCTCGTTTAGTAGCAGAAAATAGGGCGTGAAGCCGGTGTCGATGGGCCAAATCGCTCGTCTCATCCTTGAGAAGCGAGCGATAGATATTAAGCAAATGCGCCTCAGCGACACAGCGATTCAGTGATAGCGAGAGAGTCAGTAACCAACGCCAGGCTACCGACACAGCAGCAGCACCTGAAGAACTGATACAAAGCAGGTGGATCCTGGAGCGAGTTCTCTTTCTCGCTGTTCACTTCCTTCCCGTTCCGCTCATTTCTGCATCGTCAATTCAGCTAACTATCGCCTTTCTCTCTGCGTCTGCGTCTGCGTCTGCGTCTGCGTCTGCGTCTGCGTCTGCGTCTGCGTCTGCGTCTGCGTCTGCGTCTGCGTCTGCGTCTGCTGCGTCTGCGTCTGCGTCTGCGTCTGCGTCTGCGTCTGCGTCTGCGTCTGCGTCTGCGTCTGCGTCTGCGTCTGCGTCTGCGTCTGCGTCTGCGTCTGCGTCTGCGTCTGCGTCTGCGTCTGCGTCTGCGTCTGCGTCTGCGTCTGCGTCTGCGTCTGCGTCTGCGTCTGCGTCTGCGTCTGCGTCTGCGTCTGCGTCTCCGTCTGCGTCTCCGTCTCCGTCTCCGTCTGCGTCTGCGTCTGCGTCTGCGTCTGCGTCTGCGTCTGCGTCTGCGTCTGCGTCTGCGTCTGCGTCTGCGTCTGCGTCTGCGTCTGCGTCTGCGTCTGCGTCTGCGTCTGCGTCTGCGTCTGCGTCTGCGTCTGCGTCTGCGTCTGCGTCTGCGTCTGCGTCTGCGTCTGCGTCTGCGTCTGCGTCTGCGTCTGCGTCTCCGTCTCCGTCTCCGTCTCCGTCTCCGTCTCCGTCTCCGTCTCCGTCTCTGTCCGTTTATTTGAGCATGCTCAATTTAATCATTCGATCGTGCTTTAGATCGTCTTTTATGCACGGTCTCCAAAGGATTTGAGGTTTGTACGAGGTAGTGGTAGACTGTTGGATTCCGAAAAGCGGGTGGTACGATGCTTGTCATGGTGGAGGAGTAGATCTGATAGGTAGGCTGGAGCCAAAGAATGTAGTGACCTAAAAGTGAGCGACGAAACTTTGAAGTCGATGCTTGACTGAGAGCCAGTACAGGTCGACGAGAAGTGGTGTTATGTGGCAGGTATGGACCAACTTAGATGTGGTATCCCTGTCTAAACAAGCCCGAAGTTAAGCAATTTTAGGTAGCTGTAAGTAGGCATACTTGACTCTGAAGCTGATGCGGTTGTCTAATGAAAGGTCACTTTGGAACGTGATACCTAGATTTCGAGCAGATTCAACAGAGGATATTCTAGCAGAGCCGATTTTGAGCGTTGGCCTTTCTAATTTCTGAATCACTCTTGGTTTTCCCATAACTAGTAAGTTATTTGTATCATGATTTTAATAAAATTTGCTGCCATCCATGTGAGGATGTCATCGATACATGCAGGAAGGGACTTGGGAGAATTTGACGTGCTCGAGGGACGGAAGGGATCAAAGCAAAGGTACAACTAAGAGTCATCTGCATAAAAGGGAAAACCTAGATTTGGCGATCACATTGGTAAGAACGAGATTATAAACCTGTAAAAAGGACCAGATCAAGCACAAATCAAACCGCTGAGGTACCAATTATTTCAGAGGTTCTTCCGATGATTTTTATCCATTCACATCAATACTCTGGAGTCTCCAACTGATATAGGACCTGAACTATTGCAATGCAGCGCCTGTGATGCCCAGGCGAGATGAGAGGCGCTCAAGAAGAACTTGGTGATTGATAGCATCAAAAGCTGCCGAAAAATTGAGCTAAAAAAGCAGACACTCTACTTGTGTCTGCATTCTTATGAAGGTCACCATTACTCCCGAAGCAATGCTGATGACGTGAAGTGATTAGTTCTGAAACTAGACTGAAACTTACTAGCAAGGTTTGAAGTTTTAATATATGGGTTCAGCCGGCCTTCCGGGACTCATCCCAGTGTCTTTGATAGGAATGGTAGAAGAAGGACTGGCTGGTAGTTGCTCAAGTTCTGTGGTCTTAAGTGACTGTTTTGATTGATAGCCTGACTACAGATTTATTTAAAGGTGCTTGGACATGACCTGAGGCTAATGACATATTTGTGATGTTGATTATGCAAGCATCGTACCGCCCGCTTTTCGGAATCTAGCTGTTTATCTATACCTCGTACAAACCTCAAATTCTTTGGGAGACCGTGCCTTCAGTTCGTACGCTCCCAAAGTCTGTAACTCTAGCCATTCATTCATTCATTCAGTCATTCTTCTTCTTCAGAAAATCTTGTAGAACAAGTAGAGAAAGAGATTTTAGTTCTCTGAGGGCGCTTTATCAGATGTATTTTTTAATTATTACTCAGTTCCGACTTGCGTCGCGGCATGTCATGACTTGATCACATTCAAAAGAAACAAAAACTCATCCATTCATCTCAGCATTAATTTTCCCCTCTAAATTCCTTTTATGCACTTATGCATGCTGACTTTGTGAATGTCACACCTAATCATGTTATTCTTGTTGTTCATTGAATTTGCTGCAATTAATCATCGAGCATGCTGCCTTTTCAGCAAATTTAAAACGCCTAGAAAAATATTGAGTTCTCTGAGGGAACTGTATATATATATATATCAAATGAATTAATAATCATTACCAACAGTCTAGAAATACCTCATACAAACCTCAAATCCTTTGGAGACCGTGCATTTAGTTCATATGCTCCCAAAGCCTGGAACTCCCTCCCGACCTGCGTCAGAACATCCCCTGACCTGACCACATTTAAAAGGAACCTAAAAACACACCTATTTAGGACAGCATTTAGTGGCTCCCTGTGATTCGTCCTTGATGTGCTTATGCGTGCTGACACTGTGCATGCTGCCACTAACCACATTTGCATGCTGACCCTGTGCATGTCACCCCTAACCATCTTATTCATTTCGTTTGTTTTTTCAAGCATGATTTTACTTACCATTCAATTGCATTTCACTTTACAGCAAATGTAAAGCGCCTAGAGAGAGATTAAGTTCTCTGAGGGCGCTTTATCAAGTGAATTATTATCATTATTATTAGTATTCCCGTTTTTGGTTTCTTTACCGCTCGCTGTGAGCACACTTCAATGGACAGATGCGGCGATGTCAGAAGGCCAGATTTACGTGCCCGCCATCAACCAGAGGAGAATACGCGAGTTTACAAGTCACCACTGAACCGCGAGGTAATGATGAAACTAAGCACGTGACCCACCGCCGAAGCGGGTCACGTGACACGTAGCTGCTACTACACCTCGGCAACTACAGCCGTCGTCGTGGAGCACTCTATCTGCGCTCATGGGTCGCTGAAATTCTATTGAGCATTTTAATATCTCACGAAAAACCTTCATGTGCTAGGAAAGCCTCACAAGGCCAGGACATCAGTGAAGACGAGGCAGAGCACGTGACCCGCTGCTGCAGCGGCGTAATCGTAGCTGGCGCGAAGTTCGCTCTAGCGGCAACGTCGGGCATTCGAGAGAGCTCGTCAATACGAATGCAATACGCCATTTCGCAGCGTGTATTTATTTTACCCTTCTAGGAAATTATCTTGCAGTATTTCTCAGCCAAACGAGGCTCGTTTGCAGACATCGGCGTAACTGCAACTCTGTTTCGTGCCCGCTGCACCGACTAAACTCAAGTCGATGTCACTCAAACAAAGCGCTATTGTTTGACTCTGGCAGCGGCTTAAGCTGGCCCTAAGCGTCTGTTCAAACCGACTACTTTAGATGAGAGAAATTCCAGAAGAGCCGTTAAAGGCCACGAGCACCCAGCTCGTCACTACGCGGGCAGCACCACCGCGTATAATTTGCAGAAGCTGCCGAAGGAAAATGGCGTCTGGTTAGGCACATCCGGTTAGGCACAGGCGCCACTGCTTTTGCAGCGGCACGAAAAATCGCTTTGCATTTAAATCCCGGCGTATTCCCGGGTACTTAAATCCCGGCATGCAAAGCGGTCGTCCGCCCTCGGCATTTGCCGGCATCCGCGAATGCCCGGTCGAATGTAAAAGGCTCGGAACTTGACGCGAGCGACCGACTGCGAGCTTCAGAGAGCTTTCAGCGCGCGCGAAATATCGACCGCCATCACGATTGAATTGCTTTTCGTCAAGGACTCGTCGTGGCGCCGCGACACGCACGCTATTTCCCTGCCTTCTTTCATCGAGTGCGACATGCGATTAACCTGACGGCAAACGGAAGAGTTCGGTGGCGGCGGTTCTTAATTACCGCACGACAGCGAGCGGTCGGCGGTGGCGAGTGCACTCAGCCGGAGCTGACGTCACAGCGCTGAAAGCGGCAGCCGTCAGACCCCGGTGCGCTGCCGCATTCCGTCAAGTCCCCTCGACTTATAAATACTCGACGGTCACGGCGGTCATATGGCCGTGCGGCTCTGAAGAACTAATAAGCATTTTTCGTGCCGCTAGAAATCCAAACGAAGCCAGACTGTAACTGCGAGC
>WPIO01000121.1:407500-515000 GCA_009760855.2 Cristatella mucedo | reverse complement strand
GCTTTTACTTCCACGACCTTCGCATTCAAGCCATTCAGCACTTGCACCTTCGTCATGCGTCACTAGTTTGATCGTTTCAACCCACTCGCCGTCATCTTTGCCGTCGGAGGTAAAAAAGAAAAATCGCAGACGGAAAAAGGCGTCGCGAAGCGGCACGTGCTCGCGCCGCCCACCCGACGCCTCCTTCCGCCTACCATCTTTTTTTCATATCTCTTCCAGCCTAACGTCTCTTTTATCTCCCTCCGCCTACCGTCGGAGGGCATCCACCAAAGCTTACTACCCCACTCATCTCAGATGCAGCAAGTTAAACGAGCGGTTCAGCGATAGGAACGATAAACGATAGGAATTAAACGATAGGAACCCGACCGTTGTTTTTTTTATTTGCTGTTTTATAAGGAAAACACGACTCAAAAAATAGCGCATAAAATAAATATACAATACATAAATACATTTAATAAATATATAATATATTAGGTAAGGAATAATATATATATATACCATAGTAGGTAGACTATATAAAATAATGTATAGTCTACCTTCTTCATATGTAATATATTATATTTGTTTAAATATACAATAGAACATAAAATATATTTAAAAAATACGCACCCATCATGGGTGTGTATTTTTACCTGGAAGTCACGGGTTTTCGCATAGCCTTTCAGGTTAGACGGCGGAGGTCACGGGGGCGCAATGCTCGAGGTCCTAAGCGAGCGCTCTTGCAGCGAAAACCTCCCTGCGACACATTCTCGTAGTGCGCAGCGAGCGCAGAGCGCCATTGCTCGCTGCGCACTACGAGACGACCGTAGCGCTACGCCAAGGCAGCGGCGGTAGAAGTGGCCATGCTGGTGGTGGCGTGCGTTCCTACTTCCGGTGCAGCGTACCACTGGCAGCCTTCGACTGAGCTTTTTAACGGCATACCTTCTGCTGCAGGATCCGGAACGCCGGGAATCGTTTCCTTAAGTGAGTATTGAGCCGAATTCGGCGCCACAAGTTATTAAGCAGTCGAATGATTTGATGATAGTGCTGATTATATATATATATATATATATATATATATATATATATATATTATATTTTATATATTTTATTATATTATTATTATTTTATTATTATTTTATTATTTTATTATTTTATTATTTATTATATTTAGTTATTTATATTTATTTAATATATATTATATTTTATATATTATATATATATTTTTTATTTATATATTTGCTGATTATATATATATATTTGACGGTAGTGCTGATTTTAGTAATTGGCAAGAATAAGTAGCCGATAACGGCGAGCAAGCTTAATCTGCTTCGGCTTAACTGTTAGAAGACATTTGCCGCCGAATTTGCGAGCTCTTTGGAGCTGGTCACGCGACTAGTTCGGCTGCAAGCTGACCCCGCCCCGCCCAATCTGTCGCCTCTCTTCGTACAGACAAGACGGCCTCGCAGTCAACGGCGTGTCAGGACTCGCCCGCGTGCGGACCCGCGAATGCATTCGACGGCAACATCAGCACCTACACTAGTACGCAGCAGTTTCCCTACCAGTGGATCGCCGTCGATCTGGGCGGGCAGCACAACGTCTCGGCGATCGCCGTGACGGCGCGATGCGAGTGGGGCGGTGGGTGCACGCTCGCGCGGCGCGCGGCTTTTTAAGGCTGCCCTCGCAGCCTTAAAAAGTGCTTAGAACATGGGTTCATCCATCCTAGGGCGCCGTGTAAATATTTGTCGATATTATTATTTCCAGTGCTAAAATTTTCCGATTGCGAAAGTAAATTACTATGGGACTAAATGATACAACTGAAAAAATCTACTAGGTCGAGAACGAAGGCCAAGAACGAAGGCCAAAAACAAAGCTAGCGGCTCTCGCTCTCGCTCTCCACAATTTGTTCAGCAAGTTCACCGTCGGCGCATCGCTCCCTCTCCCTACCCCCATCCAAAAAAAGACGCGCTTTGCTTGGCCGACGTGAACGACGTGCAGGTAGAGAAACAGTTCACGTTCGCGACCGCCGCAGATTGCCGTTGGCCATCGCGACTCTCCGCTTCGTTGCGGTCGCTTCCGTTTAGGTTTCCGGACGCGCGACTACGATTTGCGCGTCGGCTCGAGCCCAACTCCCATTTCTGATTTCTTCAACGGCTCGCTGTGCGGTCACTTTACTGGATCGATGTATAACTGTCAGAATTTAACCTTCGCGTGTCCGGCGTCCACAGTTGGAAGATACGCGAGCTTGCAAATCGTGACGAATCCAACAGGGGGTGACAACTTCTTGCAAGTGGCCGAGATTGCAGTCTACGGAGTGCCACTCTTCTAGTCCGCTCGACGGCCGCATTAGGCAATCGTCTCGGCCGCCACGCGGCGGCAGCGAAGGTCGCGGCGGCAGGCGCCGCTGCGGTCGACGCCTCGCAGCCCTGAGCCTCGCCGCGCGGCGCCGCGACGTATGCCTGGCGGACTCAGGGTCGGTGCCGTCGCGGCAGGAGCAGCGCATTTCGTCGCATCGAGACACTTCGACTGACTCGGACCTACGCGATGTGGTCACATGGTCCGCTGCGGACGCTCTCGAGTTTCGCAGGTCGCCGGCGACTGCTAAGCCGCTGTCGAGAGCGGGCGACGCACCCGCAGCAGCAGCAGCAGCCGCCGCCACCGCCGCCCAACAGCTGCAGCTAAGGCTCCTGCAATCAATTGCGGCGGCCACTGTCGCAAGCGATCGAGGGTCGGGAAGCGCGACGCCATTTTCCTCGCGCTCTCGTCCGCGTTCGCAAATCTTCGCGAAACGGTCCTCGACTACTGTGCTAGAATTCTTCGTCAGACGACGACGATGACGTCCCGACGACGTTCCGTCACCGAGTGTGCAACGGCCGCAATGCAACTGGAGCGATTTATCGTGTCACGCCTCAGACCGCGTTTAGCAGCTGCCTAATAAAACGTGACAGCGATTCGGCGGCTACGCCGTCGGAGCGGACGCTCGCGCTTGAGAATTTCCTAATGACGGAGCTGCGGCGGGCTCGCTGTTACGGCCGTCGATTAGTCGCTCGCAATTAGTCGCTCCAGTGAAGCAGACGATCTTGTATCTTGCGGCTGCGACTGGAGCGAAACGCAGGAGAAACGCGACTTGTAAATCGCGACGTGTAAATCGCAGTCAGGCGCTGGCGTAATCGCGGCGCGGCAGAACCCAGGTGCAGGAGCTCGCTACCACAGTTTCACGCAGGATCGCTTCCACTCAGGCCAACGCCGATTGGCGCGCTCACGAGTACGGCTACAGCTGCTGCAATGCAAACGCCGAACACAATAGGCTACGGTACAATGCCGTTATTCTCCTCAATTCCATACGCTACAGACACTTCGCTGCCTCTGGCGTCGAGCAGCTGCCTGTGACGAATATTTGCACGCACCAGTCGGTCGCCACTGTCCAAGCAGCCAACAACGAGCTTTCGGTTTGCCGTTTCCGCTTCTTGAGGATGATAAATGGCGGTCGACGAAAAGCAAACCCACCGCGAGAGTGATAGCGAGACGAAGGTGAAGCCGAGGCAAAGCACGTGACCCGCGGCCGCTCGTGAGAGTTCTCAGACGTGAACCACGAGACGCCGTTTCGCAGCGTGCATTAATCTCACCCTCTTGCGCAACCATCTCGCAGCGTTTCCGAGCCCAGCGAGGCTCGTGCGCCGTTTGTTTCCGCGTTTCGTCGACGACTGCCAAGCTGCTGAAGAGAGCGCACGCAACGCCGCAGCAACAGTAGCAGCCGCCGCCGCGGCGGAACGGCAGCAGCAATGGCGGCGCTCCTCGCGTCAACGGCGTCCACTCGCTAGAGTTTGACGGAGGGCAAAAGGGCGACGCTTTTTCAGCTGCCATCGCCACTCCCGGTTTGCGCGCACTTATTGCAGCCTTCCTGCGCACGTGACTCTTCCTCTTCTTCCCGGCGACGCACTTCCTCTTTCGCACGCATTCCGCGACGACCGCGGCCATGCTAGAGCTATCTACAGCCGTACAGGCATGAGTCACCTGCGCCGACCGCGGTCAGCTGCTGCCCAATAAAACGAGACGGCGCGAGCCACGTGACTTGGTCGGAGCAGACGCTCGACCTCGCGCTTACCTCATTGCCCGAGTTGCGGGCGGCCTCGCTGCGTTCGGCGGCGGCGGCAATGGCTGATCGCAATCAGACGCTCCGGTGAAGCAGACGAAATTGCGAAAGCATCAGAAGCGCGAGAAAAACGCAGAAGAAACGCGACTTCATTCATGACGAGTACATCGCGGTCAGACGCTTAGCGCCATCGCAGTGTGCTGGAGATCGCCCTCGCAGCCGGATGTAGGATTACGCAAGTGCCGCAGTGCAAATACGAACAAAAGTCGCAACAGTGCTATGCCACGAGCTACAATACAGTATGCTATATATACTTCGCTGCCGCTGGTGACGAGCAGCCGGCACTGGCGAATGTTTGTACAAACCGGTCGGTGGTCACGGGCAAGTAGTCACCAGTGCCCTTCCGGTCTGGCGTTTCCGCGCCTCGCGAATGATAAACGGCGTCGACGAAAGGCAAACCAAGCCAAAGGGTCAATAAGCGGCTACGCCTAGAATGATCCTATTTGCGAACCTCGTTTTGCAATCCGCTGTGTTGGACTGAGCATGCTTGGAACATGTGAACGGCGCCTGGCGACCATTGCGCCGATGCACGCAAGCGTGCCGACGGCAGCAGAACGCGTCAGTATTGGGCGGCGCCGGCGCCTTACGTCGGCGGATCCACGTCCATAGCACGTGCAGCTGCTTATTCGACGGCGGTGACGAAGAGCTGCAGGCTTCCGCTATCTGAAAAGGTGTCCAGCTGCTCATTAGACGTCGCGAGAGCGCCTCTCAACCGCCAACCGACGCCCCCTCCGCTGGGAGCGAAACTCTCCCGCCTCGCCACCTGCGCGCCACTTCCGGGGGCGCGAGTCTCGCTTGACCGAGACTTGCGCCCAGAGAGCGCCTGGAGCTCGATGCTCCCTCCACTCGCTACAACCGGCGTACATTCGGTGCGTGGGCGTGGCGCTTGCTCTTCGCGACCTTCGACCTTCGGCCGTCGATTCTCGTCCTGCGGCTGCGACAAATCGTGCCCGAATTACCCGCAGCGATCGGCGGCGGTGGCGCCAGTGGCGGCCGCTCTTCTTTCCCTGCGTAAATGAATTTGACTTCCTGATCGCGGCCGAACTGTGTGAAGTCCTCACGACAACAGCGTACCGCCTTTTTCACGCCATCCGCCTAAATGCGGCCTCGTAATGAATGGATCGTGAGATAATCGGTTCGCAGGCACCGCGAATAGTATTCAGGCGTTCACGATCTGGCTGCTCTAGAACGCTCTAGACGTTCACGATCTGGCTGCTCTAGAACCTCGCCATTTCACTATAAAGCACCCAATCTGCAATGGCGTAATAATAATAATAATAATCATCATAATAATGTACTTGATAAAGCGCCCTCAGAGAACTTAATCTCTTTCTAGGCGCTTTACATTTGCTGCAAAGTGATACGCAATAGAATAGTAAGTAAAATCATGCTTGAAAAACAAACAAAATGAATAACATGGTTAGGGGTTACATGCACTGGGTCAGCATGCAAATGTGCTTAGTGGCAGCATGCACAGTGTCAGCACGCATAAGCACATCGAGGACGAATCACAAGGACCCACTAAATGCTGTCCTAAATAGGTGTGTTTTTAAGTTTCTTTTAAATGTGGTCAGGTCAGGGGATGTTCTGATGCAGGTCTGGAGGGAGTTCCAGGCTGTGGGAGCATACGAGCTAAATGCACGTGCGTAGTTGTTTACTGTGAAACACAATGGCGGCGCGCTAAATCATTAGGATTATGACTAATATTTATTTCTCGTGGTTCCTGAATTTTAATTGCTAGATAAAAATTGTGCAATATTATCTACTGCCAAGGCAACATGCAAGTCACGAAGCCGCGTCACGTGGCATGCAAGTTCTGCAGCTGGAGTAGCCGCCTTGGCATTGGAGCCGAGTTTCGCTCTCGGCCGCCGGGCCGTACGAAAGTTCTAGTACGTCACAGCCGCTCCCGAACGCCATTCGATTTCATTCGCTGTTAAAGATGCAACTCAATACTGTCCTTCAACCACACTTTATTTCCAGCATATGCAAAGTGCGTAAAACGAGATTAAGATCCGAGAGCGCTATGCCAATGTATGGTAATTTTCTCTTTATAATAACTTAACGGATACGGACTCGTTCTGCCGTAGCTGTTCGTGCGCGCCGTTCACTTCCGGTGCGGAAGCAGCTCTTCGTCACTTCCGCATTTCGCTGCTCCCGGAAAAAGCATCGCGCCACGGAGTTGCACATCCGAGTCGTCGCTAGCGACGACTCGACGTTCAGGCGTCCCCCAGACACGCATCGAATGTCGAAGAAAATCGAGAATTTGAAAAGAACCGGAAAAGAGCGCTCATTTAAAATGTTGTTATTGAGTCATCGCTGCTCGCTTAGGGTAACAACTCACAACTCTGTTTTGGAGAGACGGACTGCTGGCTCGAACTCACACTTTCGATGAGCTCTCGACGAAAGGAAACAGCTTGATCGGAGACAGATGGGCGTCAGGTGAATGAAGGACGCAAGCGCAGGGCGCACACGATGGGCGTGAGCGATGGCCATCGGCTGCTGCGAAGATACATCCGCTCTCTCTTCTCTATCCGCTTTATCTGCTTTAAGAGCGAGCCGCAAGAAGTTTTAGAAATTTCCCGCGGTTTTCTGCGGCTGCTAACGGAAACTTCCGAATTTCCGGCCGAATAAATTGCAGCACGCTGCTCGACGAGAGCGGCGCGCCTCTATTTCTCGGCCAAATTGCAATGTCACCTTCAAAGGACGGACAGTCTTCCAGATCGACATCATCGCTGACGCACTTTCGCTGGGCAAGTGAGCAGCGAGTGCGTCGCTAATGAAGAGCAGGAACCGATCGAACACCATTCTTTCTCACCTCCACTGAGTGAGCTCTGCTTTTCTCGGCGACGCGTTTCGTTACTCGGAGCCCGTCGTAGCCCGAAACTGACCCGAAAGTGGCGCCAGATGGCACCACTGGCTGATGGCCCGAGACGACCGGCGCGTGATGGGTTAGGTCAGCCACTGCTGCTCCCAAAAAACCCGTCCGCTACTGCTGCTGCTTAGTCCAACCAACGTCTAGTGCTGGACGAGAAGTTAGCTCCTTCCTGCAGCCTCGTTTCAGCAGCAACGCAAGAGCGTCGCTCTTGGCGCGGCCGTTACCACACGATCCAGACGCTTCACGCACGAGACGGCGCTCCAGCAGACGAGTCCGGTCGTCAAATGCGAGCAGCCTTGACCTCGTTCGTCCGCAGGAGCCGGAGCCAGCGTTCGAGTGCCCATCATGCGCTGGCATCAGACGAGCGCTGCCTACGTTGGACTCGCCGGAAGTATGGCAGGTCGGAAGCACCGGCCTCGTCGGATCTCGTGCGTGCGCCTTCGCAGAAGAGACTCGTGTGCACGGACTCGTGTGCGAATGAAGCGCGCTCCGATGGGTCGGCCGGGCGTGCGCGCATACGCGCTGGAGCGATTGACCGATAGCTCGGGTCGATTCGGCCGTGCGTTCGCGGCCGAATAGACGACGTCGGCGCGATTTCGATCTGTCCAAGAGATTTTCTCATTTCTCATTCGCCATTTTCTCAAGCTCCACTCAAGGGCTCAAGCTCTTCCTGCAGAGAAAGAGTCAGCGGTGTGAGTGTCAGTGTTAATTTAAAAAAACACTCCAGAAATGAGGATGCAATTTCCGCAAACTGCGAAAACGCGCGCTCGAACTTGAGTCTGGAGTCAGTGCTTCCAGTCGAGATCGCACCCGCTCGCGGTGGCTCGAGGTGCACGCTCGTGCGGCAATACCGCTGGCGACGCGTGCTGTTTGCGCAACGTAAAAGCCATCCGCCGTGCGCGACCAATCGCATGGCGGAGCGACGAGGTTGCCGTTTGCCCGCATACCAGAGATAGTAGAGGGAGAAATCGATCGCTTCTCCTAAAATTAGAGATCCCCGCGGAGACGGGAGCTGAGTAGATGTAAGCGCTGCTATTCTAGCGCAAGAAAGGAGTGCCGCCGGAAGCGCCGGCAGTGGGCTGAGCCGCCGCCGGCGCTTGCGGCTGTATCTCCGTCTGTAACTCTACAAAGCCGCAAAGACTACGCTGGCGTTACGCAGTAGAGTTTTGTGTGGCCCACTCACAGCCTGTGCACCTTTACGTACGCATTCGGTAGCCAACAGACTTCGTCACACGCAGCAAAGAGAAAGTGGGAAGCGCGGCAGAGTGAGGAGAGCAGTTGAGCTAGTGAGTAGCATGGAAGTAGCAGCTCAGGACCGCTGAAAAGGATGTGCCATGGTCGGCAGCAGGAGAGTGGTTGTCGTTGCGTAGGAATCGTGGAAGCGAGCTCCGCAGCTATCTGGGATCTGCAGAGCTCAACCTTCTGTTGCCAGCAGTCATTAAGTGAAGGAATGGAGCAGCTAACTAATTGTCCACACAGGACCTGAGTGCACGAGGGGGCTGAAACTGGTGCAGCAGTTCAGCCTCGGTATGGAAGAGTCAAGCCTCGATGGCCTTGGCCTCGTGGTCGCTCCTCGAGCGGCGAGCAATACGCCGGCAGCGACCGAATCGCAGCTACACACCGAGTCGCTGAGAGCGAGAGAAGCGGTAGCCATTGACTACCAGCGGAACAGGAAGCCGTCAGAAGAACTCGTCACTGCCACTCGAACAGCGTCGCAGATTCAGCCTGGCGATTCGATCGCTGTCCTTCCCCTCGCCGCGTTTCCTGCATCGTCTATCAGGTCAAGTATCAACTCTCCCCGAGCTCTCACCAAGTTTCGTCGGCCCTAATCCTTCGATGCCGAATCCGTTGTTACTAGCAACGCGCTTCCGCCTAATACCAGCCAGATCGGCGAGAGAAAGCGATCGTTAATGCGACTCGCTGTGATGCCGCTTAATAGATCAGGTCGCCTTGGCCGCATTCGATCGAGTTTACCGCTGAAGGTGGCACCGGCCCCATTGCGGATTTAGGAGAGCGCCCAAAAAGCTTGAACACACTTCGCGTCCGTCCGCGTGTAAATACTTTTGACTGGTTAACGCATTTGTAGAGCGGCGATCGGGAGTCGTAAGTGGTAAGTGCTACGATGGCGTCAGAAACTGTTCCGCTCAGCCGGAGCTGACGTCCGAGCGCCCGGCTGAGAATTGTGCAGTAATTGTGAAATAAAATAAGTCCAGCAGAAAACTTCTCCTGACGATCTTTTATTTATGTAAGGTGTGGGATGTTACAAAGCGGCTGCGTCGGCTGTGCGTGCTGGCTGCGGCCTTTGCTGGGTGCGACAGCTTGCACTTCAGCCTGACTTACGCGCTATCGCTCCACAACGACACACGAACGTAGCTTGCCATAGCTCCATCCTACATGCGCAAAAAGACTGCGAGTGACCGGATGTGCCGGCACGGCTTCGAGCTCGAAGCTCGAAGCTCTCTTCCAATCCGTCGAGCACTTCCACTGCGGCACTCTTCCGTCGATATGCCCGAGGTGATGCAACGGCGTAGCTTCCGCTACGCGAAGGACCACATCCGCCGCGCATCGACTAAGAGTCAAAAAGCGGTGCCACTTGCGCAACCGCTTGCTCGTACACTCGAGTATACATATATATATATATATCGGTTGCATTTATTTTTTTTATTACGCTGCCGATCGAATGCGAACGGTCTCTAGCTGAGCGCTGCTGCGCAGGTTCGCAGTCTAATTGGCTCTCGCTAGCCGCTATAGATAGCCGCTCGCTCAGGACCAAGGCGAAAGCAGAGCGCTTCGGACTCGCTCTCCTGAATCGAGAGCGGAGACACGCGAGCTGCCACGCTCGCGCCGGAGCGGGGAGTCACTGCGTGTGTGGACTGCTCACAATCGCAAGCCGAAGCCACCAGCCCGATGGCGATCAAACGTTATAAAGCTCGGCTGCTACGCGCTGGCCACGTGGCGAAGATGATCGCACTATTTAAGGCCTGCTGCTGCTGCCTCATCCTTTTCGCTTGCTGCGGAGCTGGAGGAGCCGGTGAGTAGTCGATGCCTTTGGCACTCGTGCAGCTTCGACCGGGGACTGCTTGCTGCGCGACGACGCAGTCACCTGTCTTCGCGAAATATAAGCTCGCGGTAGTTTGGCGTCCAATGTATAGCGAGACGCGGCGAGTACAGATCTATCGCGATTGTTTCCATTGGGATTCCAGTAGAGCGTTGACCCTTTTTTCTCGTCCTTATTCTTGATTAGGTTTTGGAATGTAGCGTGAGTAGAATAATAGTAATAACGTGCGACGCTTGAAAAGAGTGAGCCTTAGAGAGAGTCAGTGAGAAAACATTGTCCTTGAGCTAGAAAAAACGTATGAGTGGTGAGTCCTGCGGTCACATTTGGTCAGGGCGAATATTCTTTTTTGTGAAACATGACAAAATAGAGCTCAAGGACAATCGCGGTGAAGTGGTTTGAGTCCAAATTGCTCGGCTGCCGCGATGGGCGTGGTGAGGCTTACCGAGAATTTCGCTACCCATCGAGCGATATATAGAAAGCCGCCTGCAGCTCTCTTTAAGTCCCAAGACCGAGCTCCATGCCTATAAGCCAAGCTAATGTCCATACCTAGGATTAACTCTATAACTCCTCGGATTCTCTGCCGGAACGGGATCGCTATGATCTGCAACCGCGGCTATTTGAGATAGCTAAAAAGCCTCTGTTCACCAGACGGTCGCCAGACGTTTGGACATAAATACCGAAGATACGCTGCAACGATACGCCCATTTATCGTCATTACAACGTAGGAATCACATCGTACATATGGTGCGCACGTTTTGCATGCGGTGTACACCATTTAAGTCCCAAAAATGCCACGTTACAGCTTATGCAAGTGAACACCACAAGCAGTCGCGATTCTGAGAACGATATCGAGATTTTAGCCTCCAAAGGAGCGTCTCTGTAAGGTCACCGTCGTCAGGTCGTAGCACGCGCTTAATCTGACGACATGACGACACTCGTCTACATTGCAGTCGCTCTCAGTCAGATGGAAGCACGTAGTTTTAAGTAAGCAAATGATAGCTGCACGAGGCCCGGATAGCAAACGCCGGCACGAGCTTCGCTCCACCTTTGCAGTCGAAGTGTCGGGATTCGGCGGCATTTTTGCCACGACGTCACTCGCAGCGCTTCCCAACGTCACCGTCGACAACACGGCGACGCTGCATTCATCAGTTGGAGCGTCGCTGGCCACGTGCAGCATGGACTGCGTGCTCCGAAGCGACTGCGTCGGCTTCTACTTCCGCCGCGATTCGGGAGCGTGTCGTCTGCTGCAGCGGCTCGCCTTGTCTTTGAACAAAGACGACCTGCTCTACATGAATCAAGCAGGTTCGTCACCCCGGTCGCCGCCGCTGCCGCCTTGTCCGGTCTGTCGGGTCTGCTCGTCTGTGTGCGGCTTTCGGTACGCGCATTCGGTAGCCAACACACTTCATCTCGCGCAACAACGAGAGAGTGGAAAGCATAGCAGAGTCAGGAGAGCAGTTGAGGTAGTGAGTGGCATGGAAGTAGCAGCTCAAGACCACTGAAAAGGATGAGCCATAGTCGGCAGCAGGAGAGTAGTTGTCGTTGCGTAAAAGTTGTGGAAGCGAGTTCCACAGTCTAGGACCTGCAGAGCTAAAGCTTCTGTCGCCAACGGCCTCTAAGCAAAGTAATGGAACAGCTAATTGATTTGTACATACAGCATCTGAGCGCGCGAACAGCCTGAAAATGGTGCAGCAGCCCAGCTGCACTCTCTCTCTCTCTCTCTCTCTCTCTCTCTTTTCTCTGTCTCTCACACTATCAATTGTATTGCAGTTTAGCAAATTTTTAAAAGGCCAAGAAAGAGATTGAGTTCTCTGGGGTCGCTACTACAAATTTTAACATTATAATGTTATTCTTAATATTATTAATATGTTATTTTGCCGCAATCTCACGGTGCGATGGTTATGCATTCACTCTATCACCGTCACTTCATAATCGGCTGAACGTCGCCCGCAGAGAGCGAGCTTGCGGTAGTGTGAGCTCCCAGGGTCATGGAGCACGAGCGGCTGCTGACGTCTGCAGTCACGTGTGCACACACGTGACTGGTAGCCGGACTAATGCTTTTCTAGCTGACACGGTTTGTCAGCTAGAAAAAAACTTAGTTAATTACTTAATCATTTACAGTGATTGTGACAAATGCGTTAGCGACCGCGCTTCCTACGACAGCGACCCAGTCGACAGTGACACTTCTGACCCTGTCTCTGCCAACCGCGACTTCGCTGACAACGACTCCACTAAGCGAATCTCAATTAACCACAAGTCAGCTGACCACGACTCCGCCGACCACGACTCCGCCGACCACGACTCTGCTGACCACAACTCAACTAACCACTTCGACCACGACCCCTACAACTGCGACTCAGCCGACCGCGACTCCACTAACTACGACTCAGCCGACAACGACTGAGGACACTGCAGCTCCGCTATCCACGATGCAGACGATGACCTCGACCTTACCAATCGCCCTCGTCTCGAACCCTGAGGCGGCATCCACCAGCGGCTTCAATCAAGGTCAATTAGGTAGGGCAGCAGCTGCCATAGCAACGCTTCCAGCATAGCAACCCTTGCAGTGGTGAAGTCAGCAATACACTAGCAGCCTGCAAAACATGTAGAAGCCTCTCTCGCAACGAGCGTAGTAGCCTCGCTCGCCTGAGAGTTTAGCCGGATCGCTCGGGTGTCCCTAGAATAGTGACCAAGACGCACTGCAACTACGTCCTACTTTAGCACTTCAACGACCCATGTTTTAAAAGCCGACATATTCGAGCCTACGTCCCAATTGCTGCTTCAGTCGTTTAATCCGCTCGCCTTGACCTTCATCGATCCGTCGGACCCTCGGCCCTTGCCTAGCGGCGCCTTCTCGAGCCGCAATCGCACGACGTGACCTTTCGCCCGCCGCCTGAAGGCGGCCAACGATACCCCGAGGACTTCCTGGCGAGCCACTCACGCACGGGTGACAGTGGCTCGGCTTCAGCAGCTCCGCGATCGCTTCGCAGCTAGAAAACTGCGGCGACAGAATTACGTCAGCGTTCGCCGACATCGATGCCACGCGCTCAGAGTCAACAAGTTAGACAAACGGGATCTCGTTCGCGCGCGCGGGGGGGGGGGTGTGAACGCCGTTGGGAAGCCGGCCGCTTTCTTTCTTCTGCTGCAGGTACTAAACGAACTGAAAAATAGTCTGCATTCAGGCAGGGTGCGCTTTTACCAGGCGGGCGTTGTTATTCGCGTAGCCTTTCAGGTTGGAGGGCGGAGGTCACGGGGGGGGGACATTGGCCGAGGTCCTAAGCGAGCGCTCCTGCAGCGAAAACTTCCCTGCGACACATTCTCGTCACCGCGAGCGCCGAGCGCAGCGTGGCTCGCTGCGCCCGCTTACACTTGCGAGACGACCGGAGCGCTATGCCAACGCGACGGCGGAAGTGGCCGTGGCGGTAGTGGCGTGCCTTTCTACTTCCGGTGCAGCGCGCCGCTGGCCGCTTTTGATCGAGCTTTTTAATTGCATTTTTTTCGCTGCAGGCTTCGGAGCACCTGGAATCGTCTCCTTAAGTGAGTATTGAGCGGAATTCGCTTCTCTGCCATGAAATAACTATTGCGAAATCGAATGTTAGTAGTGATGGTAATAGACGACAAGAAAATGTAGCTGAAAACGGCGAGAAAGCTTAATCCGCTTAGGCTTAACTCTAAGAAGACATTTGGCAACGAATTCGCGAGCTCATCTCTACCAGTCGCTCGACGAGTCGCTCAGTCAAAAAGTCGCCGCGCGCAGCTCAGTCTTTCACCTCTCTCCGCTCAGACAAGACGGCCTGGCAGTCAACGTCGTATACGGACACACCCCTGCGGTGCTGCGGACCTGCGTACGCATTCGACGGCAACATCGTCACGTACGCTAGTACAAAGAATGCTAATCCCTACCAGTGGATCGTAGTCGATCTGGGTGGACTGCACGTCGTCTCGACGATCGCCGTGACGGCCCGATGCCAATGTTGCGGTCAGTAATCGCGGCGGCTGCACAGTGCACCGCACGCGTGCGCTCGAGCTGCGGTCGGTGCTCGCCGCAGCTCGGATCTCAGAGACGTCGAGCGGATCGCATCAGAATCGCTCGCAATCAGGACGCTGTGAAACATGGCGCACGCGCGGGCACGTTCGCCACAGCTGCGGCTAATCGTGTTCGCCATTTTGCGGAGGTGGTGCTAATAGGCCGCCTTCATCTCTCAGCGGAAAGCGGAAGTGTTCATCTCTCGGCCGCGCCAGATAGTTCGCCGTAGGGCAACGAGCGGTCCTTTTCGGCGGCGGCCTGCTGGTCAGCGGCGATCATTACGAACCATGCGGATCAGGGCTCGCGTCTTTCTAGGGGGTTCGTTCCTTCGACAACAGTGCAGCGCCAAATCCTTCAAATGAACGCGTGAACTTAAACAGAATTGGAAAAACGCTACTAAACCCTAGCGCAAATAACGCCACCAGGTCCACCTAAACACTACGATCGTCAACTAGGGCATGACAGCATGGAGACGTGTTGCCTGGTTCTAAGGATTGCAGCATCCACAGCTTGGTCACCGCGTCGTGAGTACTCAGGTCCCTTGGCAATCGAGACCGTCGTCGCTTTACAGCTAGGCTACGGAATGGTGTCATCTGTTCTGCTAAGACTGAGAATTGTGGCTTCTAAAAAAGGGTGCCGCGATGAGCCCTGCAGGTTATCGATTTAACTAGAAGCCGATCTAGATCGTCGCGGGGGCAAGGCGGAACATGCATTATGGCTTTTGACAATCACTCCGAAAGACCTCGGTTTCGGCGCAATGACTTTTACGGCAACTAAGCGCTTAGATATCTCAAGACTGCATCAATTTTAGAGGCATGGGAAAGGAAATCCTAATCTATAGCTTACGAAAAACTGTACGATACTAGTGACCTGGCTAGAATCTGCCACCACGCGACGCCGACTCCTGCCGAAGCTCGACGCAGTGCACTGGAGCAGCTCTGCTCACCGGATGCTCAGCACAGTGCTAAAGTACGAGTGCTCCGAATGCCAGAAGTCCTCCGAATTCCTGAAAGCGCAGCTCCAGGCGAAAGATGATCTTTTCAAGGTCACCAGTAGTGGGTTTCCGGCAGCCGTGTCGCGCCCGAAGTGAACTGAGGTGACGTCCAGCGAAACGTCATCCCCTGAATATAAATCTAAACGAAAAAAACGGCTGTGAACCTTTTGCGGTGGCCCCGCGATGCACAAATTCAGCTGCGGCTCCCTTGACGCGCGATAGGTGCGATATCGGCGAATCGGGTTGGAAAGATTGGGCGCGCGCGACCAGCGCCGATTGCCGTCGGCCATCGCGACTCTTCGGCTTATAGCGGCCGCTTCCGCTTAGGTTATCGGGCGCACGACTACGACTTGCGCGTCGGCTCGAGCCCGACTCCCGTTTCCGGCTTCTTCGACGGCTCGCTGTGCGCTCACTTTGACGGAGATATGCTGACTTGTCAGAATGCGACATTTGCGTGCCCACCGTCAACAGTTGGAAGATACGTGAGCATGCAAATCATGACGAATACGCCGTCCGACAATTTCTTGAACGTGGCCGAGATCGGAGTCTACGGAGTTCCGCTGCTATAGGCCGCTCGACCGAACCGACTGCTTCGTACGACGCAGTCGCAGCGGCGCTGGTCGACTCTGAGGTCGCAATTGACGCCGAGCCGACTTACGCAGCATCGTGTTGCAGAGCGACGACGCTCCTGAGACGCTGGCCACAGGCAGCTCTACCGTGCGAACCCGTCGCGAAGCATTTCTTACCGCGCTTCTCTTCCTATTCCCGAGGTCGTTCCACAATAACCGAATCCGCCACTTCCGGCTGCGATGTAGCCTCTAGAACCGTCTAGAACCATCCAGGAATGCTCCACGTCAGTGCCCGTGTATCCTGATTTCAAGATATTCCTTGTTACACGGACTCGACTAGTGCTGGCTGAGCTGTCCGGGCATGTTTACAGGCTTAGACCAAGCTGTAGCTTGCACGCTCCGTTGGCGCGACGCTCGACGACAATGAAACAGCGCCGGCGCTTCAGCCACCAGTCGTTCGGCCGCCATCGCATCGGCAGACCAACAAGCGGCAGTGAGCGGAAGTCGTCAGCACGACCTCAGCTCCAACAGCTCGTTGCACGACCGCTCTCTCCCGCGCCCTCTCTCTACTGCCTGCCACGCCCCATCCTGCCTGCCACTGGCGCGGGCTGCGTCGCGGCAAGTGCGAGCCCGACTTGCTACGCCGCGCGTCAAGAGCGAGCCAGCCAGCGTGCGTCGTGTCTGAGCACTGACGCGCTATCAGACCGCACGAGCTAGGCCTGCTTAACTTGCCGTGCAATATTGAAACGCAGCAAATATGTCTGGCCAGCTGTCAGGTGTCCAAAGGAGAATGCTCTAATGAAATCAGAAGGCAATTTTCAGCTTCAACCTGAAGCTGAAGTTCATGCTGCAACCAAAGACTCCGTTGTCATTACCTTTTTGGAATAACAGTGAATCCCACTTATTCTCTTCGAAACCATGAAGCCACGAAGTGAGAAGAAGGTAAAGTTAACAACGTAATCTTTGTCATTCTAGTTAGTTTTTCAAGCTCCCCTCAGGCTCAGCCTTTTCATGCAAACACGGGGTCAACTGTGTGAAGTTTGCTGTTACTTTAATAATAATAATGATAGTAATATTACATTTCATAAAGCGCACTCAGCTTAGTTCCTGATGTGTACGCGTGCGAGACCCGCAAGGTGCTGCACATTACGAGCGGAGCTGGACGCGCACCGGAAACGACAGGAGCGGCTGAGCTTCGCGGGTTCTCGCTCTAGCGAGCCCATTTCGACCAAACGCTTCGCACGAATACCGGGCCGACGCATCCACGCACAATGGACGGCGATAAAAGGGTGGAGGCAGACGCTGAGACAAGTGGCAAACTGTCGTGCAGACATGGCTGCTTTCTGGATGCGCTCAATGAAACGGAGAATTTGAGTTAAACGGCCGGTAATTGTCACAGTTGTCCAATACGTTTCTTGATGTGAAAGATTCAGCGGAAAGACTCGCTGTTGCGACGCCGGTGCCAACAGCCCTCGTTTACTCTCGCTGAAGGCGGCCGTGCAAGTCCAGCGAAAGAAGCGAAGCTGAAGGTGGCTCTGAACAATGGCCTTTAATTCAGGCGTGGTGGCTCTGAACAATGCGATAAATATTCAGTCATCTCTTAAAAGCCACCGCTACAAGGCTGATCCGCATGTACGATCGTAATTATGAAATATAATAAGACTTGCTTTCCATTCCGTATCCTTGAGTTGCGTAAGGCGTGGGCTGCTTCGTAAGCTGTTACGTAGGCTAGAAATTAGGAACGCCCAGGGTCAGCATGCAAATACGGTTTAGTGTCAGTATGCATGGTGTCAACACGCTTAAGTGCACAAAGTACGAATCACGTGGACCCAATAAATGCGGCGATAAATAGATTCGCTTTTAGCTTTCTTAAATGTCATTTAGTCGGGGGACGGCGCGACGAAAGTCGCAAGTTAGTTTCAGGCTTTGCGAGCACGCGAGCACAAGGCGCGGTCTCTAGAGAATTTAAGAACCGTACGAGCATACTATTTACTGTCGTTACTTGCACATTCGGCGATACAACACACAGTGTCAGAGCTGGGTGTGGCTGCATGGCAGACGTCGGAAATGACGCACCTTGCGATGGCGCCCCGCTCTCTTGTTCCCTTCTTGTTCTTCCTTGTTCGTTTTTCTTTCCGGGTCCAAGTCTCGTATCTCACTGAACAAGAGCTTATTCCTCTTATCCAGTGTTCAAATGTCGTCACAGCCATGCGTCACAGACATGCCACCACTCCCTTGGCGATCAATCACTTTTAAGGTTGATTACTTAGTAGTTACGGGTAAAGCAATTGTGATTAAGAAATTCAGAACCTCTAACGCTCAAAATCGGCTCTGCCAGAATATTTCCTGTCGAATCTGCCCGGAATCTTGGTGTCCTTTTCCAAAGTGACCTTTTATTAGACGACAACATTAGCACCGCAGTCAAGTCTGCCTACTTTCAGTTACATAACTTTGCTGATATTTGGGCTTGTTTAGGCTGGGATACCACATCTCAGTTAGTCCATGTTTTGTGACATCCCGTCTTAACATCTGTAACTCACTGCTCACTGGCTTACCGGCCTGCACAACCAAGCAAGGCGAGCTGGTGCACAACTGTGCAGCCAGGCTTGTCTGCCGTGAGCGTTGCAGTTGCGATATGACACCACTTTTCGCCAACCTGTATGGGCTCCCAGTCAAGCGACGCATCGACTGCAAAGTTTTGCCGCTCGCTTTCAGGTTCCCTCATTCGCTGGCTCCAGCCTATCTATCAGATCTACTGCCCGCCAGGTTAAGCATCGCACCACTCACTTTTTTGTATCTTATTGGTTACCTAGACTTCGTACAAACCTCAAATCCTGTGTACAATATGCCTTTAGCTCATATGCTCCCAGAGCTTGGCACTCACTCTCGAACTCTCGAGCCACGGCATAATCAGGCTAGTCCGCATTTAAGAAGAAACTAAAAACCCATCAATTTATCACAGCATTTATTGGCTCTCTGTGATTCATCCTTTAGATGCTTACGAGTGCCGACGCTGTGCTTGCTGCCACATACACACTTGCATGCTGACCCTGTGCATGTCACCCCTATCCTTGTTGTTCTTGTCGTGTATTCAGCATGCTACCACTAACCATTCGATTTTGCTTCATTTGCAACAAATGTGAAATGCCTGGGGAGAGATCGGGTTCTCCGAGGGCGCTACATCAAGTGTATCAGTATAATAATTATTGTTGTTATTAATAATATTATTTTTGTTAAAACCCGGCGGAGCCCGACGCTCGCCGAGTCGACCCTGCCTGCCGCTGCTTGGAAGTCGTGACAGGCAGCTGTACTTTCACTGATCACGTGCCACTGAGCATGATTAGCGATAGGTCGGTAGGTGGCCCCACTCTAATCCCGGCAGACAGCAATATTTACGCGAGGAACTGCCATAGGTTGGGGTATGCATTCTCACTCACATCGCGATCTCAACACTACTCACTACCTCAACTGCTCTGCTGACTCAGCTATGCTTCTTACTTGTTCTATGTTTCTCGACGTAAAGTCTGTCGGCTACCGAATAGTTATCGAAAGCCGCTTAGGCACTGAGTGCAGTATAGAAATCTCTCCTTCGTGAAACTCGACGTTAACAGCGTTCCTTGTATATAGTAGCCTGATGGGAGCTGTGCTGAGTACATTTCTTTAGCTGGGCAGCTCGTTGTTGGCTATTTCTGTTCGCGGCCATTAACCTTTAACGAACCCCGAAAGCAAAACGCAATTAACTGAAAATCAAGCCGCACTCCGTTAGGCAGCGCGATGCCACTAGAAAGCTGTAGTACCTATGACCGCTGCGGTAGTACTTTTTGGTTGAGTTCGCTTATTGAGTGCAAGCGGCGTAGGGAGGTCCCGCTGCGAGAATTCGTCAAGAGTTCCTCCTTAAAAAAGTTGCTTCTCACAACTTTCTGTCAGAGGAACGAACGTTGGAAATTCCTTGGTAAGTTACGTTGCCGATCGGAACATATTCGCTGATCGCACGAGGCATCACACCACGCGATCGACAATAATCGGTGCCGCCGCAGCGATCGGCAGGCAGAGTGCTGCAGTCGCCGAATCGCTGCACGATTCGCCGAAGACTCGGTTCGGCCTGCGAATGCAGAAGCGTAGTAGCTTCGTAGCTCGAAGCTACGACGGGTCTCGAGAAGCAGGTCGCTAAGCCAGCTTGCTCCACACCGGAAACCTGACGGCCGCCGGGAAGGATAGCCGCCCGAACCGATTACGACTGCCAACGATGATAATATAATAACTATGGTAATACATCTGTATTGTTATTCTTATTATATTACCATTCTACCACACTACGATTAGCTCCCGTTATGCTTACAATCCATTTGTGACCACATTGTTTCAGCACACTTCATAATGCTCGACTTGATAAGCTATGTGGCATGCTGCACGGCCACTAGAACGGCTTCACTGTAAAGAAACTGTTGTCATGGTAAATAATCTTGGTTGGCCTAGCCATTCGCTGGACAGGCGGCATTTGCTCATCGCAAGAGATTGCCCGTCAGTGGCTGTCTGATGTCAAGGTCAGTACCTTAAAGCATGGTATCTGTCAACCCTCTATGCTGTGAAGACCAGCAGTGACACCTTGGTGAGAAGGAGAGAGAGAGTAGCTCTCTCACCTCTCACTACAGTTTACCTACACTTAGCCAGCCAGCAAGTGGTGGTAAACTCTAAAGCGCCTTGGCAGGAAACGGTTGACCGACTCTTTTAAACCAGAAGCCATATGTTGTATTGCTCCGCAAGTTTCAAAATTGTAGGAAACAAGCCGCAACGTGCTCACTAGACGCCATCTTCAGGCCCATCACCAGAGTGAGCTTACTGGAGAGCAGACAAAGAGCAGACGAGCACTGCTGGCACTGCCGTATGCAGAGCCCAACGCAGTGCAAGGTTAGACAGCGAACGGTCACGCCAGGCACGTTAACTCCCGCACGGAGAGAGTGGCAGAGCGAAGCGGCTGAAGCACGCTGGCGCCGGCTGCTCTGCGTCTGTCTGAACCTGCGACCGAGCCGAGCGAGCGGCGATGTGCACTCGCCTAAGCAGCGTGAGCAAGATTCTTTGAGACGCACTCGGCCGACATTCAGCATGTGCGACGGAGAGAGAGAGACAGAGAGACAGAGAGAGAGAGACAGAGAGACAGACAGACAGACAGACAGACAGAGAGAGAGAGAGAGAGAGACAGAGACAGACAGACAGACAGACAGACAGACAGACAGACAGAGATAGAGAGAGGGGGAAGAGAGAGAAAGAGAGAGGGGAGAGAGAGCAAAGGGCAAGGTCACATCCTCCGCCGCGCACCCGATCCGGCGACAGCAGCAGCTGTTGCTGCCGCCGGCGGTCCATTGCGCTGCCAGCTCGCGACGGCGGTGGCGTCCAGCAGGGCCTCGTGCATTCGCAGCTTGGCCACCGCCTTCAGGCGGACGCTGGCCACCTTGCGCAGCTCACTGGCTACGAACCGCCCAAAGAGCTCCTCGTCGTCCTCGTCGTCCTGCTCCTCGTCCTCCTCTTTGGTCGCACACGTGAGCTTAACCGGAACGGGAAGTCTTTCAGTCAAGGCGGCCATTGCATCGTGGCCGTCGGGCACCTCGCCGTCCGGTTCCTCCTTCAGCTCCTCTGCGCTGCTCTCGCTAGCGCCTCGCGACCGCAGGTCACCCCCGGCTGCGGCGGCGGCAGAGGAGACGCCGAGCCCGACTGCAGCCGCCTCCGTGGCGGCAGCAGGGCTCCGCCGGAGCACGAGCTTCCGGGTGTTCATCTTGCGTCTCTTGGCGCCCGTGTGGCTGCCGACGGCGGCAGCCGCCGCCACTGAGGCGCCGCCGCCACGCCTGCCAGCAAAGGCCACACCTGAGCCGGCCGCCAGGCGGCCGGAGGCAGTCGAAGGCCCGGAAGTGTAGCCGCTGCCGCAGCCGCCATCGCCGCAGTCGCTTCCTTCGGAGCGGCTACGCGACTCAAGTGCAGCGGCGGCCGAGGCGCTGGTCACGTGATCGGCCTGCGGCGACTGCGCCCAGTCGGCGCAGTCCGCGTCGTCCTGGCCGCCGTCCGTGCCGGGCGTGAGGCTGGCCTGCAAGATTAGCGAGCCGCGCTTTCTCTCAGACGTCCAGGCCCCCAAGGCTGGCGCAAACTGAGCGGCTAGCTGAGCGCACACACGCGGTGCATTCGTCGGGACAGACGACCGGGCGGGCAGTGCGTGGCCACGTGACGATATTCAGACAGGAAGCTGAAAAATCACCTTTTCCTTGGCACTCCCTGCGCCAACATAAACTGTCGGCAGCGACGCATCGCTTGCGCACGAAGAGCGACCTCTAGCGGTTTTGGTGCAGAAGCGGCGCTGAAGGTAGCCCGTCGAGTCACACACACGCGCACACACACACACACACACACACACACACACACACACACACGCACACGCACACGCGCATACATACACCAATACCAGCAACAGCAGGCAGTGCCGGCAGCAATCGCCGTGAGCTAGCAACGCAACGCCACCGATACAGACCTGGTTGCTATAAATCGAGTCATCAGGAGCATCGGGATTTCCGATCACGTTCGCGTTGCCGCGCGAACTTCCCGAGTCGGATCGCACGTGCCTTTTGAAGTCGTCCAAAAACGACAGCATCCTGAAGTAGAACCACTTGGACTTGTAAGCAAAGCAGCTCGCCAACGAAGGCGGCAGCGTTGACTTCTGCTCGTGTGTTTTCTCGCGAGCATACTGCGATCGCAGGTTCCTCATCTTATCGCGAATTTCGCTGTCTACAATAAAAGACAAAACACTAGGTGACTCCGCGATGCATTTAAATCGTCGTCGTCGTCGGCTGTCGCTCGAAGTTGCCGTGAGAGCCAGGCCTGCTTCCTAAGGAAAAAGTTCAGAAACTGGAAGCTGTGCAGGTGCTGATTGACGACGCACTGCAGGAGCATATACAGATACATGCATTTTGTTGGCATCATCATGAATATGGCTTGAAAGGCGCCTGGTAGTCTACACGTGTTTGTAAAGCGCAGTTAATCAAACGAGCCATCCACACAAATGATGCCACTCGCATAGATACAAGAGCGCTGCATGGTGCCCGAGCCCGGACAGTCTGTCACGGTCAGACGAGAAGCACAAGTCAGACGCCGGGTAGCACAAATTTGTACACTATTCGTATCAACACAGCATCACAGATCACAGGGGTGGGTAATAAGACACAGATTCACGAGGTTACAGACAGCTGCAGCATCAGCAGCAGCTGAAGCACATCAGACGGCAGCAGCACCAGTTGCAGCTGAGGCAAAGGAGAGCGATGTGCGATCCGCACACCTATATAGGAAATGGGATGTCAACTCTTGCAGCGTGGTACCAGTGATGCCCAGGCGAGATGAGAGGCACTCGAGAAGGACTTAAGTGATCAGCTGTATCGAACGCAGCCAAGAGATCATGCAAGACAAGCAGCAACTGGCTATACTATACTTTACTCGGATACACAAAAGACTATACCAGTTCGATATGGCAGTGCACATCAGTTAACATACGATACACACGCGCGCAGACGTACACACATGGAACTCGCACACATCACTGCTGGGGGTAGTGTCACGGCTGTCCGCCTATACAAAAGTTAGGAATCAGCACCCGTGTGTGTGCGCGTGTGTGTGCGTGTGTGTGTGTGTGTGTGTGTGTGTGTGTGTGTGTGTGTGTGTGTGTGTGTGTGTGTGTGTGTGTGTGTGTGTGCGTCTGTGTGTGTGTGTGTGTGTGTGTGTGTGTGTGTGTGTGTGTGTGTGTGTGTGTGTGTGTGTGTGTGTGTGTGTGTGTGTGCGTGTGTGTGTGTGTGTGTGTGCCTGATTCACCATAAGCAACAGGCGGCAGCCAGAGATGTACCCGGAGCAGGAAGCAACTGGAAATGAGCAGCTAAATTAGGCAACGAATGACGGCTTCGGGGCGCAGTCAGGGTCACACACACACGCCTGTCGCGCACCAGCGAGGAATTCAGCCACAAAAGCAGAAACTACTGCAATTTGCATCACTGCCTGGAAAGAAGAGCCTCGCTTCGCCGCGAGGCTCCTTCGAGGCTGACCTTCGAGGCTGACCTTCGAGGCTGACCTTCGAGGCTGACCTTCGAGGATGACCTTTAATCCCAGCTGTGCAGCCTTTCGCCAATTGGTGCGGCACGGTAGCCGCCTCGATAGCCCTGGAGGTAATGTGCTAGCTCTTCATGACCGAGGTCGCGGGTTCTAATCCTGCGAGCGGGCCATCTGCTATTGCCTACTGCAAGCGGCAGCGATGGCCATTTGAGGCTATTCTGCCGCTAGACAAATGAGTCTGCTAAATCATCTAGTATTTATTTATTTCCTGCTAGCTTTTAGCAGCGCCGCCGCGGGTAGCCGGTCGGTAGCGTGCAGACCTCGAGGTTACCGACGGCTGCATCGGTAACACTGCGAGCAAACGACGAGACTTAGCCGAAGGTCGACGAGAGAGGACGAGAGAGGACGAGAAAGGTATTCTTCCTTCCTTTCTTTCTTTCTGTCCTTTACAGCCCTGTCTTACGCGCTCGGCGACCGTCGCGCTGCCTGAGTCAGCCTCTTATTAAATTGCAGAAAAAAGCGCGTGGGCAGATGACTCCCCCGCCCCCTCCCCCAGGGTGCATCTACCAGCCAGCGGAACGCGGCCGGCGCTGCGGGGCGAGGGCCCCCGTGGCGGCGGCGACGGCGACGACGGCGCGCCGCGATCTGCGCGCCTGCGAGCGATCGAGCGAGATCGAGCGAGAGCGAGCGCGGCGGAGCGCGCGCAGCGGCGCGACGCACCTTGCAGGCCGAGCTCGTTCGCTATGGCGTTTAGAGCCGCCGTTCGCTGATACTTGTTCCGGTAGTCGAGACAGGTCGAATCGAACAGCGCCGGACTCTGGCTCCACATCTCGATCAGACGCACAGTCCTGGCGCGGTCCCACACTTGAGCGTCGTCAGCGGCGGGGCCGCCGCCGCCGTACGACGACGTCTCCATTTCCGGCCAACGAGAGACGCAAGGGAGGGTGCGCTCGGCGACCGACCGACGCCTCGGCGCTCGGCGACCGACCGACGCCTCGGCGCTCGGCCTCTTTCTCTCGCGATTCGCAGTAATGCGCGCGCGCGCGCGCGCAGAGCTACGTCAAGGAGAACGAAAGCTCGGACAGCGACAGCCAGTCGCCGCCGCGAAGCGCGCGACGAGCAGGCAAGTCGCAAAGCAGAGCGCCTGGTCGACGACGCACTAGCGCCGGCCGCATCGGCCGGAAGCAGCCATGAGGGCGGCAAAGGGTTTATCTGCTGACTCTCCGAAGGCATACTGAACGCGTTAAGATTTTCCATCATATATTGCTTATTATATATTAATTTAAAACGTCCAACAGGGTTTTTTATGTATGTCTTAGCAGATCTTAACTGATCAGTACGTCGGACATCCCTGGGTCAGTTGGGTCAGAGTACTGCGGGGGAGATAGCTCGTTCGTCCGGCGTGTTAGAATAAATAATGAATAAATACCAGCTGATTTAACAGCCTCGTTTTGCATAGCAACAGAAGAGCCTTGACGGCTATCACCACCGCTGGCAGCGGCGATATTGAATCGCCCACCTCAGGATTCGAACTCAAGTGACCTCGGATGCCAGGTCGTGTAAAGCAACCGCCTCACCTAGTGCGGGCCATCACGGGCCATCGCACCGAGTGTTACTGCGGCCCGCGAGAGCCGAAGTACGGACGGACGCCGCGGACCGGCACCGCCATGATATTTGCCGGCGACGCTATGAACGCAGTGCACCCGTAAGCTCGTTGTTTCCTCTTAACTATGATGAGATTTTTTGTATTGGGGGACTGAAATTACCCGGTATGCATTGGAGACCCACTATTTAATGATAGCATTATTAAAAATCTTATTAATAATATTGCAATTGATAAAGCGCCCTCAGAGAACTCAATCTCTTTCTAGGTGCGTTACATTTGCTGCAAACAGAAACGCGATTGAATGGTGAGTAATATCGTGCTTGATAGACGACATGAATAACATGATTAGGGGTGACATGCACAGGGTCAGCATGCACGTGTGGTTAATGGCAGCATGCACAGTGTCAGCACGCATAAGCATATGAAAGACGAATCACAGGAACCCACTAATTGATATCATAAATAGGTGTGTTTTAAAGTTCTTTTTAAATGTGGTCAGGTCAGGGAATGTTCTGACACAGGTCGGTAGGGAGTTCCAGGCTTTGGGAGCATACGAACTAAATGCATGGTCTCCAAAGGATTTGAGGTTTGTACGATGCCGAGCTGGTTTGGTCCAGCGGTTAAGGTGCTCGCCCCCCCCCCCCCGACCACGGTCTGGCTAAGGTCGTGGGCTCGAGCCCGAAGGCATATGTAAAGCGCCTGAATAGAGATTAAGTTCTCTTGGGGCGCTATACAAATGAATTATATTTTTTAAGTACTGGTAAACTGTTGGATTCCGAAAAGTGGATGGTACGATGTTTGGCCTGGTGGGGAGTAGATCGGATAGTTAGGCTGGAGCAAAAGAATGAAGGGACCTAAAAGTGAGCGACAAAACCTTGAAGTCGATCCGTTGCTTGATTGGTAGTCGGTGCAGGTCGGCAAGAAGTGGTTTGACGTGGCAGCTGCGACGCTCACGACAGACAAGCCTAGCTGCGGAGTTTTGCACCAGCTGTAATCGTCCGATTGCAAATGCCGGTAGGCCAGAAAGCAGTGAGTTACAGAAGTCAAGGCGGGACGTCACAAATGCATGGACCAACTTAGACGTCGTATCCTTGTCTACACAAACCCGAATTTTAGCACAGCAAATAAATGTTCGTACTGCTACAAACGGGGTATTGAGTACAACTCCAACGTGGGTAACGCAGCTAGTCGCTGCCGACGCGAGACGAATGCTGCTGTAGCCCGAGCATTCTAAAAGCAAGTAACAAGTGTGTGCTGTACCAATGGGCACAGGTACGCCGACATTAGCGGAACACTCACTCACAGCTGGTGCAAAACTCTGCAGCGAGGCTTGTCTGCCGTGAGCGTCGCAGCTGCCACATCACAACACTTCTGTCGACCTGCATTGTCTGCCAGTCAAGCAACGAGTCGGCTTCAAGGACCTGTCGGTCACTATTAGGTCCCACCATTTTATGGCTCCAGGCTACCTATCAGATCTACTCCCCACCAGGCAAAGCATCGTACCACCCGCTTTTCGGCATTCAATCGTTTACCTATACCTCGTTCGAACTTCAAGTCCTTTGGAGACCTCGCCTTTACTTCGTAAACTCCCAAAGCCTGGAACTCACTTCCGACTTGCGTCACCGCATCCCCTGACCGCATTTAACAAAAAGCTAAAAAAAAAACATTTATTCATCAAAGCATTCAGTGGGTCTGTGCGATTCGTCTTTTGTGTACTTGTGCGTGGCGAACTGCGTATGCTGCCACTTTTTATATTTGCATGCTGACCCTGTGCAGTTCACCTCTAACCATGCAACGCTCGTTGTCATTGAGCATGCTACCATTAACCATTCGATCGTGCTTCCTTTTCGGCACATATAAAGTGCCTGTAATTTGATTCGCGCAGCAGAGAACCAGCCGATGCCCAACATCAACAGTTTATTACGACGCACGGAGCCGAAGGGCGCACGGCTCCCTTCGGCCCGTGCTCCCGCAGCGGCGGCGGCCCCGCCGCTGACGACGTTCAAGTGTGGGACCGCGTCAGGACTGTGCGTCTGATCGAGATGCGGAGCCAGAGTCCGGCGCTGTTCGATTCGACCTGTGTATTAATCTCCCACTCGACTCCCCTCTCCCAGGTTTGTTCCCTCCTCCCCAATCTCTCCCAACCACAACTCATCCCGTGAGTTGGCGGTAGGACAAAGCCGGCCTGTCCCTAGGCCACAGCCACCAGCTGTTTGACCCTGGGGTGGTTTAGGGCACTCACCGGTTTGCCTGCACTAGCAGGGTGCCGGTGAGCCCAGTGTTTATGATCGAATCATACATACATCGAATAAAAAACCACAGTGCCTAGAAAGATAAAGAGTTCTCTGAAGGTGTTATAGAAAATTCCTTATTAGTAGTACTACTACTAACACGGCAACTACGACGAGCGCCCATACTTGAACAGAACAAGTCAGGAGCCAATCTTTAGAGGTGACGTTGGCCTGCATACGTTCGGCCACGATTGGATCGCGACTGAGCCACGAGATCGGATCTTGCCGAAGCGTCGTCTAGTCAGCAAGGAAGGACTTGGGATCCAGCCAAGATCTTGCTCACTTGTGCGAGAGCAACGAGCGAGGGGTGCTGGCTGAGCAACGTAAGCTCCGCGCCACTCTTTAGAACTATTTTCGAGGCCTCTTGCGCAGAAAAAATGATGCTCCTCCGTAGGCTGATTATTACGCTTCGGATTTTGATCGCGGAACGCGCGACGTTTGGTAAAGTCTAAACTGAGCCGCGATTGACAACGGACGAGAAACGAAATAAGAGGAATGGCTGTGTCTACTTTTCTTCAACGGCAAGTGCTCCGTTAAGTAGCCCAGCGGGCTATTTTTAAATTTAAACTCTCTTGACGTTTCAAGAACCTGGTACACTACAAATGATAAGATTGTAAAAGCTACGATTTTTAGATTTAAACAACCTCATTCTATAGGAACATGCTTTTTCGTAGCAGGCGGCTAGTCAGTAGATATCTTTGATTCACGATATAAATGATTCACAATATGTATACTATGCATGCGCCGTACGCTCCGTAAAACAATTGCTGCTCATTGATGATAATGCTATGAGACTCAAAATATTGACTCGAGTGTCATTTGGAGGGGACTTTTTAGAGGCAGGCCCAGATGAGTCCGACACACTTACAGGTCATTACAAAATGTAATGTAATGTATCTCCGTCAGTAACTCCACAAAGTCATAAAGACCATGTGGGTGTTACAGAGGAGAGTTTTGTATAGCGCACTCACAGCCTAAGCGGCTTTCGGTACGCATTCGGTAGCCAACAGACTTCGTCTCACGCAACAAAGAGAAAGTGGGAAGCATAGCAGAGTCAGGAGAGCAGTTGAGGTAGTGAGTAGCATAGAAGTAGCAGTTCAGGACCGCTGAAAAAGATGTGTCATAGTCGGTAGTTGGAGAGTAGATGTCGTTGCGTAAAATGGCTGCATTACAAAAAATCCAGGTGGCTTCAAGTAACCTTCGAGTAGTTTTCTTATGACCCGTGACTTGCGACCCGGTTTTTGTCTACGCTGCCGTTGAAAATCCTTTTTGGCTGCATACAACACGACCAGAGCCCCAGTCCAGTTCCCACGGCTACATTTGCACCCACTAGCCAGACGCTTCGGCTGACAGTGAATTGCTTGCTGTATTATCTGTCTGCATTATTAGAGAATAGTGCACTATGGCTAATTTTGATTCCCTGCCTGCTCGACCGTACCACAGGACCAAATCGCTCGTTACGCTTCGACAGCAGCTTGTGATCACACGATCGTGCAATCACGTGCTTGACTTGGTGTTGTATCACCGTGCGATCTACTCGATATGTCACGATTGGTCGCTGCGTTTCCGAGGTTCTCAGGTTCTGTGTTTTCGATTCGCAACGAATAACAATAATACACTTGATGCAGCGCCCTCAGATAACTCACTCTCTTTCTGGGCACTTTACATTTGCTGCAAAGGAAGCACGACCGAATGGTGAATCGTCGCTGAAGTAGACTTTCGGACTCTGCAGTGATCCAACACGCTGACACGCTCCTGGGCTTCGAAGCCCCGAGCTGAGCGAGTCGATTGAATGGTAGGTCACGAGAGCTCAATTGAGACACTAGTGACTCCCTAGGTACCCAGACACTTTGTCTGGCAGACTGAATTCAGTCCAAGAAAGTCACCGACTACATAAGCTTTTATTTTTGCATGCATCATCCATCGAATGCATCCACAAGAAGCCAGGCTCCTTGGGATCACGCAGGCATCACGATTGGCATCGCGAGACAGCAGGTCCTGCAATTTGCAGTCACGTCATCAAATGCATCGAATGGAGAACAAGAACAGCAAGCACGACATTCAAGGCCAAGGCCGAGGTCAGGCCAAGGCCGAGCCGTGGCATCAAGCTGCGTCGATGGTGTTGGCTCGCTCAACGCCTTAGCAGACATATAACATATAATCTAACTTCCGCAATCAACTACGCCATAGCTTAGTCGGCTGCTGCCCGACAGAAGCAGCAGGCACGACGAAAAAGCATCAGACGTCAGACGTCAGATGTCAGACAGACAAGACCTAAGACCTAAACCAAACCTAAGACCTGAGATCTGACAAGACCTGAGATCTGACCTACAACCTACGACATATTAATTTTTTTTTTACCTAAGACCTACGTCGTGGGTAAGTCGCCCTCCACCAAACGCTGGCAGCTGCCAGCGGCCGAAGCGCCCCGACGAGTAACCCTAAACGCTTAAGTTAAACGTTAAACGCTACAAGCAGACGGCCGTGCACAAAGCTCGACACGGCCTGTCAAAAAGAACTTTTATGCTCGTCGCCCGGCTTCGCCGCAGCCGCCGCGCCATCAAATCGACAAAGAGGAAACTGGCGCTAGCCAGCCAAGAAGGAGCAACCAGAACGAGGCCACAACCAGAACGAGGCCACAACCATACCAAGGCCTCAACTAGAAGCCAGCTAAACGACGGCTAACACATGTTGTCGCCGCCGCCGTTGCTGCTGCCACCGTCTTCCAACATCAGGTCGTCGTCGTCATAGGCCAGGGCGTGCACTATCGCCTGGTGAACACGCAGACGAGCCAGCTGCCTCTCGCGGCCGCTCGCCAGCCGCCGCAGCTGCGAGGTGACGAAGCGACCGAAGCAGGCCTCCTCCTCCTCGTCCTCGTCGTCGACGACTTCATTGATGTCGTTGTTGCAGCGCTCCGGCTGCCGAGAGCAGCCCGCAGCAGCTCCCATCGCGGCCGCCTCCGCCACGCGCAGCAGCAGGTCGCCTTCGACGCTGCGACTGCTGCTGCTGCCGGCAAACGATAGCGAAAAGGCTGCAGCAGAAGCAGCAGCAGCAGGGGCAGCAGAAGCAGAAGCAGCAGCAGCAGCAGGAGCATCCGTCTGCGGGCCCGCCGGCGGCATCTCTCCACCGCCGGCGGAAGCAGCGCCGAAAGCAGATGGCTGCTGGGACGTCGGCGGCTCGGTTGCGACAGCCAAAGCCTCCTCGAGAGGTCGGCGTCCGCGAGAGGCAGCCAGCGGCAGCTGGCCTTCGTATCGGCGGCGCGTCTCGGCGACATCCGGCGGTGGCGGCGCTGCCACCGTCGTCTGGCGGTGCAGGGCAGTGCTGCTGCCGCCGCCGAACACGCTGTCGATCCGCCTTCCAACTGCCGTTGCCGCTACGTCGGCGGCGGCGGCTCGATCGCCGCTGCGCAAGAAACCGCTGCTCGGTGGCAACGGCGGTTGGAGGGCGGCGGCGGCAGCGGCCCCTTCGCTCGACTCCGGTTCGCAGAGGTCGACCTCGGTCTCGACTCGGTCGGCAGCCAAGTGCGCGTCTGGCAACTGGCCGGACGAGGCCATAGCCGCCAGCCCGCCGCCGGCGGCGGATGGCGTCGGGCGCAGAGTGGCAGCGGCAGGCGGCTGCAAAGGAAGAGCGATTGCAAGCCCGGCTGTGCAACGGCCGGAGCAACTGCGAGCGATCGAAGCACGGCGAATCGTCGCGGAGCGGCCCCTCTACCCCCCCCCCCCGGCCTCCGTTCTTAATTCACAAGACCGGGCGCACTCTTTGGCCTCGCTGGCAAACCGTCGAAATGAGCGCGTCGAGGAGCCAGCGTCGCCCTAGATCTCGGGCGACAATGTCGCGAGACGATCGACGTGGCGACGACGACAGTGACGAGATTTTCCTAGCGAACCTCGCGAGCGCATGCACCCCACTAGCTGCGCTGCTGCCGCACGGCGGCCGTCGCCCGCTCACCCAAGCAGCAGCAGCGGCAGCAGCAGCTGCCGCTGCGGCTTCGGCAGCAATAGCAGCCGTCATCTCATTGGCCGGCCTTCGCGAGTCGTCGTCGTCAAAGCTGACGTCATGGTCGTCGAGCGCAAGCGCACCGTGCTCCTTACGCTGGTTCAGGAACAGCAGGCGGTCGAAGTAAGCCCACTTGGACCTGTACGGCGGCGGCGGTGGTGGCGCGCTGCCGCCAGGCATGCTGACCAGATTATCAGCCTCTTTCTCGAGCGACTTCCGCTGGCGAGACATCTCACGAGTGTGCTGCGACTGCAGCGTCCTCATCTTGCGCCGAATGACGTCGACTGACAACGAGACGAAGCGTGTCGCGCTGCTACTGACAGTATTGCCGAAGCAGGCGCCTGAGGTGGGCGTCGTTTGTTTGCGGAGCCAACAGCGCCCTTCCTGCTTTGCGTGCAGCTGTGTCACTTCAATGTAAAGCCTACGGGCAGTTGGTGACTGACCCCTCGGGCTATTCAAGGTTATGCTTGGGGGGGGGGGGGGGGTGGGGTGGGGTGGTGGAGCCCTCCAGAAAGGGGCGAGCACCATTTTTATATGCACTCATTGACCTTTTTTGCGATTGGCTGCCGCTGGCAAGGTTAGCTCCCTTCCTTGACCCCCACCGACTAAATCACGTGGCATCCACCACTAAGCCAATAATGCCAGCCTTCCGATGGGCTTTTCTCTGTACAAATAGACAAAATTCATTCGTATAGTACCCTTCGTGAACTTTTCCTCATCACCGACTTTTCAAACGCCTCCCCATGGCTACAGCCCACGACTTGTCTGTCAGGGCCAGTGCGCCAGATCAGACTAGATGCCCAGTGGTGCGATACTAGATGCCATGGCCACCATAGGCTGGCACTGCATAATCAGAGCACGATGCAAGCCTCACTATGGGTGGGTGGTGGGGAACCCACGGGCCTGCTCAAGGCTGTCGGTGTGGCCTCCACCATGGGTTCCTCGTTACCTTCAGCCACCGGAACAAAATCGCTGTGGCTCGACAGGGGTCACGTGGCCTCTGGCTTCCGGTTGCTAAAGCCTTTGCTGCACGGCTGCTGCTGCTCCTTTGACTACCACAGTAAGGCGGGACAAGAAGATGAGTGACGTCAAGCGAAGGTCAGCTGATCGCAGGGCCTCGTTTTAAAGCGACACAAGAGCAAGATTCAGCGGCCATTGCAAACGCTCGAAAATGGGCAATGAGGAATTGACAGCTGCAGAGCAATCGAGTCTATGCAGCCGGGGTCGAGTAGTGAAAGTGCCATAACCGGAGGCTGAGACCCAGGTCGTACAGACGGTTCTGTGACAGCAGACCCTGAGGGTAACGTACTGTCGCAAGACTAAGCTGCAGTCACGTGACTAAGGCACGCCCACTCGACTAAAACACTCACGTGACAAGAATAATGTCACGTGATGGGATGTGACCAAGGACCCTGAGGCCAACTTAATACTGGTCGCCTGGGTCGTTCGGGTCAGTCCAAGCGAATGCATCCTGCTTTTCCCGTGGCATTGTAAGCATGCAAGCAGCCCTATCAAAAGTATTTAAGGTCTGGGCAGCCACAGCCCCGGACGCTGTCGGTACACCGGTCCTAAGCCTCGCGGCGCGAGAGGACAAACAACGGAGGCGGCCGGCAGCGATGGCTCCGCTCGACTCTGGCTGCCAGCGACATCCGGCGGCATTGTCGTTTATTACACTCAGCCGGCCATCTTCGAGTTGCTGACGGCTTCGACGGCCTCACTTCGGACATCGAGTCGCCGCAGCAGCGCATGCGCCTAGCGGCCGCCGGTTGCACGAGGTGAAGGCCGCCCAGCATGCCGAGCAGAAAGCCGTAAACCCCGGTGCGTTCGACGAGAGCTTATCTTGAGGCTTCCAAGGCGCTGTCGCTGCGCGGGCACGTCAGCGAAGGCACGTGACCGCGCTCTAGCGCTCGTTCGTTGCTGGAAGATAGTTGTTGCTCGGACGCAGGGTGTCTAAGACTATTCATTTGCCAGGAAGGAAGGAGGAAGGTTAACGACGACTTCTCTCCTTCTCTTTGCGCCAGCTGCTGCTGCTCTCAAGCGCACAGCGGCAGCTGCAGTGCCGCCGCAGCAGCACTGCAAGCCCTGCAGGGAGCCCTGAAGAGAAGGGAATCCTGCAAAGTGAAGCCTGTCCTTTTTCTGCAGCTGCAAGATTCTTCGGCTGTGGATCCGGCAGTGAGTGCGGCTGAGCCGTATAGGAATTGTCTCTCTCCCTCTGTCTCTCCCGTGTCATTCTCTCCGTGTCATTCTCTCCCGTGTCATTGTCTTTGTGTCTCTCTTTCCCTCTGTCTCTCTCTCTCTCTCTCTCTCTCCCTCTCTGTCTCTCTCTCTCTCTGTCTCTCTCTCATTCTGTCTCTGTCTCTCTCTCTCCCTCTCTCTGTCTCTCTCTCTCTCTCTCTCTGTCTCTCTCTCATTCTGTCTCTCTCTCCCTCTCTCTGTCTCTACCTCTCCCTCTCTCTCTGTCTGTCTGTCTTTCTCTCTCCCTCTCTCTGTCTCTACCTCTCCCTCTCTCTCTGTCTCTCTCTGTCTGTCTCTCTCTCTCTCTCTCTCTCTGTCTCTACCTCTCCCTCTCTCTGTCTCTCCCCCTCTCTCTCTCTCTCCTTTTCTCTCTCTATCTGTCTCTCTCTGTCTGTCTGTCTCTCTCTCCCTCTCTCTGTCTCTACCTCTCCCTCTCTCTCTGTCTCTCTCTCTCTCCTCTCTCTCTGTCTCTACCTCTCCCTGTCTCTCTGTCTCTCTGTCTCTCTCTCTCTCTCTCTCTCTCTCTCTCTCTCTCTCTCTCTCCCTTTCTCTCTCTCTGTGCTCTGTGTCTCTCCCTGTCTCTCTCTCAGCAATCGGCAAGAAATCGAGTGCTACAGCGGTTGCCATTTTTCTGACCCGGTACTCAATCTCTTCTCAGAGACCTCTCAGCAAACTTGCGGTGGTGGCAGCAGCGGTACCCGCTCATGCATCATCCGGCGGCGGCGCGGCGCTTCCAGCGCTTTCATAAAAACCCCAAAGGCGACGAGGCCCATTACGGGCGCGTTAATGGTGGCGCTGAAGTGCTGCGGCGATGGCCTCAGAAGCAACGGCCAAAGCGCCCGCCTGCAACTTATCTCATCTACAAAGGGGAATTGCTGGCAGCGTAATACCGTTCTGCCTCAAATATGACATAACAACCCAAGGCACCTTGCGCAAGAGTGCCACCATAATGCCAGATTGGTCGCGCGGCACCATAGAGCCAGCTAGTTAGCTCTATGCCATAACCACCAGATAGATCGTTCGATGCCATAACTGCCAGAATGCCATAAAGCCAGCTAGGTAGTTCAATGCCATAACCGCCAGATAGGTAGTACGATGCCATAACCGCCAGGATGCCATAGCGTCAGCTAGGTCTTGCGCTGCCATAACCGCCAGGATGCCATAGCGTCAGCTGCGCCAAAGTTCGCCGTTTTCAGGCTTTGCACCAGTTAGCCGACCGATCAGCGAACCCAACCGAAGCACTAGCAAACTGTGCATGCACTCACAAACAGCGCGCGCGAAACCACTCAAAGAACTCACAAAGACCATGCCAACAACTGCGCAGGTGGAAGATCCCCCTACGAGCTGCCTTTGCAGAATTATTTTTGTTTCTCGTTTGCAAGCAAGCATCGGTACACTTAACAGCCGTTCACTTAAGAGCGTTACACCACCACCGCCACTCTCTGGTGCTGCCTTCTTGAGCATCGTATCGGATGCGATCGCATATCCATCTTATGCTCGCTCGCTTACCACCACCCTGCTCGGCTTTAATAGCCGGCTCTGAGTGCCGATCGGATCGCGACCTCGAATGGCTATTGCCTCGGCGCTCGGATGCTTCCGCAGCTGCAGCAGAGACGCGCAAGCGAGCGAGCGAGCAAATGTGACTGGCGCTCGGAATACTTCTTTCCGGCCTCATTCCTTAAACATTCTTTGCACTGCAAGGTGGTGCTCTAGGCTTGCCCATCGCGCACGCACTACCGTCGGCTGCCGGGCGGCAGAAAGGCCGGCAGAAGCGAAGCAGACGACAGCTGCAGAAGCAGACGACAGCTGCAGAAGCAGACGACAGCTGCAGAAGCGTGACAAAAGTGCTACCTGTGGTGTTCAGCTGGGCTGCTATCTCGATCATGGCGCTCTCGCGCCTCACCCTGTCGCGGAAGTCCGGGTGCGTCGGGTCGTGCAGACAGCGCTTCGACGCCCACAGCTCAATGACGGCGTGCGTGAGGCTCGGATCCCACTCAAACCGCTCCCACAAGCTCATCTCGATCGGAAAACCAGCCATGGCAGCACCGTAAGCAGTAGGCAGCAGGAGCGGCGGCAGGAGCAGCAGCGCACCGGCCAAAGCTCGAGGCGCAAGTGACGAGAAATCTCGCGACCAGCCAGCCGAGCCGTCTGCGCCTGCGCGCGCAATCTCGTGACCAACGAACGGCGCCGCGCACGCCCGGCCGACGTGATTGCGCCGTGGGCGTGGCCTGCGAGTTGGTCGAATTGGCAGATTAATTTTTTTACCAAAATCATCTTTCAAGATTGTAAAGCGGCAGCGGCTCTACCTGCCCCTCGTGCGGCAGGCAGGTCACAGGAAAGGTCATAAGACAGCCGCGTCATCATCATTCGGGGGCGGGCGGGCGGCGGTCTGACGGCGCTGTCGTTGCCGCCGCCCCTGCTCAGTGAACTCGCAAGCAGCAGCAGCAGCAGCAGCGGCGCTAGGCCTCTCATTTTGACTCGAGTCACCGTGACGCAGTCGGCCACCGGTGCGCGCCAGCGACTCGCGAGCCTCTCTGAAGGTAAGTTTCTCAAATCCCACATGTGACCGTCGCGCAAGAAAGGAAGCTGTGCCCAAAAGCAGCGCACTCGCCAGCGCAAAAACATAACACTCGGGCACACACACACACACACACGTATAAGCACGCACACACAAGCATGCCAACTCAAGCGCTCTCTCAAAAACACGAGTACAGAGACACGAGCGCTGGCATGCATGCGCGCGAACGAAGAGTGAGAGACGCTCGCGCGAAAGCGCACCAGTTTCACAAGCGACGGCGGGCTTTCAGTGGCAGCGCGCTGAGGTGGACAGCGCGTGAACTCTCTTCTTCCGGGAGGAGTGAGAGCGCTCGTCGCTGCGTGCAAATAGATAGGCAAGCACGCGGACAGTAAGTGCGCTAAAGCTTGAACGGACACGTCGGGACAAGCTCGGCTGACTCTGCCAAGGACGTGCGACGGCCGCCGCTGCCGCGCGTCAGCGGCCGGCCCACCTTTCGAGCAGGTGACTGCGCGCAGGTGGCCGCTGTGAAGCCGCAGCAGCCTTCAAGATCGTTCGCCTCAAGGGGGAGTGAGGCGGATCGTTGAGCGCTCCGCGAAGCGCTTCGACCTCACTAATCCGCAGGCGGCAGCAAGCTTCGTTGGCATTCTCCTCGAAGCACATCTTCAAGGCCAAATATGTAATAAAGTTCAAGCGATTTACAGCCTTTGAAGAACCGCTTACTGGGCTTACTAGGCATTGTTAAAGCCTGACGTGAGGTGTGCAAATGGACATTCGAAAAATAGCAAAGCGCTAGGGATACAGTCAGCATGCAAAGCAGGAGCAGTAGCACGTGCAGTTTGAAAAGAAATAAAAATAAAAACAAATCTGCACGAGCACGCACCAAATCCTGGCCACTGTTACGCGCAGCAATGCACGAAGGGCCAAGGCCCAGCCTCGACCTTAAGAAGGTCAGCGTCCCTTTAGCTTGAAGACGTTTTAAGCCAAGCCAGTGACCAGCAGTCCACAACTTCCTCAGATTCGACGGCGGATGCGCTGAATTGTCGTTGCACTTTTATGCAGTGGCGTACGCTCGAACTGGCTGCAACTGCTGCAGGCGGCATTATCATCAGGGCGGCTCTTCAAAGCCGGCTTTTACTAGACGCCTACGAACACCTCGTCGACAAAGGGGCAGCTGAGAGGCTATGCAAAGGGGAGAGAGAGAGAGAGAGAGAGAGAGAGCAAGAGAGACAGAGAGAGAGAGCAAGAGAGAGAGAGAGAGAGAGAGAGAGAGCAAGAGAGACAGAGAGAGAGAGCAAGAGAGACAGAGAGAGAGAGAGAGAGACAGACAGACAGACTGACAGACAGAGAAACAGACAGAGACAGAGAGGGAGGGAGAGATGAGAGGCTAGGCGAACACACCCGATCAAGCCAGCTCTTTGACAATGCCGACCCGAACGCCTGCTGCTGGCAAGATTGCACAAACCACTTCGCAAGACGAAGACGCTCGGACAATTTCAGACTCGCGCATAACACCGCACGCGAGGCTCGAATGCAGCTGCTGCTGTCGTCTGCTGCTGTCGAAGCCTCTCTTGCACGCTGTCCGACGTAGCTGCTGCTTATATAGTCTCCGGGCTGCGGCGTGTTGCAGCTGTTTGCGGAGGCCAATGCACTGCTGCTGCTGTGTCGCTCGTCCGTTTGCAGCTCGCCTATTGCAGGATTCGTCCGTCGCCCAGCCTAGGTAGACTTCCTGTGTCGCCCAGTCTAGGTAGACTTGCTGTGTCGCCCAGCCTAGGTAGACTTGCTGTGTCGCCCAGCCTAGGTAGACTTGCTGTGTGGCCCAGTCTAGGTAGACTTGCTGTGTCGCCCAGTCTAGGTAGACTTGCTGTGTCGCCCAGCCTAGGTAGACTTCCTGTGTCGCCCAGCCTAGGTAGACTTCCTACAGCAGCCATTTCGCTGAGGGTCGGGCGTAGCAGCAGCAGCAGCAGCATCTCACTTGCCTCTTTCGCTTCCCTTTCCTTCTAGCTCGAATTATGCAGGAGATGTCACGTGGGATTAGGCAGGATATTAGGAGGAGGTTAGGCATGGAATATCCCGATTAGCCTTTGCGTCAAGTCACGTGATTGCTCTAGAATGACTTGCCGAAAACAGCAGCCCGCTGCTTCCTATCAGGACTACCGGAATCATGTATGCGACAAAGTCTGAGGCATGCACGCAGGCACGCACGTAATGTCCATGTCGCCGAGGAGACTCACCTGCAGCAGCAGCAGCTCAACCGCCACGCATCTATCGAGGGACTCACGATCTCGACTTCCGGTGGGGGCCGACCGATCTCGAGAGATAGAGAGACTAAATGTGAAACGAACCACTTCCGGTGCTGGGGAGGACGAGGAGGAGGGATCGCTAGAGCGACACGAGGCCCACGTGGAGGGTGGGGGTCAGCAGTAGCAGCAGCAGCAGCAGCACTAGCCCCTCAGCTTAACGTCCGATGTGCCACCGAGTGCGGGCGAGTAGAACGAGTCTAGACGACATCGGCCGGATGGCTATATAGAGTAGCTGCCTGTAGGCAAACAGTGGCACGGCAGCTGATGCACTACCGCTTGATGCTCCACCCACCGACCTGGCGAACACGAACGTACGTCATCAACGATTGCATTGCCGACAGACATTTCGGGTCTTGTTCACTTTGGCATTGGCCCCTTGGCTCCGCGAGTCGGTCCTAAGGTCGCGAGTGCTCGTGAACTCGTAAGAAAAACGTCTCGCGTGACGGCAGCCACGGGCCGACACACACGTGTCGGAGCCAAAGTCCGAATCAGAAGCCAAAGCCCCAAGTTTTTCAAACTGCTACCTCCGAACAATGGAGACAATGATGACGCCGATCAGCAAGTTTCTGCAAACGAGAGAATGTAATCATTTAAATATACAATTCATTTGCATTCATTAGCGCCCTAAGAGAACTTGATCTCTATTCAGACACCTCATGTTTGCTACGGGGTTCGAGTCCAACACCTCGGCCACACCTTGGTCGGGGCGAGCACCTCAACCGCTACACCAAACCAGCTCGGCAGAAAAGGGCTCGTTGGGAACAGCTCAAGCAGAAAAAAAAATAAAGAATTCCTCCAGCCCAGCCGATTAAGCAGGCTCATTGTGCACATCAGCCATCTCGAAAGGCATCTTGGCCGGCTCTGTGACTCCACCACCTCTGCCACCACCCAGCCATAGAAGTCACGTGGCCAGACGAGTCACGTGGCCACAGAAGACACGTGGTCACGGGAGTCACGACAGGCTCGTTCGGTAGCTTGCTTGCGATCGCACGCGGTCGACGCCGTTCGAAGGCCCGCATGGCTCGTGCCTCAAGTGGGCTCTCTCTCTCTCTCTCTCTCTCTCTCTCTCTCTCTCTCTCTCTCTCTCTCTCTCTCTCTCTCTCTCTCTCTCTCTCTCTCTCTCTCTCTCTCTCTCTCTCTTTCTCTGACAGGTGGTCGGCGTTCAGAGCAAGTACGACTTTGCCTTTGCGTTCGTGCCTTCGGGCGGAGCGACCGAAACCAGCAAATGCTAAATTGTTAACAGACTGGCTCGAGCTCACAGGAAACATTGTGGGCACATCAGCTGACATTATGCTTGAATCTCAAAATAAATGAGTCGAATAAACGAACACACCCACACTCACACACACACACACACACACACACACACACACACACACACACACACACACACACACACACACACACACACACACACACACACACACACACACACACACACACATATACACACACACACATATAAACAAATATATATATATATATATATATATATATATATATATAAACGAATAAATATATAAAGAGCTTCGGTTATAAGCATATAAACGAATAAACGACATACAATTGGGCTGTTAAAAGCCCCGACTTCCGGCTCTGAGTGCTGATCGAACATAATTCAGTCTCTGGTAGAAGTACACTGGTTTTGCCTTGGATCGTGGAAGACAGCCATCCAGGCAGCGGCCAAACCAATAAGATCTGAGCGTCAGCAGACAGCCTGTAAGAGCTCAAATTAACTGCATAATCTCAGTCTTCTGCAGTAGACTTGAGACAGAGGTCGGTGCAAAAGAGCTGCTGGCTTTCCTGGATCAGTTGACTCGACATGCATGATAAGCTCACACCGGCATTACGGATCCCGACACAGCTGTTTCCAAAAAAAAGGCAAAGTCCAACACTGCCAGACTCACGATCGCCGAACCCGCATCGAATGCTGTTGGGGTAGGTGGCAAAAAAAGGGTTAGCTGATTCAGCAGCGATTCATCTGACGGTCAGGTGTGCTTCACAAGAGTGCTACTAGCACTTTCTGACAGCATTTGCAGGATTTTCCGAAAAGCAAAATTCCTGCTAGCATAAATAAAGAAACCGATACAGCTGAGAAAGCTTCGAGGCATATCTGCTCTTTATTTTTTACGATGGTTCACAAAAAATTGCATGCTCACCGACATCGACATGCTGCTGTGCTGCATTGCTGCAGGTCCTCTGCATTGCTCCTGCGCCAGCTGCACCCGAGCAACCGGCTGCTACCTACCACTACCTCTTAGTGACCGCCGTGTTCGCTCCGATCGTGCTTCGTGATCGTGTTCGTGATTCAATCGGCTGCCACCTACAGCATGCTCGTTCCGATCGTGCACGCATATCGTCAGTTTACCTGTGCTGCAGTTCAAATGATAGTCCGGGATTCCACAGTTTCTGCCGATGTTTGCGAATTGCCTGTCTTTTTCGGTAGGCCCAGACGAAGCTGCGTGATAGAAGATTCGTCTCAATTATTTCTCGCATTGTTTCGAGCTACCAAGCTAGCTCTCCATCTACCAAGCAATGCAGTGAATCGCTATATCTTAGGGGTCATTTGGCTAAGGCCCCGACAGCTAGTCAGGTTGCCAATGGAATGCCTGTTCAATATATGTATATATATATATATATATATATATATATATATATATATATATATATATACATATATATATATATGTATGTATATATATAAGTAATAACATGCAAAGCAGCAACTCTTGAAGATGCTCGTGACCAGTATGCTGCGACTGAGACCTGAAGCTGAATCGACTAACTGCTCGACCACTAATGAGTCATCCCTGCATTCTTTCTTTCACGTTCCGAGGTCGACAAAAGCTGGTAGAAGACGAAGCAGTGTCACTTGGTCCACTTTCGATTTGTAAAGGAGTTTGCAATAACAAAGCATTGTTTTGAAACTCTAGTATTAAGTACCTCCAACAGCATGCTGCCAATGGTGGCGGTATTCCGTTGTCCCCCTGGTACAAAGAACTGCTTCATTTCGGATTTTTCTAATCACATTTCGATTCTGTGTTTAGGGGAAATCGTACATTCTGTGCACTGGACAAATCTAACATTCATTTGCATACTACTACTACTATTGCTGCTACTACTATGACTAATACTGGGTCGTTTGTATAGCACGATAAGAGAATCAATCTATCAAGATGCTTTAAAACTTGCTGCAAGAGAAGCAATAAACACGAGTTAATAAAAAGCAAGACGTGTCATATGGAGACAAGCATGCAAAAGCACTGAGGCTTAAGGTTCTTAGAAATGAGGCAAAAACTACTAATCACAGCATTTAGTGGGTCCATGTGACTCGTCCTCTGAGTGCTCATGCGTGGCGACACTGTGCACGCTGACACTAACCGTATTTAGATCCTGACCCGTGTGCATATCATCGCTAACTATGCTATGCTTGTTGTCATTGAGCACGCTATCACTAACCATTCGACCATGCTTCCTTTGCAGCACATGTAAAATGTCAAGAAAGAGGTCAGGTCCTCTGAAGGTGCTATAACATAATAATTATTATTATTACTATTATTGAGCCACTAGGGTGGAGGGCAGTGGTAGTAGCATGCAATGAATCGTGCATAGGAGCAAGCGTGCAAAGCAGGAATAGGAACAAGAACTAGGGTAGAACGACAAGTGACCCTGCAGCAGAAGCGTCTTTAGTAGTAAGCAATAAGTAACCGATGCAAAGTCAATGCAAGTGGCCACAGAAGCCAGGTGCCAGAGTCACAGACCGATGGAGCGTGCGAATTAAAACATGCTCGACCACCCTGAGATTCAATTTATAAGGAGGAACGGCAAGACGACTGAGGGGGCCGAAGAGCACGTGCAAAGAGCTGGTGGGCGAGAGAACAAGATGGAGGAGGAGGAGCAAGGACGTCGGGTCGGATGTGGAGGGAGTGATGAAGTGAAGCCATCAGCCTGCAGTCAGGAGGTACGATTAGACGTCGATTCGATGCAGTTGCATAGGCGGTCAGTTAGGCTGCCAGATGCTCGAGCAGAGCAAAGTATAATGTGACAGCTACGACGTTGACAAAAGACGGACACGAGTCGTGCACCCGACGTAGCCAATTAAGGGCAAAGGTCAACATAGACCTGGAAAAGAGAGAGAAGGGAGAGAGAGACAGAGAAAGAGACAGAGAGAGAGAAATGCAATACCGATGTCCTTTTGACTAAGCCTTGCACGGAATTTTAGGCCAACTTGACAGTGGATGCAAGCTGATCACACAATGACAAGTCGTTTTGGAATAGGATGCTCAGACTACCAGTTGACTTGATCGCAGCAATGCTAAGATAAACTAGTCTTGAGGCTGAGGCTTTCAAACTAAACGGTGAAACTAGGCTTAACCACATCACTTATATTGATCTAGCAGGAAATTGGCGACCATACAAGAGCGAGTATCATCGATGCAAGCTGCAAGGGAGGCACGATAGGTAGAGCTGACGGTCATAGACAGAGAAATAAGAGCCAAGATTGTGTTTGGCAATGACGTCGTTCATATTCGAGAAATCGAATCCCGATTGCGACTTTCTAGCAAGATCTGACGTACAGTTTACCTGATTTAGCAGCCTCATTCGTGTAACGGCAGATGCGCCTTTAACAGCTTGCAGTGGAAATAAAGGATGGCATACTGCAGGATTCAAGCCCACGACATCGGTCGTGAAGAGCGAGCACCTTACGACATGGGCTATCAGGTCTCTGCAATAGTTAAGCTCGGCTGGGTCGTCACAACCTACTCGCTTGATTAAGGGTCTTAGATAAGAATGACAGAAGGGAGGCTGTGCGTTACATATATTCTCACAATCTAGGGCAACCATTTTTACTGAGTGGCCTGATAAAAGCTGTTTTCAGACACATACAGAGAGAGAGAGAGAGAGAGAGAGAGAGAGAGAGAGAGAGAGAGAGAGAGAGAGAGAGAGAGAGAGACTAGAAATTAGCGAAATATTGTTTATAGTGGGCTGTCTATACACTTCATAACAAGACTCTTTGGATCAGGGTCATGACGAATATTGGGCCGCGGTACAGAGGTCGCGCCGAGAAGAAGAAAAAAAGAGCAGCACACAAGGCTTCGAGAAAGTTGGCAGCGCGCGAGTAGCGCTGCGCTCTCGAGACACGTGCTGCTATCGCGCGGCGCATTTGTACCCATTCGTAGCCGCAATAAATCGTAGCGACGTAGAGGACCATCGCACTTCGCCAACTCTCGGACAAGCTCGCGGCTTGCAGTCGCAGACCAGCACGTGGACAGTGAGGCCACCCCTCCCCCTCCCTGCCGGGCGGCGATCCCGCCACGATGGTGGCGAAACGTTTATCTGTATAGTGCGGGCTAATGTATCAGGAATGTAAATTCAATGTCAATAAATGCATCCCAAATCTTAAAATAATATATCTATCGAGATCTGTGCAATTAGGCCTAAAAAGGATATCCGATTCGTAGTAGCGGTTCGAAAGGTGTGGGCAAGGGGAGCTTCGTAACCACGGTATCGTATTTTTTAAATGGCCATGGTCGCATAGACATATGTTCACTCGTCAGTTTCGGCTCTGCCTGCCCATTTGCCCACCAAGAGACGCAGCCGGTGGCTGCGTCTATTCAATCTATAAGCTGTAAATCAATTTGTGCGTTTACTCTGATAACGTGTTCCCACGGACTGCACGCCCGCTGGGACTCCATTCCGATTGGGCTGGCACGCGGCGATCGCACTCTGGCCTAGCCCCCAGGGCAAGAGGCAGTGGCAGAGATTTCTTTCCACATTGCGTTTAACAGGAAACTTTGGATTCTTTTCTGGATTTTTTCCTTTAGCTTTGTATTTCCTTTGCACGTGCCAGGCGTGGCCAGCGAGATGATAACAAGCAGCCACACTACGTGGTAAAAAGTCGGACTTTCTTGGAGAATGATAGTGCAGAGAGAAAGATGGTGCTCAGAGCATTTGCGATATCCCATCTAGCAGTCTAGCTACTCCTTACTTTACCTATGGCGATCTTGTGCGTCCAAGCACCACGACGTTTCGCTCGAGTATCTCAGGAGGGAACCGATAAGCCTGCGCTTGGCGTCACAACCGGGTCGTAGGGCAGCCTCTTTCAACTGAACGTCATTAGCTGCCCCATCCTTATTGGCCTGAGTGTAACACTCAAGTGTAACATTCGCTGTGGCAACTAGCGGCTGAGCGGGCTCGTAACCCAAATTATAGATCGCAGCTCAAAGCCAAAAGTCGGCCGACAGACAGCTAGCATCTCGAAACACTGGTCTGCTGGACGTTCACCATCAGCATATTCGTCGAGCAAGTCAGTCGGAACACTTCGGTTGTCAATGCTTATACTGGCTTCAGACGGTCTTCCCAGCTCGTCTGAGCAGAAATTTTTAGAAAGACAGAGCAAAACAAACTCGGTAGGGCGAACAGCAAGTGGCCTGCTCTTTAACTTACATAAAAAAACATAAAGTTACAATTACCAGCCAGGTAACCAAGGCACGTGCCAAGAAGTCAACTGTTAGGCTGGCAGCTCCAAGCTTCGAAAAAAGCCTGAAGCACGAAGACCACAAAGCTCGGCAGCTGCATTCGGAAGCTTCTCGAAGCAACTGCGAGAGGCAGTCACCAGCATCACACACTGCCTGCTGCATTCGTGGGTAAAGAAAAGCTCCGATGCCTTGACATCCGTTCTCATCATCCAGGGTCGTGTCACAGCGGAGAAGAGGTCAAGGTGACTTGCCAGTGCCACGTTCGCGTCTGGAAGCACACGAAAACTCACCACCATCGTTCGAATATGGCTGCTACCTACATGGTCACAGTCTTCCTTGAACTGAGAGTCTCTCTAGACGAACACCTGCCAAGACGTCTGCCCCAAACCTATTAGCTCCATAACCTTGACACACGCTGTAGCAGTGGGAGGGGGCGACTGAGCAAAACACGGGGGATGGCGGTGGGGCAATCAATCAGCAGCTGTACATGATGAGATCACGTGATGCACAACCGTGAACAACAAAGCACAGCAGCAGCCGACTGCGCCCACACCAAACAGTTCTATCTCAGGCTGAACCGCACCAGGCACATCTAGCTGGTAAGCTTGCCCGGCCGCCACAGCGGCACAGACCCCAGAATTAGCGGCTGGCACGTGCCTAAAGCAACGACTCTCGGACTCCGACGACGACGACTTGATCAGTACGCCTGGGTATGCATGGGGCGGGATGCATCAGCATAGTCATGGCGTCCAAACAAGCCGGCTGATGGAACAGACTGGTGCACTGCGCAGTCTCGAACAATCGTCTGCTGGCCTTAGATCGGCCCTGGATCCCATCTGTTTTATAGTAGTTATGACACCAAGCACCAATAAGAAGTGCGCATTAGGACGTCCGGCAAAGCTAAGAGGGGACGATCGTACAATAGGGTCATGCGCACAGCGACTCAGCAGCAGCCGACTGCTGGAGCCGCAGCAGCCGACAGCGGGAATAACCCAAGCAGAACTGCTGCCAGGAAGACAAACAGCCCGAGGAGACCGGAAGTCAGACTCGTAAGTGGGTGCAAATCACCCTGCGGCGACGCCGAGAGGCATCGATCTCCTGCCGCACACGTGCCACCGTGTGCCGAGCCAAACCGCTCCACCGACAGGACATAAGGCTGAGGTCACTTTCGCTGCCATCTGGAACGTCGGCTGCACGGCCAAGGGAACTACCGGCGGCGACCTGTCTCGAGGGCAGCGAGCAGCCGACAGTGCCAAAGAGAGAGAAAGAGAGACAGCAGTCCAATCACCGAAGGCAAATGCGATCGGGCGATCGCTAGGACCTGCCGCCCCCGCCACTGCTGCTGCTGTTGGCCAACGTCGGCGTCGACTCGTCGGCGTTGTCAGCGGCCAGGGCGTCCACCATCGCCCGGTGGATGCGTAGCCGTGCCAGCTGTCTCTCTTGGCCGCTCGTCAGCAGCCGCAGCTGCCGGGCGATAAAGTGTCCGAACGCCGACTCGGCGTCCTCGGCCTCCGGCGGCGCTGCAGCTGCCGGAGGCCGGGCCGCGCAGCCTCCAGCGATCGCTCGCATCGCGGCCGCTTCCGCCAGGCGCAGCAGCAGGTCCACGTCCAGGCCGCCGTTCGCGTAAGGCGCAGAGTCTGACATCGTGGCAGAGGCATCAGTCTGCTGCTGCAGCCGGCGCGACATCGTCGGTGGCAGAGGAGGCGCAGGTCGTGGCGACCTCTCGGTGGCAGACGCGTCGGCTGAGGCAGCAGTCGCAGCTCGCCAGGCGGCGCTCGACTCCCGTCTGCGAGTGGCAGCGTCCCGGGACGACGAGGCCAACGAGCGCGCGTCGCCGTATCGGCGCCGAACCTCAGCGGCGTGCAGCAGCGCCGATGCTCTCTGGTGGCGCGGGCCGGTGGCAGCTGCTGCAGCTCGGCGCCAGCTTCCGCTCGGCGCAGCCCACTGCTGCAGCTCATCCTCGTCATCGTCGGCGCCGCCTCTGAGGTGCTGGGCTCGAGTGAAACCGCGCAGCTTTGCCACGCGGGGCAAGGCACCGGACGTCGGAGCGTCGGCGTCAATCGTGAGCTCGGGTTCCTCGAGCGGCTCAGCCGCTGCCAGTCCATTCACGCGCTCTCCGCCTCCCAAAGACGGCGGAGGCGTCGAGGAGCTGGCAAATGCCAGACGCTCGTGCACCGCCGGGTACTCCTTCAACGGGAAAGGCGCCGACAAACCGTGGCGCCGCCTGTCTCCACGACGACGAGATGGCGACCCGCGGAAGAGGCGGTCAAGCAGGCGACTAGTGGACCTGACCCCCAGCGGCGACAAAAAAAACTGCAATTCGGCGGTTTGTTGCCCAGGCAGGAGAGAGAGCATGCCAGCCACCAGCCACAGAAGCAGTGGCTCTCTCTCTCCCTATCACATCTCTTCTTCTCGCCGATTGACGATTCGTCACGCCCTTTGATGCGTCTGCGCTCGCCGGAAATGAGACGCCGAGGGTCTGCCTCTCACTCTCTTGCTCTCTCTCTCTCTCTCACTCAGTCTCTCTCTCTCTCTCTCTCACTCAGTCTCTCTCTCTCTCCTCTCCCTCTGTCTCTCTCTCCCACTCAGTCTCACTGTCTCTGTCTTTGTCTCTGTCTTTGTCTCTCTCTCTCTCTTTCTCTCTCTCCCTTTCTCTCTCTCTCTCTCTCTCTCTCTCTCTCTCTCTCTCTCTCTCTCTCTCTCTCTCTCTCTCTCTCTCTCTCTCCCACCTGCCTCTCTACTTAGCAAGACAGAACGGCTCACCGTTGCCCCGGCCAGCCGCTGATTGGCCGGCTCGTTCAGCTCGTTGTCGCAGGCCGCGTCGTCAGGCCGGCGGCGAGGCCGCCGCTTGTGCTCGTCCAGGAACGACAGGCGGGAGAAGAACATCCACTTGGACTTGTATGGAGCACGGCCGGGCGCGCGTGAGGCTTCCGACTGCGACCTGTCCTCGTGCGTGCGCTCGCGCGAGTACTGGGAGCGAAGGGTCTTCATCTTGTCGCGAATGTCGCCGTCTGCAACGACGAGCGATTGGCCGTCTGCACGCCGACGGGCGGCTGGCGAGGCAGACGACGCACAGCCGATGGGGAGACCCGCTAAAATGCGTAAGTGTGCGCTCCTAGCCACCGCCTCGGCGACTCCACGGGAATTCCTCGGGGCACCGAGTGTGTGGCCTTTACTCACCCCTGCCGCCGACAGAAGGCAATAAGATGGAGAGAGACGAAGATGAGAGAGAGAAAGAAAGAGAGAAGGTTCGGCGCCGCCTGTTGACTCTACACAAACGGGCACTATACAGACGACTCATACTGTCACTCTCCTGCTGCCGACTGTGGCATATCGTTTGGGGTCAAATGGGGCCAAGCAGTGGCAGTAGCCGAGGAGCCATGCAGCTGCCATTGCTGGGAAACTGAGAGGTCAAAGGTCAAGGGGTCACAAGTCACGCAGATTGCAGTGCACAGACTCCCGCGATATACGCTGGCCAGGCCCCTTTTTGAGTGCTTAGCTTGCCGATCTCGGAGTCAGTGCATCATCAGTCCATAAATACAAATTCACGAAATAGACAAGCTGCCTGCCGGCGCCAAAACACTGCTTGACACACGGGCACACGATTGAGCTTTGGTGACAAGCGGCCGTCGCAAGCAGGCTTGGCTGCAGTGAAGAATGCTGGACACGACAGTGACTTCTAAAATCAGCCCCATCAGCTGAACAAATTCATAAAGTGCCAAACTACGGGGGGGGGGGGGGGGGAGGGGAAAGCCAAGTGGGGGTGTGGCCCAGCACAAGCAGTAATGAATGGTTCCTCACGAGGGCTCACGTGACTGCAGCTACGAATCACCGGCGGATTCAGATTAAGGTGGCCCACCAAACCTTGTCTTCTATGGCTATTAAGACATGTTCTTCTATGGCTATGATATGGCTTCTATATTACTATTCTAAGGCTATTGCATTTTATTACTACCCTATGGCAACACGTTTCGTACGGCTATTACGACACATCAAAGGAGAGCACCTTAACCACTGGGCCAAACCAGGACGGCAATAATAAGACTTTGGCAAAGTGCTATCAGAGAACTAAATCTCTTTCTAGACACTTTAAATTTTCTGCAAAGGAAACAAATAGTGAATCTTTCTGGGCGATAGGCAATGCTGTATGCATGCATGCACACACAAACGCAGGTGAGGCTTAGTCAAGATTATGTTAACCTGGGGACAGCAGTCCTTGACCATTCAAGGAACCACACAGAGCCTTGACTTTTTCAGAGGCAACTAATCAGAGAGAGAGAGGGGAGAGAGAGAGAGGAGAGAGAGAGAGAGAGAGAGAGACAGACAGACAGACAGAGACAGGCAGAGAGACAGATAGACACAGACAGACAGAAAAAGACACAGAGACATAGAGAGAGAGAGAGAGAGAGAGAGAGAGAGAGAGAGAGAGAGAGAGAGAGAGAGAGACAGAGAGAGAGAGAGAGAGAGAGAGAGAGAGAGAGAGAGAGAGAGAGAGAGAGAGAGAGAGAGAGAGAGAGAGAGAGAGAGAGACAGACAGACAGACAGACAGACAGACAGACAGACAGACAGACAGACAGACAGACAGACAGACAGACACAGAGAGAGACACAGAGAGAGAGAGGTGTGTGTGTGAGTCAGACAGCACGTCGGTCACAGCCCCGTCCAATACGGGTCCAGGTCACGCCTCCAGCCTGCTGAATCCCTTTCCTACTACATACAGCTCGAACCATGTGGGGTAGTTGCAGCTGCTCCTCCTTCATTTCTCTACTGGCTTTGCCATTCACCCAGGGTGGAGCAACTGATGCACAGGGATCGAAGCGCCTATCGCTCTTTCCCCCTCGTGTTCCCTCCTGCCACTCTGGTTCCAGCATCGGTACAGAAACTGATGCTGGAACAAGAGCAGGTCGGCTCAGCCACCCCGCCCCCTCCTGCCCCCCTAGCAAGTAAGCTGCAGCAGCAGTGGACAGACATTGGACATTGCACATCGGACCAGCCGGGCAGAAGTTTTAGCTCGCTCGGCTGGCCGTGTGCACAGCAGCTCCATACACTGCTGAGATCACGACCTGGTTCGTGATGAAGGACCACTGACCTAAGATCGATCAGCTTCAAAAATAATCCATGGCTCCAAACAGTGTAGCCATCATGAAGACCCTTCTGACTGCTAGACAGGTCAAGAGGGTCAAATGGTCAAAAAGCAAAGGTCAGCTGATTAAACAGCCTCATTTCTAGATGAAGAAGAGCATTAGCAGCTTAGCTACACAGCTTCCAGTTGGCAATAGAGGATTGCCATCTTCAGGAGGCAAACCCACGACCTGGGTCGCAAAGCAGGAGCACCTCAGCCCTGGGCTAACGCCTGATGCTGAGCAGAGCCCACGTAGAGAGGTAAGGAGAGGGTCATAGCTCGATCATAAGCATAGTCACGACATCCTGCAATGTAGCACGGCTGGACTGCTCTGCCGAGCAGATGGCCAAGCAGACAAACTGACAGCCAATGCTAGCAGAAATACTCAAAGTGCTTGCTGAGTAACACTAGCCGAAGCACAGGTGGGCAGCTGGGGGTCTAAAAACATCTGAGACTCTTGGGTATCCGAGCAGAGATGCACATAGTGGGGTAGGGGGTGTGACACGAAGGGGCTCGGCAAAACGAGAGCCGTGGCCACAGGACCCGGAAACCTGCGAGAAGCCGGAGCTCGGCTCGAGAGCACAACCGGCTGCACTCTACCCCAGCGGCTGCTGCTGCTGCCGATACCAGCAGGAGCCAACCTGGTGAATCCGAGGCCATCAATCAGCAACAGAGCAGACCGACAGCAGAGCTGCAGGCAAAAGCTGCCCAGCACCCGTCCCCCCCCCAAACCAAGGGGCTGCACGATCTGCACGGCTGCTGCTAGACATTTATTAATATCGGGCTGATGCCATCCAACCATGCAATCTGGGCCTGGGTGCTCTGCCGGTGGTCGTGCCACAGCTGTCCTGTGGCACGGCTGTCGGGGCCTGGAGGCACGAGGGCCGATAGCAAGCTAAAGAGGCCCTCAGTCTCAGCAACACTCTCCAGCAAGGGGTGCTGCACCTCTGGCTGAGGACTGGGGTGGGGTAGGGAGAGAGAGGGAGGGATAACGGGAAAGAAGGGCTGCGAGTAGAGGAATGATGGGGGAATGATGGAAATCAGAGAGCAGAGGCACTCAGGCTCTCAGCCTAGAGACAGCCCTCCAAGACACACACACACACACACACACACACACACCACAATAGTAACTAACACTCAGGCTCTGAGGAATGCGATTCAGCAGAGGAGGCAACATGAATACTTGAGGCCTCTTTGCCAGGCTAGAAAAGAGTAATAAAGAATCGTAGCAGATAAGACACTGAACACTGATACCGGACACTAAACACACATGAGACACTAAACGAATACATAGCAGGATTTAAGCTTGTTTTAGGGTGTCAATATATATGCTTACAATGTTCCCGTGCATCTAATAAAATAATTATAATAATAATAATATATTTGATGTAGCGCCCACTGAGCTCAATCTCTTTCTAGGAACTTCAAATACGCTGCAAAGTAAGCCCTACCAAATGGTTAGTGATGGCATTTGCAATAAACAACAAGAATAACATGGATGAAGAGCGCACGGATCGTCATCGGCGCCTGATTTATGATGATGTCATCGGCGCCTGACGTCATCATAAACAGCCTCATTATCCGAAGGAATTTACAGCAACAGCAGCTGCGGTCGTGCAATGGAGATTTTTTCATGCAGAAGTATATATACATCAAAAAAGACTCGCGAAGGCATTGATGCTTGCAAGTTTACCTGATTGCTGATAAGAATAACCACTGTGTGTTAACGAGCACGCAATGCAAAATGCCTTTTAATTTAGAGTTCCATTTCTCTGATGTATTGCAATGTAATGCATCCCTGTAACTCCACAAAGTCATAAAGACCACGTAGGTGTTACGCAGGAGAGTTTGGTATAGCTCCTTCACGGGCTAAGCGGCTTTCGGTACGCGTGCGGTAGCCAACAGACTTCGTCTCACGAAACAAAGAGAGAGTGGGAAGCATAGTAGAGTCAAGAGAGCACTTGAGGTAGTGAGTAGCATAGAAGTAGCAGCTCAGGGCCGCTGAAAAAGATGTGCCATAGTCGGCAGTAGGAGAGTAGTTGTCGTTGCGTAAGAATTGTGGAAGCGAGTTCCACAGTCTAGGACCTGCAGAGCTAAGGCTTCTGTTGCCTACGGTCTTTAAGCGGAGGAATGGGACAGCTAACTTATTGTCCACACAGGACCTGAGGGCGCGAACAGGCTGAAACTGATGCAGCAGTTCAGCTAGGTACGAAGGAGCCAAGCCGTGGCAGGCCTTGTGGGTCAGCGTAAGAACTTTGCTCTGTATCCTTTGCTCAACCGGCAACCATCCTAGCTCTTTTAGCAAAGGAGACACGTGCTCAAACCGCTGGAACTTGAAGACTAGCCTTGCAGCCATATTCATAGTCACCTGCAGTGGCCTAATAGCTTTCTTTGGCAGCCCAGCCAAAAGGGAATTACAAAAATCAAGCCGAGACAGAACTAAAGAGCTAGTTAAATTTTTACAAGCCACTGTGGAAGAACGCTCCTAATCTTGGATAGGGATCAGATGTGATGACTAGCTGTAGAGACAGACTTCTGAATGAAGCTTCTGAAATTGAGGCAGCTGTCGAAAACGACACCTAAATTTCGAGCATGTGGTGATGGTCGCACAATAGCATCACCTATTAGAAGAGCAAAGCCTTTTAATCCAGCTGCACGCTTAGGGTGTCCTATGAGCAGCAGTTCAGTTTTATCATCAATTAATTTCAGGAAGTTTACCGACATCCAGGATCGAATATCGGCAAGGCAAGCATTCAGTTCTCAGTTGCCGCAGCTGATTCCGACGGTTTGAATGACAAATACAACTGAGTATCGTCAGCATAAAAGTGATATCCTATTCAATGGGCCTTAATCACTTTACCCAGAGGTTGTGTATAAATGGAGAACAGCAAGGGACCGAGTACAGACCCTTGAGGGACTCCACAGGTGACCCTTCTCGTGTCTGAGACCTGACCCCCACAAGAAACGGATTGAACACGATCAGACAAGTATGATTTAAACCACGCCGGTGCTTCGTCTGCCAGACCGATCGTTGTTCTCAATCGTTCAAGCAGAACTTCGTGATCAATGGTGTCGAAGGCAGCAGACAGACCTAGCAGAGCTAGGGCAGTGACATTCCCGTCATCGTTGCCACGTAGAATGTGATTGTTAACACGGAGGAGAGCAGTTTCATTGGAGTGCTGTCTCTTGAACCCTGATTGAAATGTTTCTGACATATCATTCTTTTCAATATGTTCAACCAGCTGCTTAGCAGCAATTTTTTCAAGAATCTTTGATAAGTAAGGAAGAAGGGAAACTGGGCGATAGTTTGCTAGGACCTCTGTGTCTAATCCAGGCTTTTTAAGAATGGGTCTAACGATTGCCGATTTGAAGGACTTGGGGAAGACCCCTTTTCCCAAAAAAGCATTAAAAATCTTGGCTATGGCAGGGCTAAGTTGGTCTGCCAGTGAAGACCACAGAGGTGAAGGTATAGGGTCTTCAGGAGACGAGCTCTTTTTGCTAGACCTTATTAAGGTAGCCACAGAGCATGCAGAAACCTCGGAGAACCTTTTAAGGAAGGTCACAGGTTGTGGAACCGCGATTGCTTTAGTCAGAGGGGGCTTAATGGAGGCACGAACGTGCACAATTTTTTCAATAAAGAAGGCTGAAAACTTTTCGGCTAAGTCCTTAATATCTGGGGAGTCAGACCTCACAGCATTCGCCAGTAAATGGTTTACTGTCTTGCTAATCTGTTTAGTGTCCGACTGGCAGGAATTCAGCTTTCGAATGAAAAAAGAAGCCCTTGTTTTTTTTAAGCTTTCGGGTGTAAACTCGAAGGAAGTTTTTGAAATTGACTAGATCTGCGCCCGACCCCGATTTCTTGAAACGAAGTTCAAGCCTGCGCTTAACCCGGCACATCTTTAGGAAATTTTTTTTAAATTGAAAGGAATCTCCACGACTTTGAACACGGATAGAGCGAACGGAAGCATGCTTGTCAAGAGCACTCCTGAGTGTTATGCTTAGAGCATCAGTGAGGGTATCGAGCCTGCCGGTCGAGTCTGAGTGTAGATCAAGAAGACCTGCATCACAAACGTCTGATTACTGCCATTCAGTCTATTGGCTGCCGCATGAAAGCCGAAGTTACTCTTTGAACTCGCTACAGAAAACTCTCGTGCACAACACCACACCACTTAATCTTCGTCACAGATCGAGATTTACTACACGAGATGCTCATTGCCTATAAACTTGCTTCGTTGTGTCACAGTAGACATAGTCACAATATGGTCACGGAAGACGATGCTGCGCCATCTTGTCACGTGACAGAATCATGCCGTCTTGCCTCGTGAAGGAAGGGCAGACGAACTGACTCTCTCGTTTTAATTAGTAGAGATTACATCGTGCAGTCTAGTGCATGCGATGCAGTGCACTGTCTAGAAAAACATGTCTTCCCTATGGTGATGCGCCACCCGCTCGTGCCAGAAGGAGCGTGATGTCACGAGAGAGCGCAAGAGGAGTTCCGACCCCAGGATGGCGTCACAGCATACAACAAACGCCACGCCCCCAGGGACGTCCTGCTACCGTCGGGTACGACCCTGCCTCTGCCACAGGTCGGTTTCCGTCAGAGCAGAACCGTTGCTCTGAGAGTTGCATGCGGCGGAGGCCAGAGAGACGATCTCGACGATCGGCCGATGCCTCTGCAGCAGCAGCAACAGCGAGAGCAAACAGTAGAAAGTGGCTGCACAGGCCGGCCTGTCAAATGCAGACTAATGGTGATGCCCCAAGTCGAAGTCTCGGCAGCATGGCGGCGGCTAACTTATTGTCCATACATGACCTGAGGGCACGAGGAGGCTGAAACTGTGTAAGACAGCACCTAATTTTAGATAGGGATCGGGCATGATGGCTAACAGTAGAAGCAGTCTTCTGACTGAAGCTTTTAAAATTTAAGCAGCTGTCGAAAACGACAGCTACATTTCGGCGGAGACATGCCGACACACGAACGACGAGGCCATTCCTTGACTGGCTATTCCCCCATTCGGGATGCGGTTTCCATGACGATAAAACCGACCTGCTGCTCATAGGGCACCTGAAGCGTGTGGCTGGATTAAAAGGCTTTGCTCTTCTAATAGGTGATGCTGTTATGCAACCGTCACCAAGTGCTCAAAATGTAGGTGTCGTTTTCGACAGCTGCTTAAATTTTAAAAGCTTCAGTCAGAAGACTGCTTCTACTGTTAGCCATCATGCCTGATCCCTATCTAAAATTAGGTGCTGTCTTCCACAGTGGCTTACAAAACAATTAACTAGTTCATTGGTTCTATCTCGGCATGATTAATGCAATTTACTTTTGGCTAGGCTACCAAAGAAAGCACCTAGACTACTGCAGCTGCCTATGAATATGGCTGCAAGGCTAGTTTTCAAGTTCCAGAGGTTTAACCATGCATTTCCTTTGCTAAAAGAGTTAGGATGGCTACCGGTTGATCAACCGATACAGAGCATGTTCTTACGCTGACCCACAAGGCAAGCCACGGCTTAACTCCTCCATACCTAGCTAAATTACTGAACCAGTTTCAGCCTCCTCGTGCCCTCAGGTGTTCCAGGCTTAAGGGAGCATACGAACTAAATGCACGGTCTCCAAAGGATTTAAAGTGACCTTATATTGGACGACCACAGCGGCTCCACAGTCAAGTCTGCCTACTTTCACCTACATAACATTGCTACAATTTGGGCTTGTTTAGATAGGCATACCACATCTAAATTGGTTCATGCATTTGTGACATCCCGTCTTGACTTCTGTAACTCACTGCTTGCTGGTCTACCAGCCTGCCTCACAGTCAAGCAACACATCGACTTCAAGGTTTTGTCACTCACTTTTAGGCCCCTTCGATCTTTGGCTCCAGCTATCCACCTATCAGATCTACTCCCCCACCTGGCTAAGCATCATAACATCTGCTTTTCGGAATCTAATTGTTTACCTATACCTCGTAGGAATCTCAAATCCTCTGGAGACCGTGCCTTTAGTTCGTATGCTCCAAAACTCGGGAACTCACGCTTGCATCACGACATCCCCTGACTTATCTATTTATCAATGCATTTAGTGGGTCCATGTGATTCCTCTTTTCTGTGGGTATGGGTTCTGACACTGTACGTGGTACTCTGCAGCTAGACTTGTCTGTCGTGAGCGTCGCAGTTGCCACATAACTCCACTTCTCGCCGACCTGCACTGGCTACCAGTCAAGCAACGGATTGACTTCAAGGTTTTGTCGCTCACTTTTAGGTCCCTTCATTCTATGGCTCCAGCCTATCTGTCAGATATACTACCCCATCAGGCCAAGCATCGTACCACCTGCTTTTCGGAATCCAACAGTCTAGAAATACCGCATACAAACCTTAAATCCTTTGGAGACCGTGCATTTAGTTCATATGCTCCTAAAGCCTGGAACTCCCTCCCGACCTGTGTCAGAACATCCCCTGACCTGACCACATTTAAAAGGAACCTAAAAACACACCTATTTAGGACAGCATTTAGCAGGTCCCTGTGATTCGTCTTTGATGTGCTTATGCGTGCTGACACTGTGCATGCTGCCACTAACCACATTTGCATGCTGACCCTGTGCATGTCACCCCTAACCATATTATTCATTTTGTTTGTTTTTCAAGCATGATTTTACTTACCATTCAATTGCATTTCACTTTGCAGCAAATGTAAAGCGCCTAGAAAGAGATTAAGTTCTCTGAGGGCGCTTTATCGAGTGCATTATTATTATTATTACTATTAACAAAGTACACCTAGATTACGGCACATTCATTGGGAGACATTCTGGCAGAGCCGATTTTTAGCATTAAACTTTCCAATTTCTCACTCACACTTGGTTTGGCCATAACTAGTTTTATGCTGTTTTTATCCATCATTCAATTTCAGAAATGCTGCTGCCATCCGCGTGCGGATATCATCAATACACGCAACGAGGGTGTCGAGAGAGAAATTCGACGTTCTGGAGGGCTGGCAGGCAGGGGTCAAAGCAAAGGCACAAAACTGAGTGTCATCTGCGTAGAATTGAAAGGCTAGATTTTTTCTAGCAATAAGATCGGCCTGATGGGGTAGTATATCTGTCAGATATACTACCCCATCAGGCCAAGCATCGTACCACCCGCTTCTCGGAATCCAACAGTCTAGAAATACCTCATACGAACCTTAAATCCTTTGGAGACCGTGCATTTAGTTCATATGCTCCCAAAGCCTGGAACTCCCTCCCGACCTGCGTCAGAACATCCCCTGACCTGACCACATTTAAAAGGAACCTAAAAACACACCTATTTAGGACAGCATTTAGTGGGTCCCTGTGATTTGTCTTTGATGTGCATATGCGTGCTGACACTGTGCATGCTGCCACTAGCCACATTTGCATGCTGACCCTGTGCATGTCACCCCTAACTATATTATTCATCTCGTTTGTTTTTCAAGCATGATTTTACTTACCATTCAATTGCATTTCACTTTACAGCAAATGTAAAGCGCCTAGAGAGAGATTGAGTTCTCTGAGGGCGCTTTATCAAGTGAATTATTATTATTATTATTATTAGAGATACACGAGGGCGAGTAAAACCGCGAAAAGAACGAGACCGGGCTGCTGCATGCAGAGCGACTGCCACGCAGAGGTCCCTGAGGCGCAGTCGCACTCTCCAGGCGGTTGGCGACGACGCAGACGCAGGGGCCGGACGAGAAGAGCGACGCGGAGTTGGGCGCGACTCGGGAGGAGCGCGACTCGGGAGGAGCGCGACTCGGGAGGAGCGCGACTCGAGAGGATGAGGAGGCAAGCGGCAAAGTTCGCTGTACACGAGAGCGGCCGAGTCGTGCGGCGACCTTCATCGGCGCGCGAAACCGTCAGCTCGAGGGCAGCGTTCTTCAGCCGCCACCGCGCGGCAAGTGCGCCGCCCACAATCTCAGCACCGCCGCCGCCGCGCCGCCGCGCAGCCGCCGCGTTACCTATGGTGCCCAGGGCGGCTGCTAGCTCGGCCATGGCATTCTCGCGCTTGGTCTTGTCGCGGTAGTCGACGCACGACGGGTCGTACAGGCAGGGCTTCGATGACCACTGCTCTATCAGCCTCTCCGTGTTCCTCTGGTCCCACGAGAAGTGCTCGCTCGCCATGGCCGCGTCGGGCACGCTGGCGGCGACTCCGACGGCTGCGAGCCCAGGCTGCCGGTGCTACAGAGCGGCTCTGGCGGAAGTCCGTGGCCCGTGGCAATACCGTAGGGTCAGTCCGGCGGCTGCGGCTGGGTCGAGAACCTATCCGGTAGCCAAGCGCTTTCATCTGCTCCGTAGAGCGTAAGCTATACGATATTCAATAAATATGAACTATATTATATGAACTATGTGTGAACTATGCGAACTATGAACAACATTACTAGCTGACGCTCACAGGCATGCTAAGGTCACGAGCCAGCCAGCCACGCCCACCTGGGCTGGGCCGATGAGCTGAGGCCGAGCCTTCTGGGAGCTGCTGCCCGAGGCTGCCAGATACAGCGAGTGCTCTGGGCAATAGCTTCAATTTCTTAGCGCGACTTGATTTCATCACATATCTTACGGGATTTCAAAGCTATTTTAGTGTCACCCAATGCAGAAACGACCATTTCCAATCCTGCACTACTATCAGCTATTTTGCATCGAAAAAATGCATGCCTAATTAGAGACTGACTGCATCCAAATTGGTCCAGGTGTTTAGGCAGGGATAGCGTAGCTAAATTGGTCCATGCATATGTGCCATCCGATCTCGACTTCGATAACCCAGTGCTTATAATAAAGATGATAACAATCACACATTTGACGCAGAGCCCTCAGAGAACTCAATCTCTCTCTAGGCACTTTACATTTGCTGAAAAGGTGGCACGATCGCATGGCTAGTTGTAGTATGCTAAATAAACACTAAGAATAACGTGGTTAGGAATGACATGTAGAGTGTCAGCATGCAAGTATGGTTGTTGGCAGCATGCACAGTATCAGAATGCCTATGCACATACCGGTCAAATCATAGGCATCCACTAAATACTGTGATAAATAGGTGTGTTTTTAATTCTTTAAAAAAAATTACAAGTCAGGAGATTACGTGATGCAAGGCGTAAGTGAGTTTCAGGCTTTTGGAAGCATGCGAACTAAAGGCGGGGTCCCCAAAGGATTTGAGGTTTGCATGAGGTATAGGTAATTACTTCGATTCCGAAAAGGAGGTGGGACTGTGCTTAGCGTGGTGGGCTGTAGATCTGATAGGCAAGCTTGAGCCAAAAAATGAAAAGACCTAGAAGTGAGCAACAGAACCTGGAAGTCGTTTCGTTGCCTGACTGGAAGCCACGGCAGGTCAATGAGAAGTGATGAAATATGGCAACTGCAATGCTCACGACAGACGAGCCTTGTGGCAGAGTTTGACATTAGCTTAAGCACCTGACTGCACAGGCCAGTAGACCAGCAAGAAGTGAGTGACAGAAGTCAAGACGGGATGTCGCAAATGCATGGACCAATTTAGATGTGGTATATCTGTCTAAACAAGCCCGAATTTTAGCAATGCTATGTAGCTGAAAGTATGCAGACTTGACTGCCGAGCTGATGTGGTCGTCTAATATAAGGTCACCTTGAAACAGGACACTTAGATTTCGTGCAGATTTGACAGAAAGTTTGTTGGCAGAGCCGATTTTGAGTATTAAGTATTACCAATTCCTGAATTGCTCATGGTTTTCTCATAGCTAGCTGGTTGGTTCTATCATCATTCAATTTAAAAAGTGTGCTGCCATCCATGTGAGATTGTCATCAATTCATAAAGAAGTTAAGAGAATTCAACGTGCTCATGGGCTGGGAGGGATCAAAGCAAAGGCACCATTGACCGCCGTCTACATAAAAGTGATCCGCATAAAAGTGAAAGCCTAGATTGTGCCTGGCGATCACATCGGCAAGAGGGAGAGTATAAATCGTGAAAAGAACGGGACCAAGCATAGTGCCCAGAGGTACTCCATACTTAAGAGGTTCCTCGGTTGATCTGTATTTATTCACACAAATGCTCTGGCGTCTCCCACTGAGATAGAACCTGAACCATAGCAATGCCGTGGTAGTAATGCCCAAGCGAGATGAGAGGCACTCAAGACGGTTTTGGTGATCGATAGTATCAAAAGCTGCCAAGATATTGAGCAACACAAGTAGTGATACTCTACATAAGTCTGCATTCCTATGTAGGCCATTATTCACCCGAAGCAATGCTGACTCTGTGGAGAAATTAGCCCTAAAAACCAGACTGGACTTTACTAGCAAGGTTTGAAGTTTCAAAATATGAGTTCAATCTTGTCTGCCACAACTCATTCCTGTGTCTTCGATTGAAACGGTATACCAGAGACTGGCTCAAGGTCCCTTTGTCTGGTGTTGCTTTCTTGACTAGTCGCCTGACTATAGCCTTCTTGAACGATGCTGGGGCATGACCTGAGGCTAATGACATATTCAAGAAATTCGTTGTGCATGCAGCAGATCAATGCATCATAGAAGCAGGGCAATAGAAATAGAGTTCAGAGGACTAGTTGTCTTGATTGATTGGGATTGATATGAGCTTCAGGACGAGGTCATAAGTGACTTGAATGAAGACATTTAGGATGCATGAAAATGAGGAACAGGATTCCAGGTGTGTTGCTGCCACCCAAGGGATGCATTTCCTGATTTTGTTTATCTTATTCAGAAAGAATCTAGACAGGCGATCAGTTAGATCATCACAAGGATCGCTCGGTAAGGAGCCATCCTGGGAGTTGTTAACGAAATGTTTGATCGTGGACATCAGCATTTTTAAATTGCGCATATGTAATTAATTTTTTTCTCCCCAGAAGCTAGACTATGCCATTGCTAGGATCATTTCTATATCGATCTGCAGTTGCCTTCGTATGCCTGTTGATGGACAGTCAGCCCTGACCTTTTTCTATGCTTTTACAATTTTTTTTTTCAATTCAATCTGTTTTGCTCTTTCGCTTAGTAGATCCAGCTAGTGTAGTGTCTGAGGAATAGTATAAGCGGTCTGGGCGATTATGCACAATGAGCAGCATTGTCAGAAGGGCAAACTCTTCAAGAAAGTCAGCTGTAGCGTCATGCTGTAGATATCTACTAATGGCGGCAGATCGAAAGGAGGATTGAGCAGCAGAAGCGAAAACAGATTGAACAGCGAAGCAGATATTCTCGCATGGACAGCATCGATGTCAACGGTCTTCAGGTTTGGCGATTCGCGTGCGATTTCAGATGAGGAGCAGGAGGGCACACATTTTGGACTGAATGAGAACTGCATGCGGTCAGACAAGAAGAATTCAACTATTGTTGGTGATGACAAAGTACAGTTGTACGAGAAAATTGTTCAATTGTGTGACCTTTGATGTGACCTTTGTTGTGTTTTTCGTAGCCATGCAGAATGAGCCGCAATGAGTAAGTCAGTGCACGAAATCTAGTGCTGACAGCGTCAGATAAGTTATCAAAGTGAATTTTGAAATCATCCATAATGAGGAGAGATTGATTTCTTGCACACATAACCGAAATGAGATCAGATAAATTTGAGGTAAAGGAGGACTTGGTACCTGGTATGCGATAAACTACTGCCGCCTTCGGTTGCTTGATGTTGGGTGGAATCAAGTAAATAGATTTAAAGGACTGCTTCGAGGGTACTGCAAACGGCTTGAAGTCAAAGTTCGAGCTTGTGATCTTAGTGACTCCTCCAGTCTTGAGTGATCTAGGGCGGTAAAAGAAGGAGAAACCAGTTGGGGTTGCTTCATTAATTGTCGGAACGTGTACCGATTTTAGTAAAGTTTCTGTCAATGCGGGCAGGTCAAGACCTTTGTTAGAATTAAGGTCGCTTATTACTAAGGGTTTGACCTTTGTCAGAAATAAGATCGCTTATTAGTAGGGGTTTATTGCACATCGAATGAAGATTCCAAAGACAAGCGTTCAGTTGGGCCGCCGGTGTTATAACAGGCTGAATGACCACTAACTTAAGAGAGCGGTTCACAGTAACGCTTGAAGGAGAACGGACTGAGCGGTTCGACACAATTCTAAGAATACCAATCGACTCAAGAGTACTCAGCTCGCAGCTCCCGCAAGATGAGCAGCGTCTCAGCTCGCTGTCACGGCCCGCGGCGGCTCCGGATTCTTTGTTAAGTATGCATAAGTATGGGGTCTTAGCAGCAGCACTAGCATCAAGGATTGCACGATCATAACTAATATGCAGGTTTCTTGACGTTGGCGTATCTAACGAGGCCGCCGGCCCGGCAGACCCAATAGCTTGCTTGCCTACTGGATGGTGCAATCAGGTGCTTAAAGCTGGTACAAAACTCTGCTGCTATTTTTGTCTGTCGTGAGAGTCGCAGTTGCCACATCTCAAAATTTCTCCCCAAACTGCATTGACTCTTAAACAAGCGTATGGACTTCGAGGTTCTTTCACTCACTTTTAGGTTCTTTCATTCTCCGACTCCAGCAGAACCTATCAAAACTGACGCCTATCAGAACTGCTTCGTTACCAGGCTAGACATCGAACTAGAACACTCACTTTTTCGGACTCAAATTGGTTAGCTATACCTCGAAGGAATCTCGAATCCTTAGGAGACCGCGCCGTTAGTTCGTATGCTTCCAGAGCCTTAAACATAAAGCTGGCTGACGTCGCAACATCATCTGACATTATAAAGGTAAGCTAAAAGTGCATCTATTTCTCACACCATTTAGTTTAGGTCCTTGCGATTGGTTCTCTGTGTTGTTTTGCTTGGTGACACTGGGCATGCTGCCACTAACCACACTTGCATGCTGATCCTGTGCATGTTACCCCTAACCGTGTTATTCTTGCTGCCTATTGAGCATGCCACCGCTAACCATTCGATAGGGTATCATTTGCAGCCAACGTAAAGTGCCTAGAAATAGATTGAGTTCTCTCAGGGCGCTACTTCTATGCTACTCACTACCTCAACTGCTCTCTTGACTCTGCTATGTTTCCCACTTTCTCTTTGTTGCGTGAGACGAAGGCTGTTGGCTACCGAATGCTAGCGAAAGCCGCTTAGGCTGCGAGTGCGCTATAAAAAAACTCTCCTGCGTCAACAAGCAAACAAACGTCTCAAACACCCACATGGTCTTTATGAGTTTGTGGAGTTACAGACAGTGATACATTACAATAGATTAGACAGCGACAAACGGCGACCATCGTCTAGGCGAGGCTTGCCTGGTTGTAACAACCGTTGAGCCGCCGCCGAAAGTTGCAAACTAGCAATGGCACCGGCGGAGTATCTTGTGGCCCGCGACGATCCAGGCGGAGCTCAATCTAGCGGCGACCCAGTCGACCCGCCGCCGCCGCCGCCGCCGCCGCCGCCGCCGCCGCCGCCGCCGCCGCCGCCGCCGCCGCCGCCGCCGCCGCCGAGCAGTAGCGTCGACGAGCTCGAGACGCTGCGGCGATCGCAAAAAGCTCGGGGGGGGGTGGCAGGGTGGCGACGGAATCGAGGCGATTGCACAGGGCGGCGGCTTCGTGGCGCGGCGTGCGAGGGCTCTTTGCAGGCTTTGGGGGCTGCATCCCTGCGCGTTTGCTCCCCGCTGCGGCCGGCGCTCGGTGCTCGGTACGTCGTAGCCAGGGCCGCTTGGCCGCGCTTCAAGTGCCAGGGGCGAAGATTGCTGGCTCGGATTTATTTCTCGTGCTCTGCAAAGGCCCAAGCAAAATAGGAGAGCCCAGAATTATTTTAGAATGACCATTAAGTTAGAATTACTAATTAGAATTATAGACTTTGTCTCACGCAACAAAGAGAAAGTGGGAAACATAGCAGAGTCAAGAGAGCAGTTGAGGTAGTGAGTAGCATAGAAGTAGCGCCCTGAGAGAACTCAATCTATTTCTAGGCACTTTACGTTGGCTGCAAATGATACCCTATCGAATGGTTAGCGGTGGCATGCTCAATAGGCAGCAAGAATAACACGGTTAGGGGTAACATGCACAGGATCAGCATGCAAGTGTGGTTAGTGGCAGCATGCCCAGTGTCACCAAGCAAAACAACACAGAGAACCAATCGCAAGGACCTAAACTAAATGGTGTGAGAAATTGCTATAGATTATAAATTATTGCGAATTTGTGAGAACTATTTTTAGTGAAAGAAGAGAGCGCATGGCAGGTGCTTCGTGTGCAGACAGTTCCTTCCTGTGGCATCGATCGCGTGCTCATACTCATGTTGTGACATCATCTTGCTACATCACGTTACGACATCGTGTTTTGACGTCTTTTTGCTACATCACGTAGTGAGTTGTGCCCACGCAACCGCGAGATAACTCCGCTTTTTCCTTCACCAAAGCTCCATACCAGACCACGCAATGTAACGACTTAATTTTTACGATCAAAGTTAAGTAATGAAAAATAAATCTATTTTGGTATAATTACATATTTAGAAATAATTTATAATGGATACTATATTCCTATAACGGATTACATTATATATGTATAATATATATATATATATATATATATATATATATATAGTATACAATATATATATATATATATATACATAATAACATGTATTATATAATCGTGATATTTAATGAGATATAAATACATATATATATATATATATATATTGTATCTATATAATAATTGTCAATATATTTTATTTAGTAATAATTATACGTACGTATATTTATATTAGTATAATATAATATATCATAACTCGTATAATAATTCTATATCTTTTTAAATAGATATTAGCTGAGATTTAACATCCTCGTTTGTATAGCCGCCGCTTGCTGTGGGCAGCTAACAATTGCTGTCCACTGCATCAGGATTCTAACCCACGACCTCGGTGGTGACGAGCGAGCACCTTTTCTTCCGGGTGATCGCGGTCCTTAGCTGTTATGGCTGCAGCGGACGAATCAAAGCAATTGCCGCAGCGTCGGTTGCAGCCTGCTTTCGTGCACCTGATGTCTATGCGCCGACGGGAGGTGCAAAAGCGTGCATCTCTCGTCGGCGCATAATTTTGAGCATAATTGCATGATTTTGAGCATAATTGCATAGCTGCACAGCTTTGAGCAGAGCCGCAGCCGCCAAAGCTTCGCGCGGCTCAGCAGCGCCCGATTCGGCAGCTGACGACCGCGCTCTCCCGCCCTCGAGGCGGAGTTCAGCACCCGTCCATCCATCCAGCGGAGCGCGGGTGCGAGTTTATGCTCGGAACGGCGTCGCATTACGAGCCCGTCGGTTCGGACGCCTGCGCTGCGCTCACGCGCGCGTAGGAGCGATGAGCGTCCGGTTTGAAACTCGCGAGGCCGCGCGACCTCGCGTCGCTTCGCCGTTGTGCCGTTACGGGCGGGGGAACCGGCGCTCGTTGGTTTGCCTGTGCCGCGACAGTGTCGCGGCGCGTCGCGCTATATCCGGATTGCTGGCGGTTTTTCGCAACGTCTCTAGTTTTTTCAGCGCCGCTTGAGGGTGCGAGGGCTGGCCAAGGCAACTTCGGACGAAGAGTGCGTCACGCTAACGGACGGTGTAAAAACGCTCGTCGCAGCGAGAGTGACTCCAGGCTCCGCTGCGTGACCGCCGGAGCGCCGAACGCGACCACCGGGAGCCGCAGCTCTGCCACGTGATCGCTTCCGTGCGGACGCGGTTGCGGTAGAACGCAGCAAAGCTCGACAGCCGGCGATGAGCACCGAGAGTCTCGCATAGACACTTCCTGTGGCCGCACGTGACTACTGCACGTGACTACTTCCTGTGGCCGCAGGCGCTACTGCACGTGACTACTTCCTGTGGCCGCAGGCTACTGCACGTGACTACTACGCCGAGCACCTCTGGAAAGGCGTGGCGTGGTAATGTAATGGACAATTTTTCTCCGTCTGTCACTTCGCAAATAATAATAATAATAATAATAATTATTTGCATAGCGCCCTCAGAGAACTGAATCTAGGAACTTTATTGATGCGCTGTATAGAGAGCAGTATCAAACGGTTAGTGGCAACGTCCGCAAGCAGCAGGCATAGTGCAAGCAAAAAAGTGACCGACTGGCTATTCCGCAGGAGAGTTTTCCACGCGCGCGAAAAGCCCGTGCGACAGTATAGAGGCAGTATTTGCCCAGCGATACGATAATGCCGGCATTTTGCTAACCTCAGTCGCGGTTTCAAGCTCTCCGGCGGACGCGTAATTGTAATGCCAGCTGCCAGCACAGGCGTCATTGCATGCTACGCCATTGACACGTCACTGTCTTTCCAGCTGCCAGTAGACGCTCAGTCGTCGAGACTCTTCTGCCGGGATCTCCTTCGTATGCACAAATGCCGAATCGGCCGAATCGGTCGATTGCAGCTTTTTTTTAAAATTTGAACTACGATTTCCTGCGTCTTTTTGCAGCTGCCCGCTTTAAATGGCGCCTCGCTCGACGACGCGACGCCGCCGCGAGAAGTGCTTCTCGTTTGGCTCTCAGCTTGGCATGCGAGCTCGCGGGGCCCGCGCCTAGATCTAGATAAGATTTTCACTCCTTGCGGCGGCCCCGACCGGCGGCCGGGGCTCCAAAATGCGTCATCCGAAAAGCAGCGGCGGCATCGTTGGAACGGCTCGTCGCGTACTCACTATTTTCATTTCATATTTTCGTTTCATTCGAACGGCTCGTCGCGTAACCACTATTTTCGAGCGAAGAAGAGGGCGCTGCAGTCGCAGGTGTTGGCGGCGGCACATGTCGTCGGCGGCACAAACGCGAGCTACTCTCGCTGCTCTCGATGACGCAGCTTTTGGTTGCAAGGATTTTTTTCGCAGCGCGAACGGCCGCACCATTTTGGCTAGACCCGGCCGTTCCCGCAGAGTGAGCGACTGCTCGATCTCTGCCGCTTGAGTTGCAATTTAGCAGGGCTTCCTGTTCGCAGCGTTATTGAACCCTGCCAAGCGCATTTTGCGTTGGATTTTCTTCATCAGCTGTTATCATCTGCCAGTAAGTTCGCCAGCTACTCCATTTACTCTGAACCTATGGACAAAGTAGGACAGTACCCCGGAAGAAGCAATCATTTGTATGCTGAGGATACGCAGCTGTATTTGTCACTCAAACCGTTGGAATTAAATTAAACTTAACTTAAATTAAACTTAAATTAAATTAAACCGTTTGTCACTCAAACCCTTGGAATATGCTTCAGCAAGCCATCACGATCCCTATGTAAGATTAGGTGCTGTCTTTCACAGTGGCTTGCACAAAATTTAACCAGCTCCCTAGTTTTGTCTCGGCTTGATTATTGTGATTCCCTTTTGACTGGGCTACCAAAAAAAGCAACTAGGCCTCAGCGGCTGGCTATGAATTAGCTGCACGGCTAGTTTTCAAGTCCCAGAGGCTTGACCACGCATCTCCTTTCTTAAAAGAGCTAGGATGGCTGCCGGTTGATCCGAGGATACAGAGCAAAGTTCTTAGGCTGACCCACAAGGCCCGCCACGGCTTGGCTTCTCCACACCTGTAGCTGAACTGCTGCACCAGTTTCAGCCTCCTCGTGCCCTCAGGTCCTGTATGGACAATAAGTTAGCAGTTCCGTTCCTCCGCTTAAAGGCCGTTGGTGAGTTTAGTTCGGCAGGTCCTAGACTGTGGAACTTGCTTCCACAATTCTTGTGCAAAGACATCATCTCCCCTGCTGCCGACTATGGCTCATCGTTTACAGCCGCCCTGACCTGCTACTTCCATGCTATCCACTGCCTCAACTACTCTCCTGACTCTGCTATGCTTCCCAATTTCTCTTTTTTTCGTGAGATGAAGTCTCTTGGCTACTGAATGCGTACCGAAAGCCGCTTAGGCTGTGAGTGCGCTATACACAACTTTCCTGCTTACTACCCGCATAGTCTTTGTGGCTTTGTGGACTTGCAGACGGAGATTCAAGACATTACATTACATTTGCCCATGGTTCAGCATCGCTTCGCGGTGATAGGCAGCGCCAGCGGTGCGACTAGTCGCCCATTGTCGCGGCCCTGCGGCGAGACGCTCGAGGGCGTGACCCCGAGGTCATGGGAGGTCGCGACCTGGCGGCATTTTCTCTCTGCCCGCCCGCAGCGGGCGGAATGGCAATAGCCGCCGACGGAACTTCCGCAGCTATACAAACGAGGCTCTTAAATGAGCCGCGCGGAGCACTCTACAGAGATTTCATACCACGGAGGGCAGATGAAGCACCGGAGTTGTCCGGAGCGCTCCGCGAGCGCAGTAAAAACTCTAACGGGCCAGGAAAGTTAGCAGGAAAACTAGAAAGCATCGCGGCCATGCCAGATAGAGGCAGGCCAGCCAGTCCCGCCTGCTGTCGGAAATAGCAGCGGCGGCAGCGTAGGTCATCGAGAAGCAAAGGTCAGCAGAAAGCAAAGATTTAAAGTACGCAAAGCTTTACGGCAGCGGCGAGCGAAAGCGAATTGGCACGCTCGTGAAAGGCTGGCATCACGCGACGCGCGCATTCAAGCGACGGCAATTCGACCGTGTTTCGATGCAGGAGGGGCGTGCAGCTAGCGCCAAAGCCGAGCGGCGTGTCACGTCCACGATGCCAGACCGAGGCCGCTTCCGACCGTCTGCGAAGATCTCCTTTTCAGAGGATCCTCGCCCGACCGCCCGCCAGCGCCCCCTTTTTCGTCGCGGAGAAGCGCTGGTTTACAGTTCCCGAGTTAACTTCCCCCCACATCCGGCGGTCTCCGACAGATGTATATATATATATATATATATATATATATATATATATATATATATATATATATATATATATATATATATATATATATATATATATATATATATATATATATATATATATATATATATATATATATATATATATATATATATATATAAGATATAATTCATTTATATAGCGCCCCAAGAGAGCTTAATCTCTATTCAGGCGTTTCACATATGCCTCGGGGCTTGAGCCCACTACCTCCGTCATACCTTGGTCGGGGCGAGCACTTTAACCGCTAGACCAAACCAGCTCGGCGCCAGATTCGGCACATCGCCCACATCCAGCGGGCTCCGGCCCGCGTCGCTCCTCTATCACCTCGAAGCGGCAGCGCATCTAGGCGACCGCACGCTGCGGCCAGGCTCGCCGCTTCAGGTGCATCCGGTCTCGCTGGATTCGTCGACGCCGCCTGCTGGAGAGCGGAAGCGGCGATCACAGGCGGAGCCATTCATCGCGATCTACGGTAACCAAGTACACCTACCATAGATATACAGCACGCCGCCTTCGGATGAGCGTCTTCCCCCTCCCATCCACCGCTGACCGCATCCCCGACCATTTCAATAAGATGGCAATTAAAAATTGAATCAAAATAGACGAAAATAGTGTACATAGTATATGAAAAGAATATTTAGAGAGATACCTATACATAATGTAGACTCCAGTACTGTGTGGCAGCGACGTGCAAGCTGCGGAACCCAGCCTCCGTCGCCGTCAGTTGTTGATTGCGCCCGGTGCCGAGTGACGTCAGCAGTTCACTTTGGCAGTGGCCGCCGCGAAAGCGAGGCGCAGTTGCCGGCCTACCAAGGCCGTCGGCTTGGCAACATAACATCCGCAGCCGCTCTCCGTGGCGGGCGCGTAGCAATTGACCGCCGCGTAGCGCTACCGTCAGCGCGAGTCGTCGTCGCGAGAGGTGCGCCAGCAGTGAACGAGAGCACCCGAGCACAGGCACGCACGCGCAGCTATCTCGCACGTAGCGAGCAGGTCAGCGAACAGCGGCGACGACAACGACGACATGTCGTACTCGCGCTACGAGGCGTCCGCGTCGGACGCTCTGCCGTCGATCCGCCGCGGCCCGGGCGTCCTCGACTCGGCGCTGCGACGCAGCCTGACCAGGATCGACGACATTGACAGCGGCGACAGGCGAGTGTCGTTTCGCGCCTCCAGTCCGACGCACGCCGTCTCCTCATCGTCGAGCCGGCCGAGTTCGCCCACGTCGCAGCGGCACGCCATTGCCGAGGTGAGCGAACGCGCCGCCGCCGCCGCTGCCGCCGCCGGAAATCGCCGCCGCCGCCGCTCCCGGCCGAGCGACGCGGCGCGTCTCTGGAGCGCCGCTGCGACTACGGCGGCGAGGCCACTGCGCGAGCGCTCTTCCAGCTTCAGGATCAGCTGCGATACATGAAGGACGAGCTCAAGAGGAAGGACAATCTGATCACGCAGCTGTCCACGGCGGATATAGCCGGCGGCGGCGGCAGGGCGACCGAGACGTCGCGGGTAAGCGGCGTCCTTGCGGCCACCGTTCGCGTGCGCATAGAAGACGCCGAAGCTGGGGCGGCCATGCCGCGGCGGCACCGCCTGGGCGACACGTGGGCGCACTGCTGCTTCGCGGACGAAGTGACGGCGGCGGCGGCGGCGGCGGCGGCGGTGACGACGCGAAGCGAGCAGCGGCGAGCGAAGGTTATGCGCCACTGTCATAATCGATAATTGATTATAATTTTATTCATAATTTAATTAATACTAATTGATAATGATTATCAACCGTCCAAATAATGATAATTGATAAGATGGGAAAATCGTAAACATTAGGCGAGAAAGGAATAATCTCAGAGGGGAGACGGTAACATTTGTATAGCGCCCTCATAGAACTCAATATCTTTCCAGGCACTTTACGTATGCTGTAAAGGTTGCACGATCGCATGGTTAAGGTCATTGTTACAGGTGTCATGTCATGCACAGGGTCAGCACGTAAATATGGTTAGCGGCAGCATGCACGCCAAGCGCAAGCAAGGACGAATGATCAGGATTCAGCCAATGAGCTATGAGAAACAGATGCTTTGTGGATTCTTTGGAAATGTCGTCAAGTTAGGGAATGTCATGACGATGAGTTCCTGGCGTTGAGAGCGTATGAACTGATGGCTCGCGTTCAACGAGCACGAAAATTGCCTAGCAACCTTAATCGGTGAAGCTGAGAGCAGCTCGATTAGAGTGCATCGCACAGCATTTTTAACTTTTGCCTTAAACTGCGATGGCCGATTACCACAACGTACGTTGCCTTAGGAGCTCGCAAAATTCGGCCTCGACTTAACAAAGCAAATATGCATCATAAGTGATCTAGATTTATAACCTAGGTGATCGTAGGTATCTACTGTTGGGCACCGAATGCTCTTATCAGCGTCCTATCCATCACCGGAGAGGCGGAGAAGGAAAGAGAGAGAGAGAGCTAGAGAGAGAGAGAGAGAGAGAGGCAGAGAGAGAGAGAGAGAGAGAGAGAGAGAGAGAGAGAGAGAGAGAGAGAGAGAGAGAGAGAGAGAGAGAGAGGAGAGAGAGGCAGAGAGAGAGAGAGAGAGAGAGAGAGAGAGAGAGGCAGAGAGAGAGAGAGAGAGAGAGAGAGAGAGCAGAGAGAGAGAGAGAGAGAGAGGCAGAGAGAGAGAGAGAGAGAGAGAGAGAGAGAGAGAGAGAGAGAGAGAGAGAGAGAGAGAGAGAGAGAGAGAGAGAGAGAGAGGCAGAGAGAGAAAGAGAGAGAGAGAGAGAGAGAGAGAGAGAGAGAGAGAGAGAGGCAGAGAGAGAGAGAGAGAGAGAGTAAAATGCATTGAAAAAGACGAAGAGAGACGGATAACGAAAGAGAGTGAGGGAAAGAGTGGGGAAAGTGAAAGAATAATAATAAAATAATAAAATATAATAAATAATAATAATGTACTTGATAAAGCGCCCTCAGAGAACTTAATCTCTTTCTAGGCGCTTTACATTTGCTGCAAAGGGAGGTACAGAGAGAACAGCTGAAATAGAGAGAAAGGGGAGAGAGAGAGAGAGAGAGAGAGAGAGAGAGAAATATATATATATATATATATATATATATATAGAGAGAGAGAGAAATATATATATATATATATATATATATATATATATATATATATCTAGATATCCTATTATATATAGAGAGAGAGAGAGAGAGAGAGAGAGAGAGAGAGAGAGTAGAGAGAGAGAGTAGAGAGAGAGTAGAGAAGAAAGGAGGATAGAGGAAAGAGGGAAGAAGAGAAGAAGAATCAGCTAGAACTGCAGATTGCAGTCTGTCGCACTGCAGCGAAATGCCGAAATCACGATCCTTGAATCTGATCTCGATCCCAAGGTCGTGAGTTCGAATCCTGTCGTGGGCGATCCTTTTATTGCCGCTGCAAGCTGCGGCAATAGCCGTAGAGGGTCTTCTATCGCTATACAAAAGAGGTTGTTAAATCAGCTAATATTTTTTTACGTGTCCGCCGTCGGGCATTCCAGCGGGCGGCCATCGTCCGCTCGAGCGCACGCGCTTCGCTCTCAGCGAAGCCGAGCGGCGGCTAGCGCGCGAGCGTCCGAAGCCTGGGCGAAAGAGCCACGGCAAAAGCTGACTCGCTCCTCCTTTCCGTCGCCGCCAGATGGAGGCCTGGTCGACGGTCGACAGGACGTCCGCCGAGAGCGCGCGCGCCGAGGTGGCCGCGCTGCAGGTTAAGATCGAGAGCGCGCACGCGCAGCTGCGCGACGTCCAGCACGAGCTCGACGCGGAGAAGAGCCGCGCGCGCGAGCTGAAGGCGCACCTCGAGGCGTCGCGCGAGAACGAGGCTCGCCAGGCGGCGCTCGCCGAGGCGCTGCGCGAGCGCCTGCGCGACGCGGACGCCTCCGCCACTGGAAGCCTCGAGTCGGTGAAGAGCCGCAGCGAGATCACGATACAGGCGCTGCAGCGCGAGCTCGGCGAGCACAAGGACAAGATCCTCGAGCTCGAGTCGCGCTCCAGGTACGTCGCGCGCCGCTTCCGCTCGCGTCGCGTCGCGTGACGCGACGCGGCGTTCGTTCGTGCGTGCGCTTGCGCGTGCGCGTGCGCACATCGCGCGTGGTTTCATTGTCGCGACGTTGCGCGCATGCTCGCGCAGGACGCACATGCTTGACAAGGAGACGGCCGAGACGAAGGTGTCGCAATGGGACAAGAAGTTCCAGGACGCCATGATCTCGCTGCGCAGCGCTCTGGGCGTCGACTACAACGAGCCGGTGGAGCACATGAAATCCAAGATCCAGAGCATTCTGAGCGACAACGCCATGCTGAAGGGCAAGCTGGCGTCGCTGGAGGAGAGTCTGCACCACTCGGAGCTCGAGGCGAAGGCGAGCCGCGAGACGATATCGAGGCTGGTGGCCGAGGTGAACCGCGAGCAGTCGTCCGCGTCCAAGTACACGTCCGAGCTCGATCGCATCAAAGTGGTGAGCGCACGTCGCAGCCCCGCCCCTCCACCCTGCCCCTCCACCCTGCCCCTCCACCCCGCCCCTCCACCCCGATAGCCGTCAAGGCTCTTCTGTCGCTACACGAACAGAGGCTGCTAAATCATCTAGCTTTTGTTCCTTGCGTCTCTCTCTCTCTCTCTCTCTCTCTCTCTCTCTCTCTCTCTCTCTCTCTCTCTCTCTCTCTCTCTCTCTCTCTCTCTCCCTCTCTCTCTGTGCCTCTCTCTCTCTGCCTTCTCTGTCCTCTTCTCTCTGTCTCTCGTCTCTCTCTTCTACTCTCATCTCTATCTCCTCGCTCTCTCTGCATCTCTCTGATCCTTTCTCTCTCTCTCTCTCTCTCTCTCTCTCTCTCTCTCTCTCTCTCTCTCTCTCTCCCTCTCTCTCTCTCCCTCTCTCTCTCACTCTCTCTTTCCCTCTACCCTCTCTCTCTCTTTGTCGCCTGGTCTCTCTTCTCTCTCGCTCTTTCCCATTTCCGTTTCGTCTCTCCCCATCTCCCCCTGTCCTCTCCCTCTCTCTCTCTCACACAAACTCTCTGCCCCCCTCTCTCTCTCTCTCTCTCTCTCTCTCTCTCTCTCTCTCTCTCTATCTCTCTCTCTCTTCCTCTCTCTCTCTCTCTCTAAGTTATCTTTCCCCCACCATTCTTTCAGGACCGCGACGCAGTCGAAGCCGGGCGGCGCGACCTGCAGCGCGACGTCGAGCTGCTCAAGGAGCGCCTCGAGGCGAGCCAGAAGGCGTGGGCGGCCGCAAAGCGAGAGCTGGACGAAAAGGGCAAGGTGTACGCGTCGCTCGACCGCGAGGTTCGCGACGGCTCGCACGCCACCAAGGCGGCGCGCGAGCAGCTGGCCGCCTTCCGCGAGCAGCTCGCCTCGCTGCTCACCGACTCGCACGGTCGCGTGGCACCGAGCGACGACCTCATCAAGGACAAGATCCGCCAGCTGCAGGTCAAGGACAAGGACAAGACGGCCGTGAGTGTCGACGCCGCTGCCGCGGCAGCCTGCAGCAGCAGCTCGCACGCAGCAGACGACGCTCAGCTCGAGCGGCTCGTCCTCCTGCATCTCTGACCGCCGCCGCCGCGAGCAGAGGTCGGCAAGGTCGACAGGGCCGCGAGGGCAGGCGTTTCCATCGGGGAAGTAATGGCAAGGCTCGAGCATCGAGCAGCCGCGGCCGCGGCTGGGCTTGCCGCTCTGGAGTCAGTCGATTGACAATAGTTGTATTTACTATGTATTGACATGCATATTAATTATAAGTATTAAAATTATGCCTAATTGTACATTATTAAAATAATAATATTTTTTATTACAATATTATAATAAATCATGCTATGTTGTTATTGCACAACTGATTACTATGCTGTATATATATATATATATATATATATACAATTATGTATCATATATATTATTTAATAAATTAAATATTATAAACGTAAAATGATAAAATAAGTATAGTAATTTATATTATCTAATTCATATTTGTATTAAATTATTATTGCTATAATATTATATTATAGTATCAATTTTAATATTGCGGTATTACATTTATTATTATAATCTAATAGTATTATATTTAATAATAATAAAATAAATATATTCAGATCTCGCTCGCTCGCCTTCCGGAGCTCTCGGGCGGCGCGGCGACGCAGCCGCAGCGTCCTCTTTGGCCGTCGCCCGAGCGAGTGCTTTTCTCTGCCACCGCCGCCGCTTAGCGCCGCCGCCGCCGCTTAGCTTCTTTACCAAGGTCGCGCTCACCTTCGTCGTCGTTCGCGCAGACGATCGAGATCCTGGAGGGCAAGGTGCACAACCTGACGGAGCAGGTCAAAAAGCAGTTCGACCTTCACCAGGACGCCGAGCAGCGCGTGCGCCGCGCCGAGCTGGACGTGCGCGACCACGCCGAGCGCCTGCGCCGCTACGAGAGCGACATGGCCGCCGCCGACGTCTTCCGCGACGGCCTGCGCACCGACAAGGAGAAGGTGCGGCGGCGGCGGCTAGCGGCGCTCGGCGCGTTGTTGCCCCGCTTTTCGCAGCGGCCGCGGCGTCGCGCCCGCCGGCGGCGGCGGAGGCGGCCGGCGCTGCCGCGAGCGTGGGCGCCGCGTGAACCGAGCGCAGGAGCGGGAAAGAAAAGGAAGGATAAAGGACGGAAAAAAGGAAAGAAAAGAACGTAAAAGGAAAGAAAAGGAAGGATAAAGGACGGAAAAAAGGAAAGAAAAGGAAGGAAAAAAGGACGGAAAAAAGAAAGAAAAGGAAAAGAGGAAAGAAAAGGAAAGAAAAAGGACGGAAAAAAGGAAGAAAAGGAAACGAGGAAAGAAAAGAAAATGAAGAAAAGGAAACAGACGAGTGAACGCAGCGAGCACATGCGCTCGCGCGCGCATGTGCTCGGCGGCGGCGGCGGCGAAATGTGAGCCGCGCGAGGTGAGAGAGGAGAGAAGCGCGTCGCTGCCCGCGTGCAGCGCCGTTCCTGTACCTCCGCGCTGAATCCTCACGACGCGTGGACGCGCGCGAACTCTGCGACGCGCGACGCCGCCCGTTGCAGTACCTGCGCTTCATGGAGCGGCTCGCCGAGGCGATGAAGATGAACCGAATCAGCGCCGAGATCGGCTTCGACATGACGGGCGAGGCGATCGTCGCGCGCGCCGAGCAGCTGGCAAAGCTCGAGGCTGACGCGCTCGCCGACCGCAACACGCACATCTACAACCTGCAGCGCAAGATCAAGGCGCTCAAGGAGCAGCTGGAGAGCAAGGACCTGCACCTCGACCTGCTGCGCAAGAAGCTCGCACAGCTCGAGGAGCGGCTCGTCGGCCGGTCCGAGCTGGAGAAGGAGCGAGACGGAGAGACGCTCAAGTCGCGTCGCGTCGAGCGCCTGTGCGAGAAGTACCAGAAGGAGCTCGAGACGGCGCGACTGGAGATCACCGACCTCAAGGCGCAGCTGCTCGAGAGCACCAAAATCAAGGTGCGAGCGAAGGCGCGAGCGAGCGCGGCGTCCTCGTCGGAGGAGTCGAGCCAGCGGGCGCGGCGGCTGCGGATTGCCCTCGAAGAGCAGAGCAGAGGAGAGCAGAGGAGAAGCAGAACAGAGGAGAGGAGAAGTAGAGCAAAGCTATCCTTGATATCCCTGCATTTAGTTGTGTATGCATGTTGTAAATGCACACATATACTTGCATATATATATATATATATATATATATGCATATACACATATATGCATACATATGTATATATACATATGTATATGTATATATATATATATATATGTATATATGTATATATATATATATATATATATATATATATGTATATATATATATATATATATATATATATACATATATATACATATATATATATATATATATACATATACATATATATATATAGGTATGTATGTGTATATATATATATGCATATATATATATATATATATATATATATATATATATATATATATGCCTTCCGGTTTAGGAACAGGGACCATACGGCTTCCGAGCCGGTTATGGCGTCGGAGACGCAGTGCCGACTTAAAGCCGTTCTTTCCGAGCTTGGGATGCCGAGGTGGGATGCCAGGCAAAGCTTCATTGTTTGGCCACCAGCCCACCGAGAGCCCCGTCTACGAAGGGCCTCACCACTGCCGACCGGTAGCCAGCGGTCAAGAAATATGTGAGTTCGTAGAGGCATCGCTCTGCCTAATCTGAGTTCAGGTGCACAAAGTCGTTAATGAAGAAAAACATGATCCTACAGATTTTAGCAATCAAAACTCCATTTCGTTTGCAGCTAGCAACAAGGACTTCCCATTGCCAGTACAGTATTGTATGCCTTTCCGAACGCAACTCAGCAAAGCCCCATTGACTAAGTCGGTTTCCACGCTAGTGGAGTTTCCTTCAGCACCATCGCAGCCAAATGGCTTTCGGTATGCACACACGGCTGTTGACAGACTCCATCTTATGCAATGGAAAGAACGCGAGAAGCATGGAGGAGTCAGAAGCAGGCTGCACATAGCCAGCTGCACGGGCTCATTAGGCACATTTCAGTAGCATGGCCAAAACTAAATTACCGAATTACAGCAGTCCAGTCAAGACAAGACCCAAAAGCTACAGTAGGATATTTAGCCAGCCAGCCAGGAAGGTAACACCTATTCCTGGGCAGTCCTAACACTAATCCTGGAGTGAAATTAGACGTCAAGCTGTGGACATTGTCTCTCGAATGAAGGTTTTAAACCTAGCAAGGTAGGGAAAGAAGACATCAGAGTCTAAAGCCCTTGGTCGGTCGCACCATAAGCTGATGGTCGGTAAGCACCACGACAAGGTCGCATCGCCGATGAGAGAGCGCCAAATCGTTTATTCCAGTCTCGAGGTTGATGACGGGGGGCCCCCGTGCATAATTACGTAATTACGGTTGGCCGGTCGCACCTCGACACAGTCGCACGTACAAAGTGGACAAAGTGCGAAGAGGCAGCATCTATCTCAAGCTGCTACCTGACTCGCCGGCCGCCGCTCTGCCTCGAGAGGCACTTATTGATTGATTACCTGGTCGGCCCGCTAAAAATTTAAAGCAGGAGATTTAATTAATTAAATTAAATTAATCGCTCGGCGAGAAACGAGCGCCCGACACGGCGCTCGTTTCACGACGCGTGCCAACCGCCGCCGTCGTCGTGCGACGTCGCGGGCAGCGGCAGCGAAGGCGGCAGTTAATTTCGTTCGCTCCGACTCTTCGTGTTCGCTTCAGGTGGAGAACCAGGACCTGGAGAAGCAGCTGGACATCACCGCACTGCGGCTCGAGCAGGTGGACAAGATCCGACAGAAGCAGGCCAAGAAGATCACGTCACTCAAGGACGTCGTGTCGCACCGCGAGCACGAGCAGGAGAGCAGCATGAGCAAGGCCGACGGCGCCATTCATGCGCTCAGCAGCGAGCTGCGCACCACCAAGAGCCTACTCGACGAGACGGCCAAGCGCGAGCGGCAGGTGAGCGGGCGAGCGCGCGCTGGCCCGCAGTCGCCGCCGAAGCGGCGGCAATCCATCTCGGGGCGGCTCTGATTTTAGCGCTCGCATCTCTCTCTCTCTCTCTCTCTCTCTCTCTCTCTCTCTCTCTCTCTCTCTCTCTCTATCCGCGTCTCACTCTTTAAGTCTCTCTCTCTCTCTCTTTGCTATCTCTCTCTTTCTCTCCACGGCTGTCTCTCTCGTTCTCTCTCGCTATTGCTCTCTCTCTCTCTCTCTCTCTCTCTCTCTCCATCTCTGTCCTCGTTTCTTTCTCTGTGCCGCTCTTAATAGCTCTTAGTTTCCCCGTCTCTCTCCCTCTCTCTCTTCCTCTCGCCCTGCCTCCGTTCCCTCTCCCCTCTCTCTCCTCCATCTCTCTCTCCGTCTCCACGTCTCCACATCTTCTTTTTTTCTTTCTCAGTGTCACTCTCTGCCTCTCTCAGTCTCACCGTCTCTCTCACTCCCTCTCGCCCTCCTCCCTCTCTCTTTCTCTCTCTCTCTCTTTCTCCCCCTCTCTTCTCTCTCTCTCTGTTTCCCTCTCTCTCAGTCTCTCTATCCGCGTCTCACTCTTTAAGTCTCTCTTGCTATCTCTCCCTCTCTCTTTCTCTCCACGGCTGTCTCTCTCAGTCTCACCGTCTCTCTCTCTCTCTTTCTCCCCTCTCTCTTCTGTCTGTCTGTCTGTCTGTCTCTCTCTCTCTCTCTCTCTCTCTCTCTCTCTCTCTCTGTCTGTCTGTCTCTCTCTCTCTCTCTCTAAGAATCAGTTTCTCTCTCCGCCTGTCTCTCCATCTTTCTCTCTCTCCGTCTCTTTCTCTGTGTCGCATATTCTCTCTCTCTCTCTCTCTCTCTCTCTCTCTCTCTCTCTCTCTCTCTCTCTCTCTCTCTCTCTCTTTCTCTCTTTCTCTCTCTCTCTCTCTCTCTCTCTCTCTCTCTCTCTCTCTCTCTCTCTCTCTCTCTCAGTCTTTCATTCTCTCTCGCCCTCTCGCTCTCCCTCTCTATGTCTTTCAATGTCTCACCGTCTCTGTCTCTTGCTCTCATCGAACCACCTCGCGTCCGCTCTCTTTCCCGCTTTCCGGCTTTGACGCTCTCAGCCCGTCACTTTGCAGCTCGTTGACCTTCGCACGGTCGTGGCGCGCATGCTCGGCCTCGACATCAGCTCGCTCGCCGTGCCCGACTACGAGATCATATCGAGGCTGGAGAAGCTGGTGCAGGCGCACCACGCCCACTCGCTCACCAACTGGTCGCTCGAGCGCGCCCTCGAGGACGCCGAGGACGGCTTCCGCACGGGCTACGAGGACGCGCGCATCTACCTCGGCGAGCCGCGCGGCGGCGAGTCTCCGCGGCCGCATCGCCGCTCGCGCTCGCCCGACAAGCGCCCTCGGTCGGCCGAGAAGCGGCCCAAGTCGCCCGCCAAGATCGCGTCGTCGGCGGCGGCGCGCTCGCGGTCCAAGTCGCCGGAGAACGTCGATCCGAGGAAGTATTAGGAAGCGGCAGTGAAGGTTTGATTATCGCGGACAGCGGCTTGCCGGAGAAGGCGCCGGTCGACGACGACGACGACGGCGACGGCGACGCATCGATATTAGCAGCCGGAAGTTGAACTTCCGGCCTTCGGCTTCGATCTAATCTCTTCGCGTTAGTCAGCTCGCGCGCCCTCGCACGCTCTCTTGCATTTGGGCGTGCCCAATAGCGCGCGCTCGCGTGAAAGCGCTGCTTTTTCGGCGCCCGGCTCGACGAACCGGGCGCTGCGCGGCGTACATGCGAGCACAAACGCGAAGGCTACGGCGTCCGTGAGGACTTGAGGTCCGGTCCGGGCGCGCGCGATTCACCGAAAAGTCAACTCAAATATACAATTTTTTCTATTGTATTTTCCCTTACGAGGCTAGACTCCCTTGCCATCGCCGCTGGTAATATCTCTTGTAATACGCGGCCAAGTCGTTGCGTTACTTTCTTTTAATGCGGCGTGGCTGTTAGCGCCACCTGCAGGATATCGGCGTTACGGCTTGGCGAAGGCGCTCGCCTTCAACGACAGAGAGGTATAAGAGAATGCATTTGATGACTGAGGTTGTGGTCTCGAGCCGTGCGGCATACGCGATGCCCATGAATAGCAATTCAGTTCTCTCAGGGAACTACGAAAATTAATTGTATTCGTTCTTCTGTTTTGGCCACCTGCACGATATTGAGCGCTGTGTCGTTACAGCGTCACGTGTTGCGACCTTCAGGCCACACAACGCATGGCATGCGTTGTGTGGCCGAACTCGCGAGGGTCGCGTGGGCATAGCGAAAATGCACATTGCGCACACTATCTTTATTATCGGTGCGTCATTTTTGCCTCGCTCGAGCAATGAGCTTCCTGCCACTTCCGGCGAGTCGCGTGCTGTAAACCGCATCTGAAGTACTGAAAACTCATCCGAGTAGCTTATAGGAAAAGCTGCTGCCTACACTATTCTCCGCGAAAACAGTTGACAAAGATCGAGGCTGTGTAGCATAGAGTCTCGCTAAACCATTCGACTACAGTTTGTCAAGTCAATGCATCCTGCTATTGAAGCTTGAGAATCGTAGGTGCATCATGCGATCGCGTGATGCTCGCAGCGCAGCCCGAAGCTTCGGGGCGAAGACGCGGCGAGATCTGGTATAACACACGCGCGCGCATGCACGCACGCATGCGCACACGCTTGCATTAAGAGTGCTTAATCTCTATCCAAGCGCTTAACGCATTCGATCTTTCTTCCTTTACAGCAAATGTAAAGAGCCTAGAGAGAGATCAAGTTCAACGACGGTGATTTGCTATACTATAATCACTAACGCACTCTCGAGCCCACGACCTTTGTCTCTCAAAGCGATAATCTTACTCCTGCGCCAAAACAAGTACGCAATACGATGGCTAAGGTAGACTCCGTTCTGAATATCTAATGAGACAGCTCACTCGATACAAATCTGTACACTCAACTGCACACGTATATAACCAAATGCAAGGTTGGCAGCAGTTCAACTTGCCGCTGAAGTCCAACTAACGCAGGCTAGTAGGAATACTCTTGGCGTAGCTACCTGGCTAGACAGGCAAACCTATAGGGCGTCGATGCCCATCCAATGAGCAGCTGGCTGGCATTGCGTTTGCATTCGGTTGGACAGTCGCGTGCACTACTACTGCCGCCCGGCTGAGTAAAGTAACAAGTTCTCAAGCAAATGCACGGCCGGCGGCGTTTTTCAGCAGCGTTTATTGGTCGCTAATCTGCGGTTGGGAAACGAATTCGCTTCCTGAAGCAGCAGCACAAGGGGTCCAAGACATTATGGGATGCGACCGACATTAGGTCGGAGACATAGCAACCGTGGCAACTGAGTATCGAGCAAACTCGCGAATCAATTACGGGCGAGGTGAACACGTGCTCTCTCAGTGGCCGACGGCCATCGAGAGAGCATGGGCTGCAGCTTGCAGAGCGAGCTCTCGTGTGTCGGAGGAGCAAAGCTTCAAAGGGACGAAGAGCTCTGCAACCGGTCGCCGGAAGGCGCTGAGGCAGCTCGCTACAGAAAGTTCTGGATATTGTTCGAGAACGCCTGCACGTGCGTCGCCACGACCCTCGCCAGATCGGCCTGCGAGGCTTTGGGATTCTTTCGGACATATTCGGCAACGCCAGCGATGGCCGCGTCCTGCAACGGCAAGGAGCACGAGGCACGGCGTTCTCAGCTGACGCGAGTGACGAGCTGACGCGCTTGCTTGACGACGCGGCGCTGGGCTGACAAGTGGCCACGGGGAGAGGCCGACACGAAAGATACCGTCGCATGCCGTCTTCAAGCAGCCGATTTGGCCGATCGGCTAGCGGAAGCAGTCCGAGCGTAGCGACGAGGCGGAGGCTGAGGCCAGAGGCTGCTCCTCGAGCCTCCAGGGCACAAAGAGCCCCTCTCTAGTCTCTCCCCCCCCCCGCCCCCAGCGCATGCGGATTTCGAGGCTGGCTCGTTCCCTTCCGAGGTTTTCGACAGCCAGCGCCGATAAACTACGGTCGGATTTTTGAACGCGGCCACCTCACGCAGGCTTCTCAAATGAAGCAGTAGTGGTACTTACTCGATCGTTGCCGCAGGCAGTCAAGCTCTGCGGTAGCGATCTGAGTGTTGAGACATGAGCTGATGATGAGCTACTTGTCAATGAGCCTCACAAAGGATAATTTATTTGGTCCACTGGTTAAGGTGCTCGCCCCGACCAAGGCCGGGCCGAGGTCTCGAGTGCCAAGGCATATGTGAAGTGCCTGAATAGAGATCAAGTTCTCTTGGGGGGGCTATACAAATGAATTACATATAATTATATATATCCCTCTGTACGACTGGTCGAATGGTCAGCTGCGGTCCGATCGACCGGATGCAGCAGCAGCAGCTGCAGTTTGTCGCGTCCCCTCACGAGCGACTCCCCAGCGCTTACCTCAGGCGAGACGTTGGCAATGCCGATGAAGGAGGTACCACTGCTGCCTGCCAACTGCCGTGGCATTCGCCTTATGCTTACCTCTCGGTAACTTGGGAGCACCCTTCGAGCAGACTGTCCCCAGAGGCGGGCAGCATGCGTCGGACAGCTCACGGTTCGAGCACGCAGCCGATCGCCTCTCGATGCACACTGCTCTCAGCCAGTAAGCACAGCAAAACTGGTCGTCGTGCCGACGTCGATCGCTTCGCATTAGCGCTCACCTTCGGGTCGGGGGATTTTAACCGGAAGTGAAACAGCAGCAGGGGAGCCGAAGCCGTAGGAAGCCCGTCTGCTGCCGTCAGTTGCTGCTACTAAGAAGTCCAGCAACTGAATATATTATATATACACATATATAATATATTAAATATAGATATTAAGCTGAACAGGGAACGACTGGCGAGCACCGGCCAGGTCAGGATTTGCTAGTAAAAAAAGGGCTCCACGGTAAACGACTGCAAACGTGGCTCAGCTTAAATAGGTTGAAATGAAGCAGAGCCATTGATATATATATATATATATATATATATATATATATATATATATATATATATATATATAAAACATGAGCACACGATATATATTTCTCGATATATATATATATATATACATACATACACATATATATGTATATGATATAATATAGAAATATTTATATATATATAAAATAATATAATAATAGAACATTCACGTCCGAGCCAATCGCTAGCTAGCAAGCAAGCAAGCAAGCCCTGAGGAGGGAGTGAGCGGGCATCCGGACGTTGAGAGCAGTCCACCCTACTGGGCTGGGTTGACTGTCGAGCTTCGATACGAGTCGATCTTTCCCGATCGGCCGATGCCAAAGAGCAACTTGAAGTAAAGATGGGCCGATCAAGCAGCTTAAATTCAGTACAGCGGCAGAGGAGCCAAAGCAAAGCTCGCGACTGGTAATTGAGGGCACTTGCTTACGAATCACCAGCCACTGACATGAACCCGCGATCTTGATTCGAAAGAGCTCCCCGCGCTGAGTTAGGACCCGCTGGAAACTCGGGCAGCACTGATCGACTGGGTGGGGGGTCGCTGCATCCGGGCACTCGCAGAGACCTGGGCTCGAAAAACAGAAGACCAACCTTCGTTCAGCCTCGTAGCCTGGTCAAATTAAAAGAGGAAGGCTGGCCGGCCTGAAAAGCTGCCTTAAGTTGGTACAGCTATGTAGACGCCTGAATCGCTAGTTCACTACTAAAATTAAATAGAAGTACACTCTATCAGATAGGCCTGTTGGTCTAGGGGTATGATTCTCGCTTAGGGTGCGAGAGGTCCCGGGTTCAAATCCCGGACAGGCCCAATATTTTTTCTTAAGCTAAATTTACTGGAGGTTACAGGGGGAATATATTGACTTTTAACATATACAACTGCCAGATCGGACATCCGGATTCATTCTACCAGAGATGACGAGTGGGAGACCTCGGCCTTGACCCCGGACCAAGATATGCTGTAGCAGCCTGTACAAAAGCACTCCTAGCCTTTCTCTGATGATGAGCAGTTTCCTCAATGGTCAAGGCCTGAATGCATCTGCTGCCTGATCCTTTGCAAGCAGCGGTAGACAGCAGGATAGGCATGATCACAGTGCTTTTCGCCACAAATGCCGATTTCCTCCGGTCCCTTGGGCGAATCATTGGGACCAATCATTCACTGATCATGCAATGTCCACGCCCTCAGATTGGCAAGAGAAAAATCGGCAGCTTGGCGTGTCGAATGACAACTAACCGGCTGATGCCGGCAAGTTCGCTCATACAAACGCCCCCCCCCCGTGGACGACCTGAGCATACTGCCGGTGCCAAATTGATGCCTGAACCGTTGCTATAGTAGCCACAAGCATAGTCATTCTGTCTGTCTCTCTGTCTTTCTCTCTGCGGGTCTTTGTGATTCGTCTCTCGTGCACATGCCAATGCTTCCACTGTTCCTGCTGCTTGCGGATCTTACCATCAGTCACTTGGCCATGCTTTCTATACAGCATCTGTACAGAGCCTAGAAAGGGATTCAGTTCTCCGAGGGCGCAATACAAAAGTATTGTTATCATTACCATTATTACCAACACACCAAGTACGACTACCGATGGCAACACACATCCAAGCACCTCAAAACGTCCGCACTTCACCAAGTGCGTGAGCAGGCGTGCGATGGGCCACCTGAGCCATGGCCATCGGTAGCACTGGTAGCCTTTGCGTGCAGAACGTGATGCCACGTGATGCATCTGACCGTGTAGTCTGGCTAGCACGTGCCCATTTGAGTAGCTGAATATGAGCAGCAGCAGCAGCAGCAGCAGCAGCAGCAGCAGCAGCAGCAGCAGCAGCAGCAGCAGCAGCAGCAGCAGCAGCAGCAGCAGCAGCAGCAGCAGCAGCAGCAGCAGCAGCAGCAGCAGCAGCAGCAGCAGCAGCAGCAGCAGCAGCAGCAGCTCCAGGTCCACTCACTACCTGTGGGGCGAGGCTGACAGCTTTTGTGGCTCTTGGCAGCTGGCCCAGAGGCGATGCACAGCCAAGCCACATGCAGCTCTCTTGCGGAGGTCCAGCAAATCCCGAGTGCGAGTGCCTCAGGCGAGGCAAACTCGGCTGGCTTATATTAATATAAATAAATATATATATATATATATATTAATATATACATATATATATATAAGAACCTTAAGAAGAGCCTTAACGGCTATCGCCAACCCTTGCAGACAGACTCTAACCAGCGACCTGGATCGTGGGGAGCAAGCATCTCATCCAGGACGACGATGCCAGGAAAAATCGACTGGCGGGGGGGGGGGGGGGGGGGGGGGGGGGGGGGGGGGGGGGGAGGTCACTCCTTTTCGAGCGCCTTTACACAGATGACTCATCAGGCTACAGAGCAGAGAGCTATGAGTTTCTGTGTAAGAGCGATCGAACCCATCGGACACAAGCCCGGGACGCACTGAGCACGGCTCGGATATGCTACGGCATCCGTTGCCGAGGCAACCAAGGCAAGCAGGCTAGCAGCGACTATGCTCGACTGCACCATAACGAGATTCTACCGAGAGCCGAGAAAACGGAAAGGGGGCCGTATATCCAAGCTCATGCTTAGCTCTGGATCGAGAGGTGGCAGCACCGACTGGAGGACCAGAGGGGGATGGGAGGCATCCCAGTGCTGTCGGCCAATCGGGAGACGCTGGAGCCTCTGTCTGGAATCATCTGGAATCAGGCTCGAGGGCTAGCGGCAGCAGCTAGCAGCGGCTAGCTTCAGTTTGCAGGCAACAAGGAGGCGGTGGTGGCCAGGACACGTGGGTTGCAGAGGCGACTCACACGAGCTGCGTCGATCTCGCGGTGGCAGTAGACCGCGTCCAGGAGCTGCTGGCCGACCTGCATCAGAATGGTGGCAGTCAGGAGCTGGCCGGCGTGGCCACTGCTGCCAGCGACACCAGAGCTGCCTCCTCCGGCATCAGCCGCGGCCGCCGCCGAGGCGTCGGCTGCTGCTGCAGCGGCAGCTGGGGCGGCAGCAGGTCCGCTGCCCGGCTGCTGCTGCTTCCACAAGTAGTTGGCAAGCGCCAGCTGCAACGCACGCACGTAAACAGGATAAGTCGACGTTCCGCAACTTCCTGTGTGCAATGCAATCGCCGAAACCCAACGAGCAAAAGCTGCTGTTGCCAAAATCTTTAGGAGAAAGAAAGACCGATTTATTGCCTGGAGGAAGGTGGGAGAAGGAGTAGGAGGTAGATGAGGAGGAGGAGCAGAAGAACGAGAAGAACGAGCAGAAAGAGGAGGAGTAGAAGGAGGAGAGGAGGAGGAGGAGTAGAAGGAGTACGAGGAAGTCGAGAGTAGAAGGAGGAATAGAAGAAGTAGAGAAGGGAGGAGAAGGAGGAGGGGGCCACAGAAGTCCAGATTTGGAGCGGCTAGGCTGTGCCTCGCGCCCGAAGTTGAGCTAGGAGGAGTAGGAGCTGGATGGTGGATGAGCCCGGACGGTGGATGAGGAGGTGGATAAGCCCGGGCGGACACACGGCCACACCAAACCTCAGTCGCCGACGGGGCGGGGCGGGGCTGCCGGAATCGTTACGACAGGACGATTTTTTGCCAGCGCCGGGTCCGATTTCGCTCACGCGAAGGCGCGGGCGACAGCGCCGGCCGCGGGCATGCGACGCCGTCAGCCTGGCCTCGAAGACCGACCGAGACGCGCGGCGCGTCGCTCCGCGCTCGGCGGCGACGAGTCGACGGCTAAGCGCGAAGCCGTCTGCATCTGCGGCGACAACCGTCGCCAGCGCGAGAGCCGCATGAGCAGCGAAGTAGCCGCCAGGAGCCGAGTAACGGAGATTCGGGGTAACTCTGTTCGGTAACGCTCCGCGCGCACGAAAGGCCGAGCGAACGATCGACGGGCGAGCCGAGCGTCGCGACGGGCGACGAGCCTCCGACGCCCAAAGTCGACTGCTGCGAGCCGCCTGCTTCTCCTATCCTCGCGACGCGGATTGCGCGAATCTATCTGCTGCTGCGGCGATGGCGGCGGCGGCGGCGGCGGCGGCGACGACGCTCCGCGCGCGCGCGCGCGCGAGACTCGAGAGAGAGAGGCTGCTGCTGACCTGCTGAAGTAGGTCCATGAGAAGAGCGCGACAGCCGCCGACGGTCTGTCGTCAAAATAGCAGCCCGCTCTGGCTCGTGACCCAGTAGCCGCGGCCACTTCCGGCGTTTGCTCGAGCGCTCGCGCGCATGCGCCGCCCTCGCTGCCGCCCCGCCGCCGCCGCCGCACGCCTCGCCTTGAGCGGACGCGGGCGTCGTCGCTGCTTGCCGCCGGCGTGTCGCCGCCGCCGCCGCTCCGTCGCGCGCTCGACCTCGTGCTCCCCGTCGCCGCCGACGTAGGAGGCGACGTCGGCGTCGCGCTCAGCGCGAGTGTGAGTGCTCGACTCGGGTCGCTGGCGTCTCGTGCCTCCCCCCACCCCGTCCAATCCAGCCCACTCCCACGCCCGCCGGGCCGGCGAGCGTGGGGCCGCGAGATGCCGTCTGCGGCCGTGCCCGAGAGCGTCGCGGGCGGCGGCGGCGCCGACCCGCTCGTCTGGGACAAAGAGAGGACGTGCGTGCTCATCGAGCTGTGGTGCGAGCGTCCGGTACTCTACGACTTCACTTGCGACGAGTACAAAGACCGGAACAGGCGCAGGGCTGCCGTTGCCGAGATCGCCGCGGAGCTTCGAGCCGAAGGTAACGAGAGCGACGCCGCCGCCGCGAGCCGCCGCGCCCGGCGCTGCGCCGGGCGCTGCGCCGTGCTTTGAGGGGCTCGCTGGCCGGCTGCCGACGCTGCTGGTGGTGCCGCCTCGGCGGCGGCGGCGGCAGCTCCCAGCTGTGCGCCGCTCCCGTCAGGGCTCCGGCAGCTGAGCTCAGCTGAGCTCATCTGAGCTCAGCTGCCGCGCTGGCTGGGGCGGCAGGCGGCAGGCTGCTGGGGCGGCAGGCGGCGCTGGCTGGGCTGAGCTGTCGAGGTCACGGCCGACTGCTCGGTGGACTCGCGAGTCGGCCGAGCGTCACAAAGGCGGCGGCGTGCTCTCTCGTCAGTATTTTTTCACTGGCTTGAGGTGTATTCCCTTTGTCTTCTGTGTTTGCTTTCTGCTTTCCCCCTCCTCCCCCTTTGTCGTAGTGCGAGCACGCTTTATATACGTTGCTGACCGAACACTGCTTCACGGTCACCGGGGGAACGTGGCGAAAAACACCGTGGTTCGATGGTGGCGATCCTATATCCGCTGTCTTGTGCCGGCGCTAGGGCTAGCGTCAGATTCCTGCCCCTGTTGAACCTCGGCGTCAACCTTGGTGTGAACCTCGGTTGTCGAGAGAGCGAGGTACCCGGTAGCCAGCGTGTGGATTGTGTGTGTGCCACACGGTCAAAACCATGCTGTCTTGTGCTTGGCGATCACGCCCAGGTCGACGGCTGTGCCTCTAGCACCTGATCGTGATCAGGTGCTAGAGGCAGCAGCCTTGGTCCTGACTATATGACTTATCTGTGGAGTCGTTGATCCAATTGTGATTAAAATAAACAATGTTTGCAGCTTGTGCTGCTCGCATTCACGCTCGAATTGAAGCTTTAACTTTACCGATTTGAACGAGGAAGAGACTAACCTTGTGGTTGTCAGCGAACCAAGTGACACTAAAGACAACTGGACTAAGCCCTTCGGCTTAGCCGTAGTGTCTCCACTAGAGCCTCTTCGTACAGTCTCGGCGTCTCGTTCCGAAACGACCTTTCACTAGATATGGCATCAGCGTCCATCATGGATTCATTCTGCCTTTTAATAATGCCACAGCTGGGTGTGGTTAAATAAAGGGACCATAGCATAGTTGGTCCGCATGTATTTTTGATGCGTTGTATAGACTTATCTGACTCGTGCTTTAGTTTCCTGCGGATTTTACTGTGTGCCCAATGACAAGCCTACATATGGTGCATAAATCTGCAGCTTTGGGCTCGCCCGTCACAAGCGTGCAACTGCCACATCGCAGCCACGATCTGCACTGGCTACCCCCTCCCACCGAGCAGGGCATCTAATTCAAGGTCTTCAACTTCGACTCACTTCCTCTGGTCTCTTCGCTCAATTCTCGTGTGCCACCTTTCACCCGAGTTACTTACTCCGACTTCCCATCCTATAGCGTCTGCTCTTTGGGCTCGGCTCCATTGCTTAGCAGCACTTTGAACTCCAACTTCTTGAGTCCGTGCCGGTTCATCAGTTACTGTCCTTCCAAAGCCTCGGAGCTGCCAAAGTCTCAACTGCCAACTCAAAACGGCTCACTGACTTTGCTTAAAGACAGTTGACGCCAGGAGCTTTCGCTCTGCAGATCGTAGACTGTGGAACTCACTTCCACAATTCGTAGGCAACGTTGTCTGCTCTCCTGCTGCCGACTATGGCTCAATCTTTTCCAGCGGTCCCGAGCTGCTGCTTCCATGCTGCTCACTGCACCTCAACTGCTCTCCTGACTCGGCTTCGCTTATCACTTTCTCTTCGTTGCATCAGATGAAGGGCGTTGGCTTCCGCCAAGGCGCCGATCGGCAGCCCAGGCTTTGAATGCACAGTAGAAAACTCTCCAGCGCAACACTCAACTTGGTCTTTGTGGAGTTACAGACTCGAGATACATTACATCGCTGGATCTCTTGACTTTACATTTAGGATAGAAACTAAGCTGTCACTCTCAGCATTTGCACCGTCGTCTTGAATCGTCCTTTTCGTGCCTATGAGTACCGAAATCGTGCTTCTTACCTCCGCCAATCAATCGACGTGCGTCTCTTCAAGCAGTTTCCTCAAGTGCCTAAGGGCGAAATGCAGCTCTCCCTTGGCTCGGCCGTGCGAATGCATTGCCATTGTAATCATTTTTTTTTGAGCAATCCATTTATTATTAATTATTACTATGGTATCACTTTACTTTATTTCGTGCTTTGATCCTCACTCTCCTCGAGCGTCTGACTCGTTTGTGCAGAGCGCGAAGTCGTGAAGAAGATGAAGAATCTCCGTCGCCAGTACTCGCGCGAGCGCTCGCTGACGGAAGCGGCCAAGGCGGCGTCGGCCGTCACGGGCGAGGAGCCCTCGTTCTCGTCGAACTGGTACTACTATCGTAAGATGAGCTTCCTCGACCTTTTCATGAATGCCAAACCAATCGGAGCCGCTGCCAGGGCGACGGAAGTGAGTGGCTGCTGCTGCTGCCGCCGACGCATTCATTCTTTCCTTCTTAGAAGTTCGCCGAGTTGGCCGAGCCTCCAGCAGCCGTCGTCGCTGGTTAGTTGTTCGCTGGCCTGCTCGTGGTTCGGGTGAGTGTAGCTGACACGTCTGTAGAGCAAAGGCTGCTGGTGAAAGGAGCTTTTGCAGATCCAGGACTGTGGAACTCACTTTGATAATTCTTACGCAAAGGTGCATCCTCTCCAGCTGGCGACTGTGACGCATCCATTCCTTCACCGCACCGAGCTGCTACTTCCGTGCTACTCACTTCCTCGGGCTTCTGGGCCGACCGCCGGGCCGACTCAGCCAAGCGTCTCCTCCCGTGTCTGTCTTTCTTTCTTTCTTCATTGCATGAGATGGAGTGCGGGTGTCGGGTGCGATATACGCACTGAAAGCTACTTTGCATTCAAGTGTGCAGAAAAAAGAAAAACGGTATGGGAGTAGTTCTGATGGGTGGGCTGGAGCCGATGAATAAAAGGACCTGAAAGTGAGTGACAAAACCTCGAAGTCGATGATGCATTGCTTGACTGGGAGACAGTGCAGGTCGGCTAGAAGTGGTGAGATGTGGCCCCTTGGTCGCTCACGACAGACAAGCGTAGCAGCAGAGTTTTACGCCACCAGAAAGCTGTAAGCGCCCGATTGCGCAGGCCGGTAGCCCAGCAAGCAGTGAGTTGCAGAAGTTGAGGTGACATGTCGCAAATGCATGGGCCAATTTAGATGTAGTTTTAGCCACGTTATATACCTAAAAGTAGGCAGATTTTCACTGTGGAACTGACATGTGCGTTTAATGAAAGGCCGCTCTGGAACAGGACACCTAGATTTCTCGCAGAAGATATAGTGGCAGAGCCGGTTTTGAGTATTAGGTTTTCCAATTTCTGAATCACACGTGGTTTGCACACAATTTGTAAGTTGGTTTCTATCATCTTTCATTTAAAGAAAGTTTGCGGCCTTCCACGTGCGTATGCCATCACTACGTGTCTACTATGCAAGAAAAAATTATAAACCGTGAAAAGAACGAAACCAAGTACAGAGCCCTAAGGTGCCCCATATTTCAGAGGTTCCTCACATGATCTTTGTCTATTCACATTAATACTCTGCAGTCTGCCACTGAGATAGGACCTGAACCATTGCAATGCAACGCCCGTAGTTCCCAGGCGAGATGAGAGGCGCCCAAGAAGGACTTGGGGATCGATAGTATCAAAAGCTGCCGAAAGATCAAGCAAAACAAGCAGATAGACTACCTAAGTCTGTATTCCTAAGAAGGTCGTTATTCATCCAGAGTCAATGCTGACTATGGAGTAATTAGTTCTAAAACCAGAACTGAACTTACTAGCAAGGTTTGAAGTTTCAAATATGAGTTCAATTTTGTCTGCCACAACTCATTCCAGTGCCTTCGATAGAAATGGTATATGGGAGACTGGGTCGAAGTTGCTCAAGTCCTCTTGACCTAGTGTTGTTTTTTGAGGAGTGGCCTGACTAGAGCCTTTTCGAAAGATGCTTTTAGAAGCTGGGACATGGCCTGAGGCTAATGGCATATTTATGATGGTAGTTATGGTGGCAGCATCAGATCTATACATCGTAGAAACAGTACAGTGGGAATAGGGTCTAGAGAACCAGTTGTCTTCTTTGATTCGGATATGAACTTCAGGATGAGATCACTCGTGGCCTCCTTGAATGTACGTTGAGGTGCTGCACGGTTGAGGGACAAGATTCCGGGGGGGGGGTGTCGTCACGCTAGGGACGGACTCCCTGATCTTGTCTATCTTGCTGGCAAAGAAGCTAGAGAAGCGATCAGGGAGATCATAATAATTCATTTGGTAAGGAGCCAATCTGGGAGCGGTTAAGAAGATGGTTGGTCGTCGACATCACCATTTTTGGATTGTGCATCTGTGATTCTACACTTGTTTTATAGAAGCTAGCCTTGGCCTCTGCCTTTGGATCGATTGGTACGATCTGCTGTTGTAGTGCTAGTACACCTGTCGATGGACAGTGAGTCCTGATCATTTGTTGGCTTTTTTAAGCTTGTGCCTAGTTGACCTAGCTAGTTTAATGTCTGCAGTAAACCATAGGCCATCTAGGCAAGGGTCAAACAGTGAGCTTCTTAAGACGTGCTTGCTCGGTGAGAATGTTTGCTAGTGTGTGTTAATATAAATTATAATAATGACAGATCGGAAAGGCGACTGAGCAGCAGGGCTGAAGAGGAGACTCTCGCACGGACAGCATCGATGTCGAGGGTCTTGAGGTTTCACTTGGGATTCACCAGTGACTTTAGATTCAGAGGAGGGCACACACACACACACACACACACACACACACACACACACACACACACACACACACACACACACACACACACACACACACACACACACACACACACACACACACACACACACACACACACACACACACACACACACACACACACACACTGTTGACCGAATGAGATCTGCATGTCGTCAGATAAGTAGTGCTTGTAGTTGCAGGTGATAATAGCGTGCAGTTATTGGAGAAAATGTGGTCGAGACGTGTGACCCTCGACGTGTTCGGATTTATGGCCTGCTTGTGCAGTCCTCAAACTTCGGTTCGGTTCCCCGACATACTTTGCTAATCTCAGTTTTTTTAAATTTCCTGTCATGGTCATCCTTGGCCATCAAATGTGCAGTGTAAGGCAAACTAGAGAGAGAGACCCTCTGAATAAACCCCGAATAAAATATAACTATAACATAATATTTAAATCTAATTAAAATATTAACCAATTAAATTAATTTACAATTAAATAAACATAGTATTTTAATATACTATTTTTTATTTAATAACATTTTATTACTTTTAATAATATTAACATTTATATATATTAAAATAATGAAATATAAAATAGATCCCCGAATGGGTGATGGCAAAGCCACGCCCACGACTGGTAGATCGAAGACCGTGCCTCCCTCTTTCCGAGGTGGAAGTCTTCCGGACAATGTGCTACTGGGGAAATTGCAGCTGGTTTCTGTGATTGGTCTTTTTGGCTAAGGCTTAAGCTTGGTGTTTTACGATTAGATAGTGTCCCCTTTTCAATGTAAGCCCATTAAGCACTGTATACACTACGTCAAGTACATACCTGTGCACAGTAGATCTGTGGGTAAGTTTGTCCGTGTACATACTTATTCATTTGGTATAAAGCCCGCGCGTTTGTGCCCATGTGTTTGCTTGTGCTTGGTTTTCGATATGCCAGCTACCTTTGGTCGCACCACAATATCCATGATAATGTTGTTATAATAATAATAATAATAGTCATACGACTCGCATTTATCTAGCATCTGTGCTCCTGTGTGCTTTGCGTGCTTACCCGTGCATGAATCAGCGCCTGCTACTAACTAGGGTTCCTGCTAGCCAATCAACTAACCTGCCCCTGAGTGTCTTCGTGTGTGCTTTTGCATGCTTCCCTAAGCACGACACGATTGCTTGGTAGTAACTCGTAGTATTTCGTTATTGCTCATTGGTTATTGCTTTTCTCGAAGATTTACGCTGTAAAGCGGTTAGACATGCATATATGTATATATATGTGTGTGTAACCCCACCCAGAGGGATGTACTTAAGTAGAGTCTCTCTGCTAGGTCGGCTGGAAATTTCCGTAGCATTTGGTGCTATTTATCACCAAGTTCTTCTTGAGCACCCGCCGTCTCGTTTGCTCGTCACTGTCACTGCATTGTAGCTGTCTGGGTTCTACCTCAGAGGGAGATTTCAGTGAGTAGACATCAACGGCCAACGGTCACCAAGTGAGCGTTTGAAGTGTGACGTGCCCGGATCCATTCTAGGTCAACTTCTTTCACGATTCATAATCTCCTTCGTGTCGATGTAGTCCCATAGCACAATGTAGGCCTTCATTTGTATTCGAATGACACACGTTCAGCTGCCCTGTGATTCTTCACTGCCTACCAGGCACCCCAAACTCTCTCAGCTCTGTTGCAGCATGTATTGCAGCATGCATTGCAGCATGTATTGCACCATGTATAGCAGTAGGTATTGCAGCATATATATGACAGATATTTGATTCTCTCTCACTGGTTGCTATGCAAACGACTCATTATTACTATTATTATTATTATTATTATTATTAGCACCCCAAGAGAGCAGAATCTCTTTCTAGGCTCCGTGCTTGTTTGCTGGACAGTAGTCATATTCAAGAGACTAGCGGTTTGACTCGAGCAGCTCTCTTGCTCGTTCGAGTGTGGCACAGGGGTGTTAAGCTTTGCCTAATGCTGCCACGCTTTGTGAGGTAGACCGACCGCTCGACCGCATGACTTGCCCAAAGAAAGTCTGACTTAATTAGCAGGAGGCATTACGTCCGACTTATTATAATCGCTTGCCAGCTTTATTTTAATTTGTGGCCATGATCTAACTCTCTCTCTCTCTCTCTCTTGCTCTCTCTCTCTCTCTCTCTCTCTCTCTCTCTCTCTCTCTCTCTCTCTCTCTCTTTCTCTCTCTCTCTCTCTTGCTCTCTCTTTCTCTCTCTTTCTCTCTCTCTCTCTAGCTCTCTCTCTTTCTCTCTCTCTCTCTCTAGCTCTCTCTCTTGCTCTCTCTCTCTCTTGCTCTCTCTCTGTTGTTCTCTTTCTATTGTTCTCTTTCTATTGCTCTCTCTCTCTCTCTCTTGCTCTCTCTCTATCTTTCTTGCTCTCTCTCTCTCTCTCTTGCTCTCTCTCTCTCTCTATTGTTCTCTTTCTATTGCTCTCTCTCTCTCTCTCTCTCTCTCTTGCTCTCTCTCTCTCTTGCTCTCTCTCTCTCTTTCTTGCACTCTCTCTCTCTCTCTGTCTCTCTCTCTCTCTCTCTCTCTCTCTCTCTCTCTCTCTCTCTCTCTCTCTTGCTCTCTCTCTCTCTCTCTTGCTCTCTCTCTCTCTTGCTTTCTCTTTCCTGCTCTCTCTCTCTCTCTTGCTCTTTCTCTCTCTCTCTCTCTCAAAAGAAATGGGCTGTTGACGAAATGTCGCTCGGTAACTGCAGCTGCACCAGGAGAGCTTGGCCAGCGACAGTAGCGACAGCAGCCGACACGACGAAGCCAACCAATTCTCGTCGCCAGGCGACTGGGCGGCAGAGTGCTCTCTCATTGCCACCGTGCCACCGGCGGAAGGCAGCGGCGACTCGCAGTTGCAAGCCGGCGGCGCTGCCGGTGGCCGAGCCTCCAGTGCTGGCTTCTTTGGCGGCCGCCTCGTTGCCTCGCAGCAGCACACGACCCCGCCGCCACCTGACCACTGCGGCAGCGTCGTCGTCGCATCGCGCCCCGCTGCCAGCGGTGCGACCGCCGATGGGCTGCTGCCGCTGGAGCAGGATTCCCACAAAGTCGAAGACTACGGTGAAGCTCCGCTTTATCGTCGTGGCATCGTCGCCGCCACTGCTGCTGAGCCGAGCTATTCGAGAGGGGCCCACGCCATGCGGCTGTACGCGGCAGCAGCCGCTGCAGTCACTGCACAGCGCTACGACGAAAGTGACATGGCCGTCGGCGAGCAAGACACAGCAGCCGCCGCCGAGCCTTACGAGGCGACCGGCGGGCGTTCAACGAGCGAGGGCATGGCGGGCGGCGCCTCTCAGATGGCCGCCGGAATTAGAAGAGTGCCATTATCCGGCATCAATATCGCGAAGAGACTCAAACGAAAGAGGCAAAGAATCGTCGGTCCGACGCTGCCTCCGCAGCTGCCTCCGCAGCCTGGCGGCGGCGGCCGTCGTCTGCGAGCCTCCGCTGCCGATGCTTCGAGCAGCAGCCGACCGCCTCCCGAGCGGCAGCTGCAGCAGCAGCAGCCGCCAGACGGCGCAGCGGGCGCGGCAGTGGCGGCAGCAACCCGGCCCAGATATGGCGGCGGCGGCGGCTCGTGGGATTCCGATGACGTCTTTGGACAGTTCGTCGCCGACGAGCTGCGGCAAATTGCCGACGTTCGCTCGAAGAGGCTCGCCAAGTTTAAAATGCACGCAGCCTTGCTCGAAGCACACCGTGAGCTGCCTGAACCTGCTTCGTCTCAGTGGGACTAAATGGCATTGCGCAGAGGCGACGGGACCAAACGGCGTCTGTGTCGGCATAGCAATCCGACGGCCGGTCGCGGCAACTGGTACTACCGCTTGAGCAGGGCGTGGCAAAGTATACTTCCGAGCGTCTCGGCTCCGCGCTGCTCGTCGGTGTGCGCGGCACGCGCTACTTCAGATGTCATACAGCTTGGTTACAGCCGCCATGCTTGGACGCCATGCTTGCGTCAGCACACCCCTCTGGGCGTTGGTAGGCTCTTTTCGTTGAGCTGAGGTCCCTTTTATTCATCACTCATTGCTCGCTGGTCGTTGGTCCTTGACGTCTGGCAGACTCCTCCTTCCCCCCAGCGGTTCGCCGAAGCCGACGTCGCTCACGTGAGAAGGGGCTCGCCCCTGAAGTTTCTCTCTAGTCGATGTGATTGGAATCTCTGACGTAGCTGCTGACGTAGCTGCTGACGTAGCTGCTGACGTAGCTGCTGACGTAGCCTGCACGGCGTTCACTCAGAGGGACGGATCGAAGCAAAAGCAAATGGTCAGCCTCAATCAGCAGCCCCGAAGTTTCGTCGGTGAGCTGCAGTGGCCGGTTGATTGAGGCAATGAAGGTTTACATCGTGAAGGACACCTCGAGAATGCCGACCGCCACTAATAGTTGATTTAAAGGCACGAGTTGCCGTGTTGGGTAGATTTGTAAAAAGTTTCTTAAAATTTTTTTCTAGGTTTTTTAAGGGTTATTTTTTTTAAAAGACTTGTTAGTGCGTCGACGCACGGCAAACGCTAGCAGCTCGAGTTATTTAGGCTCCACCTCCTACCATCCACCTGCAGCAGCCATCCGACTGCCCGTTCTCTCTCTATTCGTGTTACCTGCAGAATGCTCAATGCTCAATGCTCAATGCTCTGCTACTGCTCAATGCTGCTTTTCCGTGTCGTCTTGCATGACCCGATGCATGCAACCTTTTTGGATTGTTCCGTTTTTCGAGATAGTAGCTGCTGGCCTAGCTAAGAGTAACGACCCTTCTCTTAATGCAAGTGCCGCAAGTTCTTGCTTACCGAGTTCGCGTGGCTGATTGGTGAAGCTGCAGTGTTTTGTTTACATGCTGGAAGTGTAGCTTCGAACATGGAGAGGTGGGTCGCGATGGAGTCGTTGGAGCCACACGTGCACTGACTGCGTGGCTACCGCTGCCTTTCGGCAATCGTAGCTCGGCATTGGAAAGAACCGGTCCTGCAGTGGACAGAATCAGTCCTTCACCCTAAAGAACCGGTTTCTGGGAGCGTCGTGAGAGTTGACCTAGTAAGCTCGATGCATTCGGAGTCCAAGCCCATCGATCTACCAATCATTTCAGACATAGCAAACGGGACAGCAGCAGCTCTGGCCACGGGATAAGGGACAGACAGCACTGGCTGACTGGCTGCTATACAACCGACCGACCTGTGTGTCGCATTCGAATTTTTATTAATTTTAATATTTCGCATTCGAACGGCAACTTCATCCTTTTCCCCAACATTGGTAGCTGCTGGCTAGGCGACCATGTTCTGTTGGCAGAATCGACCGGTAGCAAGCCATGTCACGTGGTGTGACATGTCGCATGTCGCCTAATGGAACCTATGACGCTCCCCACCCATTTGGAAGGCGATCGAGCAAGGCCACGGTACAATGCAGTGAACTATGGCAAAAAAGCTGTTGAGCAGTTGGACGGGCCGGCAGTCTTATTTTGTGTGCCCTCAGCTTTATTAAATTGCAGTCAAATTCCATCGACCAAATATCTGATACCATCGTATCTAGCTCGAAACATATCGCTACCTTTGCCCAGTGTGTGAGCTACCTGATTTGACCGGTTTGATTGTGCGGCTGATGCAGCTGTGGTCTTGGACCTATGGCTACGTGCCTGAGCTTCGAGTCCGGACTGTGAGTTTGAGTCATGCAGCTGCAAGTTTTTTTTTATATCATGCCGCAAGTGGAGTCATAAGTCAAAACGGTTGTTCTTCCACTAAACAAGCTAAGCAGCAGAAATAGCTAGTCGTATTTTATTCCGAAATGTGAATTCGTGAATTATTTTATTCTTAATGGAAGCATCGCCTGTCCGCACGGGAATCACTTTCATTGAACCCTTTGGTTGCATATATTTTATCTGTCAGGATAGGCCGCCTTGAATGATTAGACAACTACCCACTTTTACTGGGCTGCTTTCAGTTACATTTATCGCCGAGCGGTGCGAAGTTAGGCTAGATTATTGCAGTGTTCTCAATCGGCAATCGATAGGTCTCGACCTGCGATCGAGATGTATATATTAATCGATCCATAATATACAATATCGATGTCGACATGTCGATAGGTATTGCGATATCGATTCTACGTCATAAGACAGGCGATTGCAGTGGTCTCGATCGACGATCTCAGTGGTCTAGTGGCTAGGAGACATTGTGCGTGCGCATGCCACTCTGGGGCGAGTTTGGGCAGCTGAAGGTGAAGGCAACCGATGCCGTTGGCTCGGACGAGTCGCCTTCAATGGATCCATTTCTGGAGAAATGCCGCGCTGGTGGAACTGTGCAGGCGCAGCCCTAGGCACCGCCCCGGACCCTCTATCCTCAAACAAAGACAGACAGCCCAGCGCGCTCTTCCGAACAAAGCGGAACCCTGCCTTTCTTCTCTTTGGCGCTCGTTGGCGCACAACCGCTCGTTCTATTCTCGCCGCCGTCGCAAGGCCACGTCTCAATGCCAGCCCGCCGCTTTACGGAAGCTCGAAATGTTCGACCGTCGCCATTGGTATCGCTCTGGGCATCTGAGCGCGTCGCCTCCTTTGTAAGTCACCGAGAGCAGACCGAGCCAGCCGCTGGTCGTCGTCGTCAAGTCCGAGTGAATGGCACGCTATTCTCAGTCTGCTGTCTCGGCGTCTGCTGCGAAAGTGCTCGTAATAGAAAAACCCAGGACGATACTAAGGTGGCACCTTTGACCCCTTGAATTCGGCTTCTGGTCGTGAAAGGACAGCGATCTGCGCTTCGCCATTGATCTAGCTGCTGTCAGCGACGAGTGGCCCCGGTAGCTGAACTAACAGAAGCCTTTTGGCCACAAACGAAGTTCGCGTTGCAATGCTAGTCCTTGCAGAGGCGTGACAAATACCGGGTTCAAGCTGATGCCTACCAGCGCACCACATACGAGTCGAAGAGGCCTCTGAACCCACGCGTAAGCTCACGCGCGACGCTGTATGCACAATACGGAGGCGCAATTAAGTGTTAGGCGGTTCAATAGCCTCGGCTGAATAGCAGCAGACGAGCTTTGGCCGTTGTCACCAAGCTTGCAATTGGCAATAAAGGATCGCCCACTGCAGGAGTCGAACCCACATTTTAAGAGCGCCCACGCATTAGTGTTACAGATAGACGTATTTTTGGAATGCTTTTTCGAGATCTGAAGAGATCCAAATGTATACCTCATCAGCTATACAACTGCTAGCTAACCGTAGCTAAAGCAGTAACCGTAGTAACCGTAGCTCACTGGTTTGACTCCCAAGCATAGACTGACTAGTTCCTAGCCTACAACGTAACTGACTGACCACCGACTAAATTGGACTTACTTACTGTACCGACTAAATAGATTGTGACATCCGATTCCCTCAACCGTATAATTCAACAAGAGCTTTCACTCAAAGCATACCCTCAATCGAACTGCTTCTCCATGTGCATGTTTCAGTTTGCCCTCATAAAAGAAAGGCCATTCTTCGCCAAGAGAATACAAGCATCCTAGCGTGACCAGTGCGTAGCAGGTGACAACATTTGGCTTCACTACTTCGTGAGGCTTGAACATAAATTTCCTTTGAAGATTTTCCACGCCTTCTTCGCCGCTGTAATGCAATCAATCTCAGCCTGTCACTCCACAAAGCCGCAAAGACTAAGTGGGTGTTACGCAGGAGAGTTTGCTACAGCCACTCAAAAAAGCCTATTCGGCTTTCGCTATGCATGCGGAAGCCAACAGACTTCATCCGACGCAACGACGAGAAAGTGAGAAGCATAGCATATGAAGTCAGGAGAGCAGTTGAGGTAGCATTGAGTAGCATGGAAGTAGCAGCTCTGGACGGCTGGAAAGTATAAATAAATAAACAAATAAATACACCTTAGCTGATTTAACAGCCTCTTTTTGTATAGCAATAGAAGAGCCTTTACGGCTATCACCACCGCTTGCAGTGGCCATAAAGGATCGCCCACCACAGGAATCGAACCCACGACCTCGGGACCGAAGTCTTGAAAGCAACCGCCTTACCGAGTGTGCCATCACGGCTCACCAAAGTATGTGCCACAGCTGGCAGTAGGAGAGCCGTGATAGACCAGAAGGTAAGGTCATCGTAGATAGGTCAAAGTGCAGTAGCTAGGCTTTCACCTGCCTCCTGAGGTATTTGCATTTAACTTGATTCCAAAAACATAGGGCGTGTGGGCGGGGACGTACCTATCACTTAGGCTAATTTTACAACTCGTCAAGGATTTATTTTAGCTAGCCTCTCATTGCAGCGTCGTATCGAGAAAGGAAGGAAGAAGTGTTGGCAGAAAGGGTAAGCAGAATACCAATGGACGCCAGTCAGCTGCCGCGGGCACTTTCAATGCCCAGAGACTTCGGGCTTTTTTGGAATCGCACTTAAACTTTAATGAGGTAGAAAGAGTCTTTTACGGCGACAGTGCAATGGAACGCATCCAATAACCTGGTCATGCCGTCGAAATGGATATTGCAATCACCTTAAAAGAGAAGCGGACGATTTTTTACTGCAAAGAACTCTGAGAAAAGGCGAAATAGAAGTCGTGGATGGGATGCTGGCATGCTGGGATCGGTAGTAGGCAGCCGATGCATTGGCGACGGCGTGCTACAGGCAGCTACAGGCAACCTGTTGCTCAGCAGAAAACCTGAGAGTAAGAATGCCGTCGTGTGAAATAAAAAAATAATAACAATAACTAATAATAATAAATAGAAATAAAAATAGTCGAGTGAAAGACACTTGCAACTGAAAGGGGCGAAGGTGATATCGGCTGTAGCACAATCAGTTTCCAACGGTAGAAAGATTTAGAAAGACGGTAGTTTTAAATTTGAGCACCGGAGGCTAGCTGTCATTAGGTTGAGCGATGAAGTAAGCTCGAACCCATAATTAACTTCCACGTGTTTCTTGTAATTGTTTCATCCAAGAGTGAGTTTGTCTACCTTCTTGCTGCCTTTATTCTCTTCGTCGATCAAAGGTGTGTGTGTGTGTGAAGATGTATACATGTAGATAAATACATATATAAAAATATTATTATATTATAATAATTTTATACTATTAATTAATATAATAATAATATATAAGAATGATATATATTAATAATAATATATATATATATATATATATATTGTGTGTGCTCGTCTCTTTGGCTGCATCGCTGACAGCTCGTTATATGGCTGCTCATGGCTGCTCTCCCTTCCATAACTCGGCAGCTGTCGGTTCGTTCATATTTTTGTTGAAGAGTTGAAGAGAGAGCTGAAGAGTTTTATCATTCAAAGACACCATGTCGTTAGCAAGTAGCTCTTCTCAAAGCACCATGTCGTTAGCAAGTAGTTCTTCTCAACTATAGGCTGACTTCGCTATGGAAGACTGACGCAAATATGCCTAGCTGGTTTGGCCCACTGGTTAAGGTGCTCGCCCCGACCAAGGTGTAGCCGAGGTCGTGGGCTCGAGCCCTGAGGCATATGTAAAGCGCCCGAATAGAGAATGAGTTCTCTTGGGGTTCTAAACAAATGGATAATATTATTATTATTATTATTATCACGAATATCTGCTCGAGAGGGCGTCGATTCCCCTCCACTGGCAGAGCTCAAGTCACGATGACATAGAAAATAGCAGACAGCCTGAGATCTACCGACGCTTTTACATGTCAAGAGAGAATAGCACTATCTCAGTATAAGGAGCATCAAAAGTCATCCATTTTAGAAATTGAAGCTTGCAGCTATCTGAGAATGTTCAGACCTGAAAATTAGTTTTCGTGAGAGTGTCGTAAGTTAGAATCTCATGTAGTGTCACAGATTTTGATCGGACTTTCCGTCACTCAAGCGAAGAGTCTGCCTGTCCGTGTCCACGGCCGGCTTCAACGCCAAAATCTAGCTCTCCCACACACTCTTTTGAGAGAGAGAGAGAGAGAGAGAGAGAGAGAGAGAGAGAGAGAGAGAGAGAGAGAGAGAGAGAGTAGAGATTAGAGAGAGAAAGTAGAGATTAGAGATTAGAGAGAGAGAGAGAGAGAGAGAGAGAGAGAGAGAGAGAGAGAGAGAGAGGTGGGGAGGGAGACAGGGAGAGGGATATAGAGTATGGAGAGTAGAGAGAGAGAGAGAGAGAGAGAGAGAGAGAGAGAGAGAGAGAGAGAGAGAGAGAGAGAGAACAGATTGTAGAGTATGGCAGAGAGATTAGATAGATAGATAGATAGATAGATATATAGATAGTTAGATAGATAGATAGAGAGAGAGAGAGAGAGTAGAGATTAGAGGGAGAGAGAGAGGTGGGGAGGGAGACAGGGAGAGGGATATAGAGTAGGGAGAGAGAGAGAGAGAGAGAGAGAGAGAGAGAGAGAGAGAGAGAGAGAGAGAGAGAGAGAGAGAGAGAGAGAGAGAGAGAGAGACAGAGACAGAGAGAGAGAGAGAGAACAGATTGTAGAGTATGGTAGAGAGAGTAGATAGATAGATAGATAAGATAGATAGATAGATAGATAAATAGATAGATAGATAGATAGATAGATAGATAGAGAGAGAGAGAGAGAGAGAGAGAGAGAGAGAGAGAGAGAGAGCTGCCGCTTATCTCCAGCTCGCGGCCAAGGACGCGTTGAGGTTTCTACTAATAGCAATTCAACGCAGCCGCAGCCGGGCTAATAGCAAGCAATCCACCGACAGTCTCCGACCGGTTCACCCCAAGGTTCCTTGTGCGTAGCGGCTTGCTACCCGGTATTTAATTTAAAACTCAATTTATAATTTTAATTTTGCGGTGCTTTTGTCGTCGCGCGCGTAAGTCTGAAGACTTAAGTTTGTTTCTAACGCTCTCCTCTCCTCATATTGACCGTCGCGTCTGTGTCGTCGTCGGCGTCACGTTGCGGCGTCACCTGTAGCTACAGAGCTTTCTCAGGAACAGAGGCTCCGTAAACAAAAGGGACAAAAGTTCTACGGAGTTTTTACCTCTACTTTTGTCGCCGTGATCGTCGCTCGCGAAAGCTTAAGATGCGCGACGGCAAATCTCCGCGCATCTTAAATACGCACCCACAGCAAAGCGTTTGTAGGGAAACGCGGCTTGTGGCCGTCGCGTGTCGGCGTAACGTCTGCGACTCAAGTGCAAAATGCCGGAATGAGATTTGGCTTCTTCTGACGAGCTTAGATTTATGCTACCCGTTAAACCAGGATAGAATTAAGAGCGTCGAATATTGAGCTGCTTGAAAATCGAGAGCAATCACTGCCATCAAGGCCACTCTAACCGACTAGCCATTCGACTACCGTGCTGCCAAGCTATTCGATGGCAATTATTGTAACTGGCTGCAATCACTGTAATTCGCAGTAGTTCTTGTAATTCTCTAAAATTATTGCAACTCTTTGTAATTATCATGACTAGCCTCAATTCTTGTAACTCATTGTAATTTCCATAACTTGCTGTGGTGATTTTAACTCACCATAATTCTCGTAGCGTGCAGTTATTGTCATAGTTCGCTGTAATTATTGTAACTCGCTGCAAATCTTGAAAATCCCTGCTTATCTTGTAACTCTCTGTAATTCTTGCAACTCATTGTCTTTGTTCTACCTCTAAGAAGTTTTTACAAAGTTCTTGTATGTCCTTGTAATTATTGTCTTTCGCTGTAAATCTTGTAACTCGTGACAAATCTTGTAATTCGCTGCACTCTTGTAACTCACTGTAATTATCATAACTCGTAATCATCGTAACTCGTTGTAATTCTTACAGCTCATAAGTAGTGTAACTCGTTGTAATTTTTACAGCTTGCAGGTTACCGAGCACTGTTTCACTCAAATTGTCACGTCATTAGAGTCTGCAGTCACGGATAAGTCAGAGTCGCTCAAAAGACACGGCTACGTCGTAAAATATGCAGACTTTTCAGCAATGTTGGGCATCTATGAAGCCATGATACTTCGTACTATCACTTAAGTATTGCTCGCACACATTTGTAGCTCGTACAAATCGAAGTCTCGTTTCGACATATCTAGATTCAAAGTTGGCATTATTTTACATGGAGTCAACAAGCCTGTGGAGTCGTTGCTGAATATTGGTCTTTAAATAAAACTGATTCAATCATCGATTCTTACGTAGCTCTGGTTTCAGCCATCTCGTCCCCCCGGATCCGCTGCAGACTGCACAAAGCCACCATCCCTCTCATTAAGGCATGCTGCAGACGTGAAAGGCTTCTGCTCAGCGAATCTTCAACTGCTGACCTCACATAGACAAATTTGCGCAGTTAAAATTTTAGAAAATCATCTCTAGCCATCAAACGCTGCTGTTTTTATCCTATTTACATAATTATCTGTTCTCCTGACTTCGCTTGGCTACGCAATTTTTCTGTGTTTCGAGAGTGTAAATCTGGCTACTACCGCGCGATCACCTAGAGTGGCTTACGCTTTCAGTGCGCTATCGACAACGCTTACGCAAACAGTCCACTCAGTTTTTATAACTTTGGCGGAGTTACAGAGAGAGAGAGAGAGAGAGAGAGAGAGAGAGAGAGAGAGAGAGAGAGAGAGAGAGAGAGAGAGAGAGAGAGAGAGAGAGAGAGAGAGAGAGAGAGAGAGAGAGAGAGAGAGAGTAGAGATTAGAGAGAGAGAGTAGAGATTAGAGATTAGAGAGAAAGAGAGAGAGAGAGAGAGAGAGAGAGAGAGAGAGAGTAGAGATTAGAGAGAGAGAGAGAGTAGAGATTAGAGATTAGAGAGAGAGAGAGAGAGAGAGAGAGAGCGAGAGAGAGAGAGAGAGAGAGAGAGAGAGAGAGAGAGAGAGAGAGAGAGAGCTGCACTCCGTAACACATTTGCTACATCTTGATTGCTGCTACCTCAGCGAAAATGGGGGTGCCGTCAATGAAGTACTTATTTATAGCAATTTGATGCGGCTTTAGATGGGGCGTTGGCGTCTCGAATTCTGTCAGTGGACCGGCAGCAGAGTTTCCCACCTGACTGAGCACATTTCTACGAGCCAAGTCAAAGCAGATTAAATTAAAATTATCCGCGGATTGATATAAAAAATCCGTAATTAGTCTCTTGTCGCAGTTTGGAAAGCTACGCAGCGCTTCAATCAAAATGGTGCCCTATTCAATTGAGAACCTAAGTTATTCTGAATTTAATCATTCGATGCTTCGATTGAGGAGGAGTTGCAATGGTTAGTCACTGGTGAGTGAGTGGAATCATTTGCAAAGTAATCAAGGATCCTTTTCGGCATCTAATCGCTTACTTATAGCTTGTACGAAACTAAAATTCTTTGGAGACCATGCCTTTAGCTTGCGTGCTCCCAAGGCCTGGAACTTACTTACGACTTGCGTCATGACATCCCCTGCCTTGACCCCATTTAAAAAGAAACTAAACAGCATGTACTTATCTCAGAATTTAGTGGGTCCATGTGATTTATCCTTTGAGTGCTCATGCGTGCTGACCCGGTGCACGCTACCACTAACCATATTTGGATGCTGACCCTGTGAATGTCACCTCTCTAACCATGCTATGCTTGTTTTTCATTGAGTATGCTACCGTTAACCCGTTCGATCTTGCTTCCTTCACAGCTAAACTACAGTGCCTAGAAAGAGATACACAACGCGTCCGGTTATAGTCGGACCGAGTCTGACCGAGTCGATTCGAGTCGGATTAAATAGAGTCAGATCGGATCGAGTCGGATCGGACGTGGAGTGATGACGCGTAGACCAAGCGGCTTCTTCCGCTTCCTCTCTCGTCAGGTCGCTCACCGCGGCGTCGGGTTCCCGGTCGCCGGATGTCCGGCTCTCAAGCAGGGTCAAGGTCGGTGCCGTCTTCGACGGCACCGACCTTGACCCGCGTCGGTGCCGTCGAAGACGGCACCGACGCGGTCATCGTCGGAGTAACGTTGCCTTTTGGCGGCCGCAAGGATGCCCTGGTGGCGGTTGCCCGGAAAAAAAGGTTGGCAAGTACGAGTTCATAGCCGGCGGTCCTTCCTGACCGCTGGCTGCCGGTCGGCAGCGGTGAGGCCCTTCGTGGTCGGCGTCCTGGGCAGCTGGTGGCCAGATAATGGTGCCCGCCTGGCGGACCTCGGCGTTGCTCGCAAGGAACGGACGGCATTTCGGCGACCATGCGTCTCGGACGCCATTGCCGGGTCGGAAGCCATGTGTGGTCCCCGTTCCCGAATCCTTGAGTTGCGGGTAGCCCCAGCGGCCTCGGCAGGGCTCCTACCGGCTAAAGTACCATAATTTATTCTCATATTTAATTATATATTTAATATATATATATATATATATATATATATATATATATATATATATATATATATATATATATATATATAGATATATATATATATATATATATATATATATATATATATATATATATATATATATATAGACAGATAGGATACACCGAAAGCAAGAAAAAATGGCATCAAAACGCCTTGGATCTGTCGCCACTGCTTCAAACTGTGCATTACAAGATTCTACAGAGATGGCTACCAGTGGTGGCAAATGATAGGGAGACACTTAGCAGCAGCGACACCTGATCGTTGAGCTGTAGTGCGCTTTTGTAGGGTGCTTAGTTCGGCTCTTATCCGGGGCCCTTCCCGCTGAATCCCGTATTACCGGAGGGCTAAGCCCGACTAATTTTGCTTGCTCCATTATCGATGATAATGTTGCCGCCGCCGATGCCGCCGTCTCCAGTGGTAACTGTGGGGTCGCGCTTCGCCGGAGTAAAAGTGGTCGGCGCAAGCTTGCCGGGCGACGACGCGACCAACGGCAGAGCCGACGCCACCGTCCGCGGGTGCGTAGACGAGGCGGGAGCCGCCGCCGCTGCCGCCGTAGCCGCGGAATCGGCTGTGGGCGGCGGCCGGCCGCCGTCGGAGGGCG
>WPIO01000121.1:215000-402500 GCA_009760855.2 Cristatella mucedo | reverse complement strand
CTCTGGCATAATCTTGGCTTAGACTTTGAGCGTCGCTTTGACGCCTTTTCGTATTTCGAGGCAGCGTTTTCGCAGGCTCATCGAACGGATTCCTTTCCTTGTCGTTCGTTCGATGAGCGTCGCGTCGCGTCGCCGCGCTGCCACCGCCAGTTGCAGCCGATCGCTGTTCGTTCACGAAACGAGCCGATACGCTAGGGCTAAGCCATCTACAGAAATTACATCTAAGCCTATCTACCGGGTAAAGTCTCCGGCAACCGGAACCGGTCGAGCGGCGGCGGAAGCCGTACGCGAGCGCCGAGGCTACCGAGAGACGCGCGAGAGACCGTCACACGACGTCACGTCTTCGCACCGCGAGTACCGCTGTCGTCAGCGTCAGGAGAGGGAAGCAGAGATAGAGAGGAGCTAGAGAGATAGTGTGAAAGACAGAGAGAGAGAGAGAGAGAGAGAGAGAGAGAGAGAGAGAGAGAGAGAGAGAGAGAGAGAGAGAGAGAGAGAGAGAGAGAGAGAGAGAGAGAGAGAGAGACAGAGCGAGAGAGAGACAGAGAGAGAGAGAGAGAGAGAGAGAGAGAGAGAGAGAGAGAGAGAGAGAGAGAGAGAGAGAAAGAGCGAGAGAGAGAGAGAGAGAGAGAGAGAGAGAAAGAGCGAGAAATGCAGAGACAGACAGAGAGAGAGAGAGAGAGAGAGAGAGAGAGAGAGAGAGAGAAAGGGAGAGAGAGAGAGAGAGAGAGAGAGAGGGAGGGAGGGAGGGAGAGAGAGACATGCAGAGACAGACAGTGAGCGAAAGAGAGAGAGAGAGAGAGAGAGAGAGAGAGAGAGAGAGAGAGAGAGAGAGAGAGAATGCGATGTCTTCTGGCCTGGGCTTGATCTTGAGCTAAATAACTAAACAGCTGATTTAACAGCCTCTTTTATATTGCGACAGAAGAGCCTTTACAGCTATCACTACCGCTTGCAGCAGCAATAAACAATCGCCCACTGTAGGATTCAAACCCGCGATCTCGGGGACCGAAGTCGTGAAAAGCAAACGCCTTGCCTTGTGAGCGCTCATGGCTCACCGTTGCGCTGGGTTGCTAGTCTAGTTGAGAGTAAGGTTCGTTGAAAGATGCTGCAGCTGAAATATTTTTCAATTACTTCCGGTGGCTTATGGACACTCGGGCTTGGTGCTAGCGTCGGAGAAAAGCGCTCGTGAGACAGCGAGTGTGTTTACCCGCCAGTTGCGCTTCTTCGCTAATTCTCGTGTTCAAAGTGCCACGAGCTTTTCTCGCTAAGAAGCTCTCGTCGCAAAAGCCACGCGAGCCGCTGAGCGCTTCCCTAAACACTTCGGCGGAAGTCAAATATTTGCCCGAGGTCTGAGATTTGGTGTCGAGGACAGGCTTGAGTTCAGTGCTCCGCAGCGCTCGCACGTCCAACGTTTCTACCGCTGCTAAGTCCACAGCTGTCCACAGCTCCCGTGACGCAATCCGGTCACATCGAACGCAAAGCCAAGCGCCAAGCGACGATCCGCAATGGGCGGAATGCTGACGCGGTTTTATTTAGCGGCGTGCGGGATTTCATCTTTGCGGATAGAGAGCGGTCTCGATAGTCGGATCCAGACCGTGAAGTCCGTGAAGTTAAAACGCTCCGCCGGTCGATGCAGATGCCACGTTCCTTTAGAGCCAGACTAAACTAAACTAAACTCGCCGCTCAGCTCTAGCCCGGCTGGAAGAGCACGTGGAACCTATGGAGGCCTGGCAGCTGTTAAAGGCTGCGAAGACAACGCTAATGGCAAGGTGACGGCTGGCGGTGAGCGACTTGGCTAACGCGAGAGCAACGAAAAACTACGAAGCTGACGGCAAATGGTAGGATAAGAGGCAACAGATGGCTACATCGGGTTCGAGAGAGAGAGAGAGAGAGAGAGAGAGAGAGAGAGAGAGAGAGAGAGAGAGAGAGAGAGAGAGAGAGAGAGAGAGAGATTTAAATGTTATATTCTGACACAGCTGCCTCTGTCCGGCGAAGTGAGCGCACAGCGAACCGTTGAAGATGCTACGTCGAGTTCGTTCTCGTTAAGAAGGCTTGTACATCTGACATAATCGAACGCAACGTCAAATTAATGGCGAGAACGAGAATCCTCGCTCCTCGAGGAGAGCCGTGACCCGCGCAATCAGGCGATCAGACGGTCAGACGCATCCAACGAGCGGGAAACGCACTGAGTCAGATCGTCGTCGTCGTCATCATCTCGTTCGGCGTGCTATCCGAGACACCCGCTCGCCAGCGGTCAAATGGCAGATATATAGGCCTAGTAAGGCTAGTAAGGCTAATACGGGAATGGGCTAAGTTGAACATTTTATCAGTCTATTAACTCGTGTCAGCCCTTTACCAGCAACAAGTAGCTAAATAAACTGCCCAGCCTTGTACGGATTACCAATTTAGATGACACTACTGCTGCATATGCCAGCTTCAAAGTAATTGGCTCAGAATCAGAGAGATCGTGTATGCTTGATTTTGTTTCGCTTGGCGTAGCTTGTAGCCTGGAAAACCGATGGCTCTTATCAGGCCTTGTAAATGTAACCGGCGAACAAAATGATAAAATATAATGTCAATTATAAATTATAAATCATAAATAGCCGGCGGACCACAGCCAGAGATGTAGCGTCAGTGTTGGAACCGGAAATAGGGCCGGCACGCAGCCCTGGCCTCGGGGGCTTATTTCAGGCAATATTTTTGCCCAGCTGGTGTCAACCATACTTTACCTACTGCCGCAATTTTAACCAGCCGTCATACGACTGCTAAAAAGCTAAAATTTTAGATTTCCGCGCATGCACCAACGATGGCCATTCAATGCCGGACGATGCACTCTCCCGCGGCGCATCAGCGCCCGACTTTGCGCTGCCTTCCTTGGCTGGACACCGGTCGGATCCGTCGATCGCCCGCCGACTCTGTAGTCGGCGGGCGCGCGTCGCTTTCCGTGTCCGGATGTTAATGGTGGCAGCCCGAAATGCACGCCGACCGACTGCTGCCGCAGCTGCGCAGTCGCTCTCTGCAACCGTCTGTAAGCCTCGGTATGACGTCAGCTGGCGCGCGAGAAACGCAATCGTCGATTACTTGGAGCCTCGGCCGCCGCATAACCGCTGCGATCATCGAGACTTAATGAGGCTGAAGGGCATCGAACGGAAACGAGCGGTTGTACGCGGCCGACGGCAGCGACTTTCTGTGCTGCGATTATGGCGTTGCAGATTACTGCGAGCGTCTGAGCGCGTTCGCCACCGCCGCCGCCGATCGCTCGCTCGCCGCTCGCTCGCTAATCGAAGGGCGCCGTTTCGTTGCGCCTCGGAAATGATGCTTGTGAGTCGCGCTCGAGTTGTTGAGGTGCTAGCGCGTGTCAGCGGGTCTCGTGCGAGTCGGACGCCCCTGGGCGAGCAACGCAGGGACGGGAGCGCGCGTGCACAGCGAGTCCCTTTAAGCGAAGACCGCTGCTCTGCAGAACCTTGACTGTATAACTCACTTTTACAATTCTTATTCAACGGCAACTACTCTCCTGCTGCTGAAAATTTTGCATCCTTTCCAGCCATCCTTAGCTGCTACTTATATGCTATTCAGTACATCAGCCGCTCTTTTAATTCAGCTATGCTTCTCACACTTTCTCTGTCGCGCCGCGAGATGAAGTCTGCTGGCTACCAATGTGTACCGAATACCGCTAAGACTTGGGGTGCACGATAAATTTCTCCAGCGTAACATTCAAATAGTGTTTGCGGCTTCGTGGAGTTACAGACGGAGATACGTTACATTACATCAGAAGGGCGGTGTTGTCGTGGGACACGACAACAGCTTGCACGCTGCAGCACGCTGGAAAAGCGAGTCTGTCGATCGCAACAACTGACCTACTTAGATAATCGACAATCGCGTTGAAATTAGCGGCCATTTTGCCATCGGTTTATTTAAGTGCTCACTCGGTTGCTTTTACCTGACGTGGAGAAAACCGAGGGCACGCACCTAAGCAAATAGGACTACACCAAGGCAAACCGGACTACACCAAGGCCTTAACGGACGCCATCTCTTCTGGAGCGGCATATTCGGATTCTATGCAGTCGCGCTCTCCGGCGCAAGTACGAGGTTGGAGTTAATCTTCGTGGGATTTTGTGGACATTATATGATCGTAGTTGTTTAGTAAGAGTCAGTTTCAAGGATTCACCGATTCCTTGGAAACAGAAAGCTTTGAGAGAAAGCTTAGGGCTAATATCAAACGAGCCAATGGAAGCAGCGAACGCAGCTGCAGCCGCTGGAGCCGAACCTATTTCGCTTTATTCTAGCTTGACAGAGGCAATAATAAAACTATGCACTCCATGACAAGGATTATTTATGATGCTGACATTTATACACAGGGATCGTCTTGGTTTAGGGTTACAGCTTCCTAAAACACACGCAATAGCGTCGTCTGGATTAGCAGCACTGCCACGATTGCCATACAATGGGTTGATCGGATGAAAACCGGCGACGAAAAAAAAGCCGGCGACGGAAATAGCGTCTCGCTTGCTTGTTGCCGAACTCTCGTTAATGACTGCCGTCGCTACGAGCTCAGGCGTTGAGTTCACTTTGATGGCTCAGCAGCTGCGAGTCACTCGCTGAGCAGCGTCTTGGCGATCTGCGATCTGCCTCGCTATTCTCGTCCGCGTCGAACAGGCGCATCGCGTGACATTTCAGAAATGCATTTCAGCAATCGCTGCAGGCTGCCAAGCCTCGTCGTGCTCGGACGATTTCCTGGTGAAACGGGCAACAGCTGCTTCCGCTTCCGGTTGAGGAGCGCCATTCTCTCTAGTTCTCTCGAGTCAAAATTTTCTAGAGCGAAAACTTTTCTTTACTTTTCTAGAGCGAATGCCTCGTCATGCTCGGACGATTTCCTGGTTGGAATGAACGCGGAACTTTTCTAGAGCGAAACTCCGTAGACTCCGTCAACTCGGCCAAGTTCAACGAATTATCGTTGAACTTGGCCGCTGTCGTCACGACCTGCAAGCTTGCGTATCTTCCGACGGTGGACGCTGGACACGTAAATGTTACATTCTGACACAGCTGCATTTGTCCGGCGAAGTGAGCGCACAGCGAGCCGTTGAAGAAACCGGAAGTAGGAGTCGGGCTCGAGCCGACGCGCAAATCGTAGTCGTGCGCCCGGTAAGCTAAACGGAAGCGGCGGCAATCGAGCGGCGTCTGCGCTGCGTTGGGCGGCTAGTGAGGAGGAGGAGGAAGCAGCGAGGACGGCGGACGACGGGCAACAGCTGCTTCCGCTTCCGGTTGAGGAGCGCCATTCTCTCTAGTTCTCTCGAGTCAAACTAAGTTTCGATGACGACATAATCCGTCTCCTCCGCGGCTAGCGCCAGTCTGGTGCAGCTCGCGTGACCTGAGACGACGAACTGAGGCGAACGCAGCCGTCGGTCGGCGGTGTATAGCGAATCAGGTGCGAGAATCGAGTGTGAGCAGACGCCTTTTACCGGGCTGAGACTGCGCTGGGCCGGCCCGTGACTTGGAGGACTCAATTTGTCAGAGAGGAGGTGAGTGTCTGGAGTTGTCTCCTCACGAGCTCCCGCGGTATAGCGATCGGATACGTTTTAGCTCGCAACGATTGCAGGAGAAATCTCCTAAGAATTCCAAGATGGTGGCTAGCGTCTTCTCGGAATCAATGCGCCGCAACGAGCGAGCGCTCGGCCGTCGCAGGCTGTCGCGACCCGGTCGCGAGTTTTAGTTGCGTCGCCCTAAGGGTGCTCGCAGCTGTTAGCTGCTGCTGAGTCACGACGAGTGACCTGCTGGGGTAGCCGCCGTTTGCCTCAAGGTCGAAAGATATGACTGGCATAATTAAATTTTCATAATAAAATAATAAATAAATAATTCATTAAATAAATTAAATAAAATTAAATATTAAATAAACTAAATTAAACTAGTAAATTAAATTAAATTACATTAAATAAATAATTCATAATTTTTCATAGTTAAATCAATTTTTTTAAATAAATAAATTAAATTTTCGCCTTATTCCCGACGAACAACTAAAAGGGCGTAGCTGGTATGAATCAAAGCCGCTGGCGCGAACATTCTGCTGAGGCTTTCACTCGGCGGAAGAGCGCCGACAGCCGACTGCAAGGCTGTTCCCGGAGCATATTTTCATTTGCAGATCATATTTTCATATTTTATATTTTTCATATATTCACTCCTATTTTCATTTGAAGATTTCGACTCAACGACTTTGCTGCAGGATAGAACCGCCCAGAAGCACGTGAGCCCCGACCCGCAAGGTTCAGAATAATCGCCGCTCACCAGCTAGCAGGTCGCCGAACGGGAGTACTAGCGGCCTGAGGCGAACGACCTGACACGGCTGGGAGATGTGCGCCCTCGCTCCGCGGCCGTTTCGCCGCCGCCGCGAGACGCAGGCGCCGCGAGACGCAGGCGCAATTAGCCGCCGCAGCGGCACTGCCACTGCTTCGTATCGTCGCGTCCCGATGCGCGAGCCGCTGACGTGGCGCGAATCGCTCGAGTCTTCGTTCGGAGTTCGGTGCAGCAGCGGCGCTGCAGCGCGCGCGCGCCGCGGCGATCACCGACCCCATCCGCCGCATCTGGCCGTCACGGCGATCGTCGAGACGACGTGCTGCCCGCCCAGATCGACGGCGATCCACTGGTAGGGAGCGTTACCCGTGCTAGCGATGGTGGCGATGTTTCCGTCGAATGCGTACGCTGGCACGCAGCACCACGAGGGCACGTTCGGATATGACGTCGACTGCCAGGCCGGCTTGTCTGAAGAAAGAGAGAAGCGACAGAGGTCAAGGAGACTGTCACACAGTCGCAGGTCAAGGTCAACAGGTCAAGGAGACTGTCAGTCAAGGAGACTGTCACACAGTCGCATTGTCGCCGTGCGGCGACAATGCGACTCGAATCTCGAGGAGCGCGAGCAGTCGTCGCCGCATGTCGTCTTCCTTGTATAAATTTGGCACGAATCTCGAGCTTTCTCGTAGTTTTCCGACAAACCTTCTGCATTATTCAATATTATAACCACTTGAATTCAATCATGGGAATAGAGAGCGACTCCAAATATTCTGCTCAATACTCACTCAAGGAAATGATTCCTGGAGCTCCGAAGTCTACAACAAGAGTTAAACGCAATTAAAAGCGCTGCCAGGTTATTTCGGCAGCTTTTGATGCTATCGATTACCAATGTCTTCTTGAGCGCCTCTTATCTCGCTTGGGCATCTCTGGCACTGCTCCGCGATGGTTCAGGTCCTATCTCAGTGGGAGACTCCAGAGTATTGACATTAAAGTACACAGATCATCCGAGGTACCTCTGAAATATGGGATACGTCAGGGCTCCGTGCCAGGTCCGGTTATTTTCATGGTTTATACTCTCCCTGTTGCCGATGTGATAGCCAAGCACAATCTAGGCTTTCACTTCTATGCGAATGACACTAAATTGTACCTTGCTTTGATCCCTCCCAGTCTTTGAGCACCTCGAATTCTCACAACTCCCTTGCTGCATTTATTGATGACATCCGCACATGGATGGAAGCAAGTTTTCTTAAATGAAATGAGGATAACATTAACTTACTAGTTTGGGCAAACCTATTGTGATTCAGAAATTGGAAAGGCTAACGCTCAAAATTGGCTCTGCCAGCACATCTCCTGTTGAATCAGCTCGAAGTCTAGGTGTCATGTGCCAAAGTGATCTTTCGTTAGACGACCAAATCAGCTTTACAATCAAATCTGGTTACTTTCAGCTACATAACATTTCCAACACTCAGGCTTGTTTAGATAAGGATACCACAACTAAGTTGGTCCATAAATTCGTGGCATCCCGTCTTGACTTCTGTAAATCACTTGTTCAACAACCGGCACGAGCGTTCAGGCGCTTACAACTAGTGCAAAACTCTGCTGCTAGGCTTGTCTGTCGTGAGCGTCGCAGTTGCAACGTCACACCACTTCTCGCCGACCTGCACTGACTACAAATCAAGCAACGGATCGACTTCAAGGTTTTGTCGTTCACTTTTAGGTCCCTTCATTCTTTGGCTCCAGACTACTTATTAGATCTACTTCCCAACCAGGCCAAGCATCGTATCAACCGCTTTTCTGAATCTAACTGTTTACCAATACCTCGTACAAAACCTAATATCCTTTGGAGGCCGTGCCCGTAGTTCGTAAGCTCCCAAAGCTTGGAACTCACTCCCGTCTTGCGTCACGGCATTCCCCGACTTGACTACTTTAAAAAGAACTTAAAAACACCTCTATTTAGGACAGCATTCAGTGGGCCCCTGTGATTCGTCCTTGATGTGCTTATGCGTGCTGACATCGTGCATGCTGCCATTAACCACAATTGCATGCTGATCCTGTGCATGTCACCCCTAACCATGTTATTCATGCTGTTTATCAAGTATGATGCCACTCATCATTCAATCGTGTTTCCTTTGCAGCAAATGTAAACCGCCTAGACAAAGATCGAGTTCTGTGATGCGGCATAATCGAGCGCATTATGATTATTATTATTATTATTATCCCGCGGGCGGGTGGACGGGCGCATCGCGTAGGGAGGCGAGAGCCGCTAACACGAGGCCGATGGCCGACGGCTAAGGAAACCAGAGCGATGATCCAGGTAGACTCTCGGGGCGAGAATGGTCTCTGGACTTTCTCAGCCCCTAAAATTTCTTCTGTCAATTGAGCTGTTGGTGCCCGCGGCATCCGACGCGGGTTCGACGTCGCTGTTTGCGCTACGAAGCCGCCACTTGGCTTAAGAGCGGAAGCAGCACGGAAAGTGAGAGAGCGGAAGCGGATCAGTGAGCGGATATGATAGTGATCTGGAAGATGTGCGATAATCCCGGTAGCTCGCACTCTGCCACGAAATTACAAAACTAGCAAATTTGGATAGCGACCTCAGAAAACGTAATCTATTTCGAGAAGCGTTACATATGCTGTCTACTAAGCGCGATCGAACGGCCACCGGTAGCACGCAGAATATCAAAAAGAATAATGCAGTTAGAAGCGACATGCGCAATGTAACCGAGTAAATATTTTTAGCGGTAGCATGCACGGAGAAGAACCACTTTTAGAGCACGTAATCGCACGACGGACAAAGCACATGAACCCACTAGTCAGTGTTTCTCTACCTTCTGTAATGCCACGACCCTTCAATGCAGCTCCTCCTCTTTTGTTGTGGCCACCCCGACACTATAATTATAATATAATAATATTATCTTAATAGAATTTAAATAATAATTAATAAATAGTTGTATAATTAATAATAAGTAATTATAAATAATAAATAATAATATTATCTTAATAAAAATATAAAAATATAATTATATTATAATAATATAATTACATTCTAATTTATACACTAATTTATTTTCGTTGCTACTTCTTAACAGGAAATATGCCACTATGAATCGTAATGTGAGTATCTAATATGCAGGATATATGTGCAGCGTTACAAGATGAGCATAATTAAAGCATAGAGATTAATCACGAAAAAATAAGCCATCGTCTTAGGCGACGCGATGGTCTTAGATGAACCGCGTGAAAGGGTCGTTCGAGCCCCAACGGGGTCGCGACCCGCAGGTTGAGAACCACCGCACTAAGTAATACTCGAGTAATCGACGCGCGTGAAGATCGTTCGCACACTGTCGCCGCAGTCACGTGACAAACACTCTGATTATTTTATTTTACTAATTCTTGTATCGTATTTTAGAATAAAATATATTATTTTTCTGTTTTTATTATATGATTACTTTACTTTTTCTTTTACCTCATGATTACTTTGGAGATGGAAGGCGATATAGTTAATCTCGAGTTCGCAGCTGTCAGTCTGTCGCTCACGGCAACTTCCGTCAGAGAAAATTAGACCAGGAGGAATTCGTGGAATCCGGCGTTGAGGCAAACGACAGCTTTGCTATAGGAAGTTGACGACCAAAATGCGCAGCATTTTTCAGAATTTTCATCATTCTGCCAAAGCCGAGCCGAGCCTAATTTAGGCCGAGCCTTGCCCGAGCCTAAATGACCGTGCATTTAGTTCGTATGCTCCCAAAGCCTGGAACTCCCTCCCGACTTGCGTCAGAACATCCCCTGACTTGACCACATTTAAAAAGAACTTAAAAACACACCTTATATTGACAGCATTTAGTGGGCCCCTGTGATTTGTCCTTCATGTGCTTGTGCATGCTGACACTGTGCATGCTACCACCAGCCATACTTGCATGCTCACCCTGTACGTGTCACCCCTAACCATGTTATTTATGTTGTTTGTTTATCAAGCATGCTATTACTCACCATTCAATTGCATTTCCCTTTGCAGCAAATGTAAAGCACCTAGAAAGAGATTGAGTTCTCTGAGGGCGCTTTATCTAGTGCATTATTATTATTATTATTATTATAAATGGAAGCCATTTTGCGGCGGCTGCGTATGCAAACTCCACTCGGCGGCCAGTCCGGCTCTCACTAAATGACCCAATAGAAAAAGGAATCGCGTGCTCAGGCCACCAAAGAAGTTATGCCATGCAGCGCCTGCAAAAGCGTGCGCATACATGAATGGCAACCTTCAGCCGAGTAACTCGCCGCTCAATGGGCGACCGGTTTCGCGTTCATTTCACAGTTAGGTCGCCGAAGTGTCACGTGACTTATCTGAATTGAAGTCACGCAGCCGCCACTATAAAATGGATAGAGAGGGATTGAGCGAGACAAAGGGAGACAGAGAGAGGCAGACAGACCGAGAGAGACAGAGAGAGAGAGAGAGAGAGAGAGAGAGAGAGAGAGAGAGAGAGAGAGAGAGAGAGAGAGAGAGAGAGAGAGAGAGAGAGAGAGAGAGAGAGAGAGAGACAGAGAGACAGAGAGACAGAGAGACAGAGAGACAGAGAGACAGAGACAGAGACAGAGAGAGAGAGAGAGACAGAGAGACAGAAAGACAGAGAGACAGAGAGAGACAGAGAGAGACAGAGACAGAGACAGAGACAGAGACAGAGACAGAGACAGAGACAGAGACAGAGACAGAGACAGAGACAGAGACAGAGACAGAGACAGAGACAGAGACAGACAGAGACAGAGACAGAGACAGAGACAGAGACAGAGACAGAGACAGAGACAGAGACAGAGACAGAGACAGAGACAGAGACAGAGACAGAGACAGAGACAGAGACAGACACAGACACAGACACAGACACAGACACAGCCACAGAGACAGACACAAACACAGAGACAGCATTGGTGTAAACCCATCAATCTTCGCTCGAAGAAGAATATGCCTCGATCTCGATTTTTAATGCAGCCATAAAGCTGCTGTAACGATTGAAATATTAATTAAAGTCTGATTTACTGTTGCACGATCATAGGTAAACGAGTTTTACTCAACATCAAACTCTGTCGCTTAAGTATAACATCATCCATGCACCTAACTGAAATATAAGCACACAATTTTCCCGTCCACTTGTGTCGTTAGTAAAATGCTAAGCAGGTTTTTAATCAAGCATCCACGCCAGATCTGCTGTTCTAAGCCACTAACCTTTCTTCTTAGCCCAAATACCACTGGTCAATGGATAACCATTTGAAGCGAGCGCGTTTGGTCCGTACATCTTGCAGGTGCCATTTTCATACATGTACTGGATTGATGTACAGGTCTGCAGGTCCCGAGAACATTCATGGCAGCAGTCGGCGAGAACCTTAATGAAAGATGGCTTTGAGTGGTCGTAAGTACCAGCTTCTATGCTGGGTGTCAATTCAAAAGGGCTTGCAAAGTTAAATTGGATCACAAACGCTTGGACACCTGAAATATAACAAGAAAGAATTTCGACGAGCCGTCGTTCGACTTATAAAAAGCAATAGCTTGCGCTGGACATAATCAACCACGCTAATTTGCCTCAATTCGCACGCACCGAGAGCTCTTCTACGGCAATTATAAATGTGCTCGCTGCAGTAAGACTTACTGAATTCAGTCGCCAATATAAATATGTAAGCCGCGCTGAATCGCCTCATTCGTCACTGTACTACCAGCAAAGGCTGTACTCCGTTGACACCAGAGACGTAGCTGAGTAATGATTTGAGTCAAACCTCTCTCGGGTCTCCATAGCTCCGCGAGCAAACCAGTAAGTGGCACTAAAGCAGTTTCAGCGGACGACTTCCAGCTCAAGTATCAACCGCCTATTGACGTTTGTGCTATACTGCAATATAACAATTATTGTCACGCGGACAACTAAAACACGGAAATCGTTGATCGCATTGCTGCCACATAAGCAAATAGCCGCTCGTCAAGCAGCTTTTGTTTGACATATCCACCTGAGTCAATACGCATAGGGACAATATTGCGAAATCTGGGCACAAGCTTACAATAGCGACACATGTTTAGCTGCTTGACGTAGAGCAGGAAACCATTGAGCTTTTGGAATCGTTTTCCTGCAATTAAAGGGCTTAGGATGAAGAAAAGAAGGTGGTCATAGATCAGGAGCAGGGTAGCCGAATCGATGTCTGCTTCAGCTTTTAAATAATTTCTCTTAAGTGGGTATAGAAGCTTTGTTTGCAGAAAACTGGAAAAAGAGTCAGACAAGTTGATATAAGAAATGTGGAGTCTGACAGTTTAAGTTACTTTTATTTTTATAAAGGCAAACGGCTCAAAATTTGCCCACTATGAAAATAATGATTATACGATATGATTATGATATATATATAGTAAGTATATAAATAAATAAATAAATAAATAAATAAATAAATAAATAAATAAATAAATAAATAAATACATATATATATATAATATAAGATAATCCTAGTGATAATCATAATCCTAGTGATAATCCTTATATGATATGTCATAGTGAGAATCAAAACATGTGAAGCTGTTGGAGCAGTAGTTCATCACCAAACGAAAAGTATCGATGCGATTAGTATCCAAAAGAAATTAATGATGGTCATTTTGGATGAAAATATAATCTCGCAGTCACATAAACGGCTAAAAGATCTCAAAATATAAGACTCAAAAATAACTTGGTCTCCAAAAGAATTTGAGCTACAAACAGTGAACAGTGAATGTCCTGATATTCTTCTGATGCTGGTTACCTAACCGTTGATATTGCATCCTGCAATGAATCAACGCTGCTCACTGACAGGTTCAAAGGCAACGTTTTCAAAGTACGCAGGTTCTGGGCGTTAGCTTGATTTTAAGCCTTTTCATTATTGTATATAATAATTAATTTAGTTTTTGACTTTTGAATAGCTTTCTCGCCTCGCCGCAGCTTATAATTTGTGCACGAGAACAATCATTCATTCACTCGCGTCGCTGGAGTAGAAAGCTGAACCGATGACAAATGGCCACTTATTGAATGACTCGCTGAACGATCACGACTTTCGGCCAAAGGTCTGTGAGATGTCGTTATGGGCAAGGAGGTTATTTGACGCACATATATGTGGCTCATCAAGAAATAGAGCGGGGGAAATATTCTTTAGTTAGCTTAGTTAATTTAATTAGAAGACAAGCTAGCTGGATTTTACAATGAACTCGTGTCAGTTTTAAGAGTAAAATATAATCGGTACCGCTCGTTAGTTTAGTCTAGGAAAAGACGCTTTAATTAGCGTGCTCTTCAAATAAACGCAAACAATTTGCTGTCATAATAGTCCTTGCTAAAGGACCATTTCCAACCGAATCCTCGGAGCTGGGAAGTCGAGTCGGATAAGCTAACCTGCGTTTTCTTCAGAAATATCTGGCACAGTTGACTCCTTTCTGGTAGTCTAGCACCACTGGATTGGTGAATAATTATAGTTGCGGCTGGCAGTCAGCTCAGCACAAACGGTTTCTGTAGTATCTACTGTGTCTGCTACTGCTAAGCGAACGGTATCCGTTCCGTCTAAACGTGCTGCAACCGATACGCAAAGCATAATTTTGACATAAATTAAAAGTGAAAGTGCCTAATCAATGGGCTGGGAAGGCTAGCAACAATTAATAATAATAATGATAATGATGCACTTGATAAAGCGCCCTCAGAGAACTTAATCTCTTTCTAGGTGCTTTACATTTGCTGAAAAGGGAAATGCAATTGAATGGTAAGTAAAATAGTGCTTGAAAAACAAAAACAATGAATAATATGGTTAGGGGTGACATGCACAGGGTCAGCATGCAATTATTGACTCTTCGATGTCATTGGTGGTGTCTCCAGACAATACGTCTGAACTTTACTTAAACTTTATTTTTCGAGCGATTTAAATAGGTCAATAAGGTAAAGAACGGGTACTATATCAGAAAATTAATTTAAGTACAATCAATATCCTATCCAATTGAGGTTTTCGCCACCGGTTCGCGGAGTCACCGCCGTCAGTAGATTTGCGGGCCGGCGGCGTTGACGCGGCCATCGCCGAAGGTTTAGCAGCAGGGGTGGGGGAGACGGTAGCCGCCAGCGGAGCACTCCGACTCCCCGAGCGGAGCTCCGTCGCCGCCTGAGACCTGAAGAGCGCAGTGACCTCAGCTGTCGCGTTCAGTCCGGCCGACGAAGGGCGGGTGCGGTCGCGAACGTCAATGCTAGCTGCGCTCTTATGCTGCTGCGGCGGCGTCGGCGGTGGCGTCGGCGGTGGCGTCGGCGGCGGCGGCGGCGGTGGCGGCGGCGGCGGCGGCGGTGGCGGCGGCGGTGGCGGCGGCGGTGGCGGCGGCGGCGGCGGTGGCGGCGGCGGCGGCGGTGGCGGCGGCGGTGGCGGCGGCGGTGGCGGCGGCGGTGGCGGCGGCGGTGGCGGCGGCGGTGGCGGCGGCAGTGGCGGCGGCGGCGGCATTGGCTGCTGCAGCAGACTGCCGTCTGTCTGTGAGACAGACAGTGACCAAAGCGTTCGCAACGCTGCCGCACCGCACGCGCAATGTAGCGGCAGAAAGAAGAAGTTGAGAAAGGCGACGAGCGATTTCGCTTCAAACTGGACGGCGTCTCGTCTTACATACTATCTGAGGCACCCTGTCACCAACGGTCTAATAAGAGAGAGACAGAGACAGGGACAGAGACAGAGACAGAGACCGAGACAGAGACAGAGACAGAGACAGAGACAGAGACAGAGACAGAGACAGAGACAGAGACAGAGACAGAGACAGAGACAGAGACAGAGACAGAGACAGAGACAGAGACAGAGACAGAGACAGAGACAGAGACAGAGAGACAGAGAGAGAGAGAGAGGGAGAGAGAGAGAGACAGAGACAGAGACAGAGACAGAGACAGAGACAGAGACAGAGACAGAGACAGAGACAGAGAGAGAGAGAGAGAGAGAGAGAGAGAGAGACAGAGACAGAGACAGAGACAGAGACAGAGACAGAGACAGAGACAGAGACAGAGAGAGAGACAGAGAGAGAGAGAGAGAGAGAGAGAGAGAGAGAGAGACAGAGACAGAGACAGAGACAGAGACAGAGACAGAGACAGAGAGAGAGAGAGAGAGAGAGAGAGAGAGAGACAGAGACAGAGACAGAGACAGAGACAGAGACAGAGACAGAGACAGAGACAGAGACAGAGACAGAGACTGAGAGAGAGAGAGGGAGAGAGAAATTGGCAGAGATACGGAAAGATGTAGGCCCACGGCCTCTTACTTTCGGTGGGCCCGGAAGCTGCAAAGTGCGCTACGCGTCGACCGGCGCTCGAATACGCTTTGTGAGCGTCTGCAGAGGCGTGGCGATGCTCTGTGGTGAGCGTGCGCTCTGTCGACGGACATTGTCCGAACAGGACTTCCTGTTGCATTCGCAACCCAAATCTGCTCCCGTAGCAAGCGCGGATAAACCAAAATAGTTTGATTTAATTGCCGTGCATAGAAACGTACATGTCGCTAATCTCGTCGCTGAAAACCGTCGCTAACGAGCAAGCGAACGAGTGTGGCGTTGCCGCGATGGTTAGCATGCGGCTTACGTTTCTGAGAAGTAGCAAAAGCGACAGAGCGATCATTTACTATGTTAAAAAACTTATAATTCCAAAGCCAGCGTGTTTGTTAGCATGAAATAAACCCTCACCGAGGGCATTTGGGCGTGCCGGCTAGCGCTGACGTCACACGCCGCAAGCTCTTGAAAGCCACGAGTGCGGGGGGAACAGAATGTCGCGAATAGCATCGGCAAGATTGAGAGGTCACTCGTAGCAGTACGCAGTACAGCAGTACGGAGCGTTGTCCTTGGAGCGGTGTCACTACGCGTCGCTAAGGCCTGCACCAGATCGGGATTTGAGTTGAGCTTTGTTAGAAGCATGCTTTAAAAAGAATGGAAAAACATTCTTCTCAATCTCCCTCTCTCTTCCTGTGTCCCTTCCTCTCTCTCTCTCTCCCTCTCTCTCTCTCTCCCTCTCCCTCTCTCTCTCTCTCTCTCTCTCTCTCTCTCTCTCTCTCTCTCTCTCTCTCTCTCTCTCTCTCTCTCTCTATCTTGTCTTCCCTCTTTCTCCTTCTCTCTCTCCGTTTGTCCCTCTCTCTCTCCTTCTCTCTCCTTCCCTCTCCCTCCATCTCTCTCGCTCCCTCTCACTCTCGCTCTATCTTTATTTCTCTCTCTCTCTCTCTCTCTCTCCAGCTCTCTATCTATCTATCTATCTCTCTCTCTCTGCCTCTGTCTCTAACTCTGTCTCCGTCTCTGTCTCTCTCTCTACCCCTCTCTCTACCTCTTCCTTCTACGTCTTCCCATCCTTCAAATACTGAACGACCACTGGGGGTGTGTCAGCTCGGTGCCCGAAAATCATGTCGCTTCTACCATCGTCTGGCGACGCACCTGTGGACGCAGCTGCTCAGAAGACCACCTGGCGCTGCACCCAGAAGCCTCGCTGAAGTCGCATCCGCCGGAAGCTCTATCGGAGTCGGGGCTCGGTGCTCGACGGCGACGCTCCGCCGCCGAGCCGCTTTAAGCTCGCTCGCACGCCAGAGCGCTGCCCACCGTCAGCCACTGGAGCGAAGCCTCCCGTCAGCTGCTTGAGCGCCTCCAACCGTCAACCTCTGGAGCGTCGTCTACCGTCAGCCTTTCTTGCGCCGTCTACTGTCAACCTCTGGAGCGTCTTCTACCGTCAGCCTTTCTAGCGCCGTCTACCGTCAGCCGTGGCAGCGCCGCCTGCCGTCAGCTGCCGCCAGCTTCGAGCAGCTGAGCCACCGTCTCTTGACGCTAGTCGTGCTGACGTCGTCGCTGAGTACTGCCGGCGGCTCGTCTGAGCTTTTCTTGTCAAGGGCGGCGGACTCGCGGCGAACGCCGGCGGCAGCCGCTTCGCCACCGCTTCCCTTCGATAATCGACCGAGATCGATTGGGATTCGTCGACGGCCATTTTGCCACCAGTTTATTTAAGAGCTCGCTCGGTGGCATTCTCCCGACGCGGAGAGGACCGAAGGCGAGCACCTAGGCAAACCGAACTACAACCAAGGCAGACCGGACTGCACCCAGACCTAAACCGACGCCATCTTCTGGGGTTGGGCATTCAGGACTCTGGAAAATGCGACGAGTCATAGGCTGGGGCTGGTGCTGCCGCGGCGGCTGCGGCCGAGGCGGCTGCGCTCGCCGCGCACGAATGACGCGTGCGCGGCGCGGCGCCGGCGCCTCCTCCTCCGGCTGGCCGCTAGCGGCGGCGGCGGCCGGCAGAGAAGGCGAGCGCGAGAGGCGCCAAGCGACCTCGATCTTGCTACCGCGTTTGCCTGACTTCGGGTCTCGGCCGATCGTACGGCGAAGCAGCTCTTATGCCGCTGCCGGCAAAGCAGAGCCTCCGCTCGTAGCGGCGTCGACGATGCGGCGAGATGCAGGCGATCGGCAGTCGATCGATGCAGACGATCGGCAGGATAACAGGCGCGATCGTGTCCGTTCTTAGCCGGATATACGCGCGTGAGGCGAGTGCCGATGCGGCGATTTCGCTTATGCGAATTCGATTCGAATTTATTCGGATTATTAGAATTATATTATTATATTATAATATATAATATATAATATATATTATGTTATATTATTATATTATTATACTATTATATTAATGAATCTAATAATTAATCGGCGATTTCGCCGTGCGGTGTACGAGTGATGCTAACGATTCTGCTTCGTGGCGTCGGATGCAGTGCGAGCGGCATCCGCCGCTTCTGGTCCGTCGAACCAAACTGGCGAAATATTTGTGCATCTGCGTTGCGATCCGGCGATCCTGGAGCGCTCCAGGTCTGGCGCAGGTCGTCCCGCGAGCCAAATCGCCGCGACGGAACCGAGTTCTCCGAACCCAGCGAGCCCTCGAGCGCGGGCGCGTGCGTGCGGTGAGTTACATCATGACCTATCGACCGCGGAAGCGAGGCTCTGAGCGCTCTCAAGCAGCGGGGTGCTACTTTGCCGGCGAAGCCGAATTAAGAGCCGGATGCACTCTCTGGCTGGGGACTCCATACACATCCCCAATGGCTGCTTACATCTTAGATATATGGCATAATTTTGCAACTTAAATCTTGCATTTTACATCTTACACCTTACATTTTTACATCTTAAATCTTGCCTCTTGTATCGTGCATCTTGCATGTTACATTTTACACAATACATATTGTATCTTACGTCTTGCATCTTGCATCTTACATCGCTGCCATCTTACATCGCTGCCATCTTACATCGCTGCCATCTTACATCGCTGCCATCTTACATCGCTGCCATCTTACATCGCTGCCATCTTACATCGCTGCCATCTTACATCGCTGCCATCTTACATCGCTGCCATCTTACATCGCTGCCATCTTACATCGCTGCCATCTTACATCGCTGCCATCTTACATCGCTGCCATCTTACATCGCTGCCATCTTACATCGCTGCCATCTTACATCGCTGCCATCTTACATCGCTGCCATCTCTCACCAAAACTGGACCAAACTCACTTTACTAAGCTTACAAAAAGTGACAGACGATGGCCGTACCTGCGAATGCCGCTAACAGTAAAATCTCGAGGTAAGTGAAATTCATTAGCACCGCGCGGAAGGCCAAACGAGTAGTTGCTGAGCAGTGATGCGGAATTAGTGATCCTCATGTGCTGCTACCGCACGGGCTTCCTGCCACATGCGAACATTTAGTCATGTAGCTCCGTCATGTACGTGTAATGAGTAGTATTATACGTATACTACGTATTCCGCAGCTGCACATTTGCGTTTTTATTTACATAACGTACTCGCTTATTAGCCCGCGGTTGCTGCGTTGCTCACAATGAATAATAGCTCGGCGGTAAAGTGGTTCCATTTATACAAAGTCGCGTCAAAGCTTCACGACGAAGAGATTAGCTTCTCCAGCTAGTGGCCCGCCATTGAACTGAGAGCGATGACTCGCGACGTCCTTTGACAGCTGATTTCCTGAACGCTTTTAAGCTTGCCGACCATTTATCGCAGTTTCCGACGTTCCGGAAGCTCCGTCGTATCCCTAGCCTCCCTAGTCTCAGCCGCATCCGCCGCATCCGCCCTCTCCGTCGCATCCGCCCTCTCCGTCGCATCCGCCGCATCTGCCGCATTCGCCGCATTTGCCGCATTCGTCGCATCCGCCCTCTCCGTCGCATTCGCCCTCTCCGTCGCATCCGCCCTTTCCGTCGCATCCGCCGCATCTGCCGCATCCGCCGCATCTGCCGCATCCGCCGCATCTGCCGCATCCACCGTATCTGCCGCATCTGCCGCATCCGGCACCTCCGCCGCATCCACCGCATCTGCCGCATCCGGCACCTCCGCCGCATCCGTCGGTCGACACCTCCGCGTTCGACGAAATGGTGGTCAGCGGAGCCGTGGTCGGCGTTTTCAGGTTCAATGGATTCGTGGTCAGCGATGTCGTGGACGGCGTAATCAGGGTCAACGGATTCGTGATCAGCTGAGTCGCGGTCAGTGTTGACGGATTCTTGGTCAGCTGGGACGTGGTGCGCGTTGTTTGAGGCGACGGATTCGTTGTCAGCGAGGTCGTGGTCGGCGTAATCAGCATCAGAGAACTGGTGGTCAGCTGAGCTGTAGTCTGCGGAGTCGTGGTGAGCGGAGTAGCGGTCGTCAAAGCAGACTGTGTGGCCGTCGTAGTCTTCTCGTCCGATGTGATCGCCGGGATTGACTGTAACTGCGACGGTGGTGGCGACGGCGGCGGCAACGACTGACGAGGCTGCAGATCACTGATGCCTGTGATGTAGACGGGGGCCAATGCGTTGACGACCTGCCGCTCGGGGGACGCGTGGCGAGGCAGCGTGCACGCTCCTAGCGCGAAGTAGCGACTGAGACAGGAAATCGGAGCGGCCGACGAGTGGGGACGCGACAAAGCGGATTGCGTCCAGTCCGACATGCTATCCGTGGCGCCACGGCTCGCCAACTGTCCGGTAAGAGAGAGGGAGGGAGAGAGAAAGAAAGGTGGACCCTCGGGTTCTCACTTACGGGGAGTGCAGACGCTCAGGAGAACTGGAACAAATTTAACGTATATCTTACTCCAAAAACTCAGTTATGAATGTCACGTCCATATACATCGCGTTATATACATATATATATATATATATACATATTATATGTATTATATGCATATACATCGCGTTATATATATATAAATATATAAATAAATAAATAAATAAATAAATAAATAAATATATATATATATATATATATATATATATATATATATATATGTATATATATATATATATATATATGTACCATACAATGGACAAAAGTTGTATACTTTCCTTCCGAAAAAAAGTTCTTGAGACCATTGTATAGAAATATCGATAAAGCTATGACCTGTTTAAAGCTTATGTTGGTTCTTTGATATTAGTCCATGCGAAATTACTTGCCAAGGGACATTTAAAATCTTACCGATTTGGCCTGGCTCACCATTCCATCCCCGGCAACGGCATTAGATACGGCAGCAGCTAGTAACCTGCTTCGCAGCTACTATTGTGCGCATCTACTATCGCTTCGTTATCGTCATTAAAATGCATTCCTAGATATTATTTCTGTTGCTAAGATCCGCGAATTATGCATTGACAAAAAAGCACCCGGAGCCGGCGCGGGAGACGCGAGCTGAGCACCCGCTCGCTTGGTATTCTTGGCGTTGTCTCGAATCGCTCAGAGCGTTTTCCCTCAAGCGCTGCTAAGAATCTTTCTAATCCTCAAGGGGTCACCAGGGGTCATGTCATAACTCCGGTGGCCCAACTTAACGCTTATCTTTGGAATCTTCGCTCACTGTTCAATAAACCCTTATTAGTAAGCGAACTTGATTCTGAAAAAGACCTCGACCTGATTGCCACGAGCAAAACTTTGCTAAAATTGGTAAATCGCCCGACCATTAAAGACGCCACCTTCAACAGGCTTCTCATTCTTTGACGCTCCCTATATCAATAACAACTGGAAGTGAAGTCGGCATTATTACTCGCTCGTCTTTCAATATCAACCCGTATGCAGTCGCCTCAAAGAAGTCTTTTGAATCAATCGTCTTGATTTCACCCGACAGTAAGCTACCGATGGTAGCAGTAGTCTGCTACCTCCCAAGTTCAAAGTCATCCTTTATCTCGGATTCATCTGATCTCATTTTTATCCTGTAAGAAAAAACCCGATCCTTCCTTATCATGGGTGATTTATAATTCCTTTTTACAACTTATCTGACGCTTTCAGCGACCGCATTTCGTGCTCTAACTGACTCGTTGTCTCTTGTGGCTCATGTGCCACATGGTCCCACTCAATGGTCACACATTCGACCAAATTTTGTCCTCGAAATGCACGCTATCATCACCGACTATTACAATATTTTGCTTATCTGACCACATACAGATCTAATTCGCTCTACAACGTTTGCCTTCCTCCTCATCTAAAACTATACGTTCTAATAGCGAAACCTCACGACCTTGATTACATTGATGCTGTCTGTGCAAGAATATCTGCTCCGCATCCACTGCCGAATCCTTCTTCCGACATGTCATCATTAGTAGAGTGCCACAGCATGACACTAGCTGAAACGCTCGATTAGTTAGCATCTCTGACCAAGTGCAATGTCCGCAACTGTCCAGAGATGAAGTCTGTTGACTACCGAATGAGTCCCGAAAGCCGCTTAGGCTGTGTATATGTTATACAAAAACTCCCCTGCTTAAAATCCACAGAGTTTTGTGGCTTTGTGGTGTTACAGTCTAATCACTACCTCAACTGCTCTCCTGACACTGATATGCTTTCCACTTTCTCTTTATTGCGTGACACAAAGTCGTCTGTTGGCTACCGAATGCGTACCGAAAGCCGCGTTGGCTGCTAGTGCACTATACAAAACTCTCCTGCGTAACACCCACACAGTCTTTATGGCTGTTGCAGGTACACAATACATTACATTACAGTCGAAGATACTTTTATTAAATCAAATATAGGCCCATGGTTTACTTCAGAATTAAACTAGCTAGGTCTGCTAAGTGCAAGCTTGAAAAAGCACACACAAGATCAAGACTGACGATCTATAGACAGGCATGCAAGGACTACTGTAAATCGTACACATAAATCCTAGCAAATTTCAAGTCTAGTATTTATAAAAGCTTTGTCGATTAACAGATGTGCAACCAAGAAATGCTGATGTATACGATCAACCAAATTTTTAACCGCTCCCAGGTTAGCTCCTTACTTAGTGATCCTTAGTGATGATTTAGCTGATGGCTTCTATCGTTTCTTCGTCAAAAGACGAACAAGATCGCAGAGTTCAGCCCTAGGATAGCAGCGACCCTGCGGGAATGTTATCCCTTAGTTGCATGCAGCACCTTGATGTCTAAATTCAAGGAAGTCACTAATGACATCGTTCTGACGCTCATATACCGATCAAAGAAGACAACTAGTCCTCTAGAAAATATTCTCGTTCTCCTGCTTCTACAATGCATAGATCTGCTGGTGCCTTGCTTAACCACCATTAAATATCTCACTAGCCTCAGGTCACGTCCCAGCACCTTTCGAAAAAGGCTGTAGTCAGGCGCATCCCCTAATCAAGAAAGAAACACCAGACCAAGAGTACTTTATTTATACTTGTTATACTAGCTGATTTACCAGCCTCTTTTGTATAGCGGCAGAAAAGCCTTTACGGCTATCACCACCGACTGCAGTGGCGATAAATAATCACCCTCGAAAGGATTGAAGCCCATGGCCTCGGGACCGAGGTCGCGAAAAGTAACCACCTTACCTAGTGTCCCGTCACGTGTGTGCTCACGTGTGCTCAACTTGTGCTGCTTACTTGTACTTACTTGCTTGTGCCCGCATACTAAATTTCTAATCAAAGACCCTGGAGAGAGTCGTCGCGGCAGACCAGCTGAACTCATATATTAAAACAAGCAGCCTAAAAATACACTCAGCTTTGTAAATATACCAGTTTAGATTACACTAATGCTGCATATAAGCTTTAAACTTATTTGGTGTGAAAAAGAGATTTGATAATCTTTGGTTTTGGTGTTGCTCGTTAGATCCCGGTGGTAAGTGAAGCCAATGACCCTTACCTTGGCTTGATGACTAGCTGAAGAACCCGAGGCAGAGCGGTGGCAGCTGGAGTTACGAACGAAAATATTGCCGGTGATCAAGCCCTAGACTTCGGGTCGTGTTTTAGGCTCCATTTATCCAGAGTTGGTTTCCACCTACCATTCTTCTTTTGGAGTGGAAAAAATCTCAGTCTCGATTGTAAATGGAGCCGTAAAGCTCATGTCACGCGTTTAAAATGTCAAATTGAAGTCCGATTTTGTTTGCTCACAGGTAAGCACTTTTGCCAATCGCAGACTTCATTTGTTTAAGTGCACCGAAAGCGGCTTAGGCTGTGAGCGTAATGTCCAAACTTTTCCTGCATCCACATCGTTACTGTGGCTGCATAGATTTATAGAAAGAGATGCGTTTCTTTAAATTATTAAACCATTACCAACATCTATGCAGCCAATAAAAACCTGATCGTTCGATTTTTTCACGCACTGGTCTCACTAGTAAAATGCTAAGCAGGTGTTTGCGAAGGCGTCCACGCTCAATCTGCTGCAATGCTTAGCCACGAACCTTTCTTCTTCGTAGCCCATCTATACTATCGTTTGATACATTTGTGGCGAGCACGTCCTGTCCGTAAATATTGCAGGTTTCATTTTCGAATACATACTGGATTGAGTAGCAGGTCTCTACTTCTCGAGAGCATTGATTGCAGCAATTGCTGAGACCCTTAATAATCGACAGTCTCGAATAGTCGTAAGTACCGGCTTCCATATCAGGTGTCAATTGAAAAGGCCTGGTGAAGTTGAATTGGATCACAAATGCTTGAACACCTGAAAAGTTATGCGAACTAATGCCCACGAGCCGTCATTGGACTCACAAAAAAGCAGTAGGTTGCGGTTGACATGGCCAGGTTCGCTAATTCGCCTCAACTCACCCACGCCGAGTGCTCTACTCTGGCAATCATCAACTACTTGGCTGCAGTAAAACTTGCTTAATTCGGACGCCAAAATTAATGTACAGGCCGCTTTGAATCGCCCCATTTGTCGCTATACGGCCAGTAAAAGCTGCTAGTTAATGCCAGAGACGTAGCCGTGTAATGCCTTGCATCACACCTGTCTCTGTCTCCATGTACCCGCGAGCGACCTAGTCAGTGGAGCTTAAGTGGTTTCCGCTTACAGATTTCCGGTTCACGTATGGACCACGTTTCAATGTTTGCAATACACTGTCCAACGGCAAACAAAACGTTTGGAGACAGCCACAAGTATGGAAATTGTCGATCGGTTGCTGCCACATGAGCAAACAACCTCTTCTGAAGTAGCTTTTATCTGACATATTATGCTAGCCACCAGAGTCAATATGCCCAGTGACGATCGAGCGAAATCTGAGCATGATATTCCAACAGCGACACATATTTAGCTGCTCGACGCAGGCAGGGCAGGAAACCACTGAGGTTTTGTGAATGCTTGCGTGCAGCTAACCGTCAAAGACAGACGTGCAGGCGATCGTCAATCAGAAGCAGGGTGACCGAATCGATGCCTGCTTCAGCTTTTGAAAGATTTTATCTGATATGAGTACAGGAGAAGAATTATTATTCTTATAGTTTATGAATGCTTGGGAACTGGGAGAAGCAAAGGAGGAAGTGGCAGTCGAGCTGATAGAAAAACAATCACGAGTCTGACCGTTTTACTTGCTTTTACATAGGCCAACGGCTGACGATTTCTCTTCGGTGAAATTAAGGCGTGCTAGCGAGGAGCAAAACGCGACTGCATATTTGAGTAGAAATTTATTTCCTAATGAAGAGTATCGGTACGATAAGTATGCAAAAAGACCCTAAGGATAGTTCTTCCGGTCTGATATGGAATCTCAAGCCACCTAATTCACTAAAGCATCACGACATATAATAATATGTCCAGAACAATATAAAATGCATATAATAATTATAATAAAATAATACGATCTTATTATGTAAAGGTCTCAAACATAATTTAAATTACAATAGGTGAGTTAGTAAATTTAGAAATTGTAAGTATCTTATTAAAGCTGGCGATAGTCGTTCCGGTTGGAATTGGAATATTTTCACAGTCAACTGAATCGGAACGAGATCTTATACGAGTTCTTAAAAATAACTCAATCTCTAAAGAGAACTTTCATTACAAGCCATTGAATGCCATAATATTCTTCGGATGCTGGCAACCTTACAGTCGATATCGTGACCTGTGAGAATTCAATGCAGCTCACGGGACTGTTAATGGCTGGCTTGGTCCAGCGGTTCAGGTGTTCGCTCCGACCTATGTCTGGCTGAGGTCGTGAGCCCCGAGGCATACGTGAAGCACCTGAATAGTGATTAAGTTCTCTAGCTAGACGATCACTTTCAGCCAAATACTCGGAGCAAGGAAGCTGAGTCGGATGATGAGTTAACCTGCATTTTCTTTCAGATATATCTGGCGCAGACGACACCTTTCTGGCAGTCAAGCACCTTGGGAACTTCGAGAAATTTTAATGGCGGTGGGCAGTCAGCTCAGCGTCAATGATGACTGTAGAGTTTACAGTATCTGCTACTGCCATGCGAACGGTATCGGTTGTCTCTAAACGTGTTATAACTGAATCGCAAAGCCTAACTGTGACTTAAATTAAAGTGATCAATGGGCTGGAAAGGCTAACGACAATTACTGAATCTTCAATGTTATTGGTAGTGTCTGCAGAAAATGCGTCTGAACTTTGCTGAAGCGCTCATCTTGAGAGCGATTTAATGCGGTCAAGAGGGTAAAGAACCGGCCTTTAGATTACTAAATAACTGTAAGTACAATTAATCGCATCCAATTGGGTGCACCTATTTTAAAGGTTTTTTGTGATTCTTTCGGAATTTTCCGCAACCGGTTCTTGGAGTCGCGGCCCTCAGCAGATTTGTGGCCGGTAGCATAGACGCTGCCGACGCTCAAGTTTTAGCAGCTGGGGCGAGGGGCGGTAGCCACCGGCCGAAAGCTTCGACGGAAACCAAGCCGACAGAACGCCGAGCGCTCCGCCGACAGAGACCAAGCGAGCGCAGTGACGTCAGTGGTCGCATTCAATCGGGCCGAATGCGAGTAGATCGTCGCATCGACGGGCGCAGCGGGCGTCGTCGCTACGGCCGTCGAAGCAGGCGGCTGCGGCGTTGGCATTCGCGGCGGCGGCGGCGGAGTCGTGGTCTTAAGCGTAGTCGCAGCTGGCGGCGGAGTCGTGGTCGGCAGCGGAGTCGTGGTCTTAAGCGTAGACGCGGCTGGCGGCCGAGTCGTGGTCGGCAGCAGAGTCGTGGTCTTAAGCGTAGACGCGGCTGGCGGCCGAGTCGTGGTCGGCAGCAGAATCGTGGTCGTAAGCGTAGACGCAGCTGGCGGCGGAGTCGTGGTCGGCAGCGGAATCGTGGTCGTAAGCGTAGACGCGGCTGGCGGCGGAGTCGTGGTCGGCAGCGGAACCGTGGTCGTAAGCGTAGACGCAGCTGGCGGCGGAGTCGTGGTCGGCAGCGGAGTCGTGATCTTAAGCGTAGACGCGGCTGGCGGCCGAGTCGTGGTCGGCAGCAGAGTCGTGGTCTTAAGCGTAGACGCAGCTGGCGGCGGAGTCGTGGTCGGCAGCGGAGTCGTGGTCGTAAGCGTAGACGCGGTTGGCGGCGGAGTCGTGGTCGGCAGCGGAATCGTGGTCGTAAGCGTAGAACCAGCTGGCGGCGGAGTCGTGGTCGGTAGCGGAGTCGTGGTCGTAAGCGTAGAACCAGCTGGCGGCGGAGTCGTGGTCGGCAGCGGAGTCGTGGTCTTAAGCGTAGACGCAGCTGGCGGCGGAGTCGTGGTCGGCAGCGGAATCGTGGTCGTAAGCGTAGAACCAGCTGGCGGCGGAGTCGTGGTCGGCAGCAGAATCGTGGTCTTAAGCGTAGACGCGGCTGGCGGCGGAGTCGTGGTCGGTAGCGGAGTCGTGGTCGTAAGCGTAGAACCAGCTGGCGGCGGAGTCGTGGTCGGCAGCGGAGTCGTGATCTTAAGCGTAGACGCGGTTGGCGGCGGAGTCGTGGTCGGCAGCGGAATCGTGGTCGTAAGCGTAGAACCAGCTGGCGGCGGAGTCGTGGTCGGTAGCGGAGTCGTGGTCGTAAGCGTAGAACCAGTGGCGGCGGAGCGTGGCGGCGGAGTCGTGGTCGGCGCGCGGCGGCGGAGTCGTGGTCGGCAGCGGAATCGTGGTCTTAAGCGTAGACGCGGCTGGCGGCGGAGTCGTGGTCGGCAGCAGAATCGTGGTCGTAAGCGTAGACGTGGCTAGCAGCGGAGACTCGACAATTGGCATAGACGCCGCCAGTTGCTTAGTGGAGGCTAGGGGTGTATTTGTGGCCAGCGGAGTAGACGCTGACTGCGGAGCAGACTCGGCTGTCCTCGTAATCGTGGCTGGCGATTGAGACGCGGTCTGCAGGGAAGACGCGGCCATCGTTAAAGACGTCACTGGAGGCGTTGTCGCAGCTGGTGACGGATTTGGGGTCAGTGGCAGAGTCGTAGGCGGCAGCGGTGACGCGGCCAGCCGACGCGACGTGGCTAGCGGCATAGACACGGCCTGCGACGAAGTAGTGGCCGCAAAGGAAGACGCGGCCAGCGGCAGAGACGCCGCGGCCTGCGGCATAGTCGAGGGCACAGGTGAAGTCACGGACGGCGGCGGAGGAGACGCGGATGGCGGCGGCTGAGTCGTCTTTGGCTGCGTAGACGCGGCTGGCGCTGAAGTCGTGGCGGCGAGGGCGGCGGAAGCTGCCAGCGCCGTGGATTGGATCGCCGTCGGCGCTTCTAGCATCTGGGCCGTCTCTAAAGCCGCACTTGACCTTGACTGGGTCTCCGTACTTGACGAATAGCCTACGCATGGCGGCGCTGCACGCGCAGACGCTGACCCCGTGGTCGCAGCAGACGCTGACTGCCCATTGGTCGGCGAAGCGCTCAGCAGCGCCGAGCGCTCCGCCGACAGAGACGAATAGGGCACGGTGAAGTCAGCTGTCGCAATCGGTCCGGTAGACTGCCTGTAGATCGTCGCATCGATGAACGCAGCGGGCGACGATGACGATGACGCTGAGGGCCCGGTCGTCGATGGATGCTGCGTCGTTGTCGCGGCGTGCTCGTCAGACGTGGTCAGCGCGATCTCCCGCGGCTGCGTCGGCGACGGCTGCTGAGGCGGACTGGTGCCTGCGAGGTCGACAGCGGCTCACGCGTCAGCTGCGTCGCAGCGACGCCGCTGACGCAGCGCTAAGCAGCGGGCGCGTTCTCGAGCCGCGTAGTGCTGCACCAAGGCCTAAACCGATGTCCTCTTCTGGTACTGGGCATTCAGGACTCTGGAGAGCGCGACAACGGGCGGCGTGTACTCTACTACGAACGGCTTTGACCCTATTCGGCGGCGGGGCGGCCGACGCTGGAACATGAGGCGATCGATTAGGGCTGACCATCTGTTGGCTCATCATGAAGGCAAATACGGTCCGGGAGACTAATCGTTTCGTTTTAGATTGATCGGTTGAAAAGAGTCCGTTTTAAAAGCCGCTATCCATCCCGAGCACTCTGATTTGAGCCGTCACCCGAGCTGCCGCTCCGAAAGCCTTACCGATTCACTGGCCGGCGCGTTTCCTAGCAACAATTAAGTGGAGACCTGGAACTAGATCTCCCAGATACGCTACCCAGCGACTAAACGACATATCGAAGAGTGTCGGCAAAATCTAGCGGAGAGATCGACAATTTATTACAGAGAGCGCTCCGTCGTTCTTTGATCTCAGAACACCAGCCGGAAAGGCGCGGTTAAATGTAAATTACTACGCTGCGTGAAAAAACTTTCCTTGAAAAAGATAATTACATTGCGGCCGCGAGGTCAGCAGACGCCGGCCTTGCCGACGAATTTCCGCCCGCTGTCGCCATCGCAGTGTTCGCCACTTCCCGCCAAATTCTACTTCGCCAATTCCTAGATCTCGACTGTGAATGAAAAGGAGCGCGCTGTTTCGCACTTCCTCCAGCTCGATAGTCTCGACATGTCGCGAGCCTGAGCCTGAGCGTCTACTGCGGGATCGCGTAGGCGTGCGATGAAAGCCGTTTCTACCTCTACGTAAGTAAGTAAGGATCGTCGATCTTCGTTCTGTTCGTTCGCAAAGTTTATTAGTTTATTTATTTATTTATTTTTATTTATTTGTTTATTTATTTATTTATTTTATCTATTAGTTTCGCCTTTTACTCTTACTATTCGAAGCATCCCACGTTTTACTGCGGCGGTCCTCTTCCTGCAAGCCGACTGCGCAGGCTCTTCGCCGTTCGCAGGATTGCCGGCTGCGGAATGCCGACGGAGAAACGAACAACGATCGGCAGAGAGCAGGCAAGCGAACGAGCTGCGCCACGCCGAGCGGCTTTCGCTAAATGGTCGCTGCCCGATAGATGGCGCCACTCACCGCTTCTTAGGAGCAGCACCGCGTCGCGCCCGCTCTGCCGAGACTCGCCGCCGCCTGTCACCAGGTCGCAGGCGTCTCTAGCCGGTGAGTAGCTGACGGCGGTGCACTGCTGGCCGGCGACTTCGTCGGCGGCGACGCACAGGCTGGCGAAGCGCTTCAGCGTGGCCGCCAGGGGCGCTGGCACGCCGGCCTGTGGTCGCAGCGAGGCCACGATCGAAATGTCGCCGGAGGGGACGTCGAAGCGCGTGATCGTGCTTTGCGCTCCTACAAGGCGTCGCAGGCGTCACCTGCGTGCAGCGGTGCCGAGACCGTCGCCTCCGTCGCCGCGGCTGCAGCAGCCGCCGCCGTTGCCTCGGCCAAGAGCTGAGCGAAAGCTGACAGGTGGCCATGCATTCGGCGGAACTGCAGCTCGAGGAACCGGATGTCACATTCGCACAGGTTGCCCAACGCAGCGGATGAGCGAGAGTGGCGCCCTTCCGGCGTCATGTTCTTGTGACGCCGCGGAATTTAAGCGCCACTCCCTCCACCTGTTGATTTTACCAACCATGATCTACGTGCGGCTATATAATAGCGCACCGAATTCGGACGACTGCCGTTTGAAAACAGTTGGAAACGTTACCAGCGCAAGATAGCAACCAAAAAGCAGACAGCAGGTTTATTCAGAGCTAGCGTGTTGACGAGGCCCAAAATGTAGAGCTGAACGGAAGCGGAAGCTAGGTCTTCATCGGTCCATTTAGCTCCTCAGCGACGCCTGGTGGTGGGCAATTGCCTCTGCAACCCAATGCGGCTACCCCGATAAGCAAGTCGGAAAGACCGTCGGAAGATGACGTTCTGAAGCCGAGGACACGGCGGAGCTAGGCAGCGGAAGTAGACGCTCCGGCCGATACTTTTGCCATTCCATTCGATTGCCCGTGGTCACTTCGTATTGCATCCATTTGACGCTAAGGAGGGTTGCGATTTACCGCTTGGAAACGGAATGCATTTTAGATTAAGCCACTGACGCCACCTTCGAATAATTGGAGGCGCCTTTAAAAAAGCAGAGGCGATTTAACGGCCCTAAACATTTGGCGGCAGGAGAGCCTTTGCGGCTATCACCGCTGCTTGCTGTGGACGGTAACGGATTGCCCACTAACGGTAACTACGGTAACGGATTGCCCACTAACGGTAACTACGGTAACGGATTGCCCACTAACGGTAACTACGGTAACGGATTGCCCACTAACGGTAACTACGGTAACGGATTGCCCACTAACGGTAACTACGGTAACGGATTGCCCACTAATGGTAACTACGGTAACGGATTGCCCACTAACGGTAACTACGGTAACGGATTGCCCACTCCAGGACTCAAACGCACGATCAGCATCGTGAAGGCATTAGGAACGCACTGGAACGGAATCGAGAACGCTTGGGGCGAACTCAAAAGTGGAAGCGAGAGTTTTCATATTCGTACCAATATACGAATGCATCGCAAATAGCTCGCCGTTCGCCAAGTGGGTGACACAATGTAGCTACATTATATTTATTATGATATGCATACATTGTTATATATTATTATATGTTATATACTCATATATTATATATATAAATATATATATATATATTACATATTATTATGCCTCGCATCATTAACTTCACTTTCGACGGTCGGCCGATCTCAGGGCGTGGCGCAGTAGCGAAACTACTCTGCCGTCGAAGTCTACGTCGCGACCGCGCAGCAACGACGCTGCTGCTCGGTCGCAGTGAGCGCGGAGCGAGGCGTCACGTGGCGAGGCTGCGATCTGGCTGCTGACGCCGCCGATCGCCGCGCGAGCCCAGAGAAGCCCGCGGTTGCGGAGGTGGCGGCGGCTGCGGCGGTGGCTGAGGCGGTGAAGGTCGCACGACTGCCGCGCGCGCGGCGCGCGCTCACCTCTGGCGGCGACCGGCAGCAGCAGCAGCAGGCAGACCAGCGGGAGCGCGAGCTGCCCGTAGCAGCGTCCTCGACCTTGCTGCCACCTTCGCATGATTTCGGCTCTCCGCCGATCGTGTTGCGGCGCCGCTTTTATGCCGCCGCCGGTGCCGCAGCGAGTCAGCTGGAGCGCCAGCTGGCGACGGCGGCGGCGGCGGCGGCGGCGGCGGCGGCGGCGGCGGCGGCGATGGGCCGGAAAACTGGCTCGGCATCCGTCGTCTCTGTTCTCAGCCGGATGCGCGCGCGCGCGGGCGAGCGCATATCCGGCGATATCGCTTAGTGCCGCTCGACGACGTGGGCGCAGCCGGCGAAAAGCGTGCTCCACGTGCTGTCCAGCGAGCTGGCCGCGCGGCCGTCGACGAAGAGGACGCTGCTACTGCTGCTGCTGATACAGAGCCATGGTCAGCTGAGTCGTGGTCAGCGGAGTCTTGGTCGGCGTAGTCTGGGTCGACAAATTTGTGGTCCTCTGGGTCCTCAGAGGAGTTTTGGTTTGACTTAGTCGTGGTCAGCAAAGTCGTAGTCGGATAAATCGCGGTCGTCTAACTCACGGTTGACTGGGTCGTTTTCAGCGGAGTCGTGGTCGATGATAATGTCGTAATGGTGAAAGGTGATCGATCGTGGTCGATGATGTAGGTCGTGATCGACGGAGTCAGAAGCGTAGCCGCCGACGCACGTGGCGCAGTCACGTGCCTCGTTGCTTTGGCAGAGGTGGTCGCGGCAGTATCAATAATAGCGGGCGTATTTCGGGTGGTCGGTTCTATAGGCAACTGTTCTGTACCGCCTCAAGCCGCTAGCGTGTGCTCGGCTAAAGTGAGCGGAAGTGAGCTAAAGTTGTGCCTCGACGCGGTCAGAGGAACGGCTGCGCTCGCAGATAGTTTCGAAGACTCGATCACAGCAAGCGTGGCACTTTCGGCAACAGCGTTCGTAGCAACGGATGAGTGAAGCGGAAACGCGACAGCCATTTTGCGGAGGAGCAATTTTCTGACCGCTAGCTGTCGCTGCAGGCGGCGCCGGCGCGGCTTGCAGCGTCAGCTAGCCGCATTTGATCAAATGCTTGCCATTAACGCTATCGCCTCATTGGATCGTGGATCTCAGCCGATCAAGACGATCAAGATCATGCAATCCTCGTTGGATCATGCTTGTCACGCTGATTCGGCTGACGGATCCATGGGATCCGTTGGATCCATTGGTCGCTCGCCATTGGTCGCTTGCAATGTCGGCAGCCGCCGACGCTGCAAGCGACGGAAATGCGGCTGCGGCGGCGGCGGCGCTAGAGGCCGGTTGAGCCTCCGCCGGGGTTGACGACGAAGCAGCCGCGGGCGTCCTCGCGTCGACTGCGGAAGGCGGAGCAGCGACGACCTCTAGCGGCGACGGTGACGCTGCTCGAGAGAGCGCCGCCGCCGCAGCCGCGGCTGAGCCGCAAGCCGCACGCGAGGATTCGGTGAAAACCGCTTTGGCCGCGCTGTCCGCGGATGCTGCTGCCGACGGTGACGACATCGGCAGAGTCGCGGCGCTGTCAGCTGTCACAGTCGGTACCGGTCTGCTGCCGCTAGCCGAAACTTGCAGCGCCATAAGATATGATGGTACTACTACGTATGATATTACGCATGATATTACATATGATATTACGACGCATGATACTTATCATTATTTTATATTATTATTATTTATTTAATAATATTATTATATGTTATTTATTATTTATTATTATATATATAAATATATATATTATTATAAGGCGCGGCTGGAATCGTCGACACAGGCCGTGACGTCGTCACAGTCAGTTCCGCCGACGAGGTCGATGCGGCCAATGTGCTCACCTCGATTGACTGCGGCGGCACCGGCTGCTACGGCGACATATCGATTTCTGTGACTGGCAAACAGAGCACGGTGGTCAAAGCTCGGCCACCGAAGCTTTGCCGTGGCGAACGCATACAAAGCACTGACGCTCGCGCCGCCCACTAGCATCGGAGGCGGGAAATGAGGTGGCAGACGTGGCGGGCGCGTCGTACCTGATGCTGTCCAGTGCGGCGGCCACGGCTTAGAGCGGTTTCAGTGGCTAAAGCCAAACCAAATTCTAGGAATTAAGAAACTTTTTTAAAAGGAGCGCACAAATTCTACAACTCACTGCAGCAGAAGTATAAGCGACGATGCCCATCTCGTAGCTTACGGCTGAGATAAAACTGCTCGCTGTACCTCCGTCTCAACGTGCAGCCTGCAAAGCCGCGTTTACACTCTGAGTCTGAGCTTCAGTCACTTTTTTGTGTCCTGCTTTGGTCTTTTTTCCAGTAGAAAGTTTGCACGATCAGGTTCTATCTAATCCTGACTTCCTAACTGCTCCACCCTCGGAGTGACCATACGGAATCGCTTTTATTAGGGAGGCGAGAAATGGTCCTAGGGTGAGTAACTCCCAGGAAAATTACATTTTCATTTTCCTGGATTGAATTAAGGACCCTCATCTCGTTATCTAACACGTACGTCACTACTTGGCTGTTTCCCAAAAGCACGGACTCACATCTCCGACGATTTTGCGCCGGTCGAGTCGTCCCCCGTGCTTTGCAAAGCAATGACACGCGCCTTTGCTCGTGACGGCGCCTGCGCTTCGCCGTTTCTTTGCTGTTGTCGTGGTTACAGAAGTAGTATCTTGCTCAGTGCTCTTGCGTCTTGGACTTTCCCGTCTCCTGTTTTAGCGACATATTTGGTGACGTACGAAAGACTGCAGCGGCAAGAGAACGGCCCACGGCCGTTACCAAGCGGTTTATGAATAATTAGAGGACCACAGGCAGAGTCTTAGCTGTTGCTGGAGTCGCGACCGGAAATACTGTCGGTGACCAAGCCCTAGCCTTAGGGTGTGTTTCAGGTTCCAATTATGGAGAGTTGGTGTCAACCTAGCATTCTTCCCTGGTAAATAGTCTCGGTCTCGATTGTAAATGCAGCCATAAAAAGCTGATTTTGCTTGTTTAAAATGTCAAATTAAAGTCTGATTTCGTAGGCCCATCGGTAGAAAGTTTAGCGTATCATAGAATTCGTTTGCACAAGTGTACAGGACCGCCGCTTAGGCTTTGAGCACACTAGTCTATATAATAATTAATATAAATATAATTAGTTTTTTTGTTTTTCAAAAGTAGCCTGCGTAAAACCCACACACTCATTGTGGCTTTGTGTAGACGGAGACACTTTACAGCCATCATATTTGCAGCTAAAATCAATATAACCTTGCGATTTGTTCATGAACTGGTATTGCTCATAAAATGCTAAACAGGTAGGTACAAAAAAAAACCATGCTAGATCCGCTGCTCTTTGCTACGAATCTTTCTTCATAGCCCAAATACATTGGTTGATGAATTTTCACTTGTAGCAAGCACGTTCTGTCTGTACAGCTTGCACGTGCCATTTTCATACACATACTGGATTTGTTAGTATATCTCTAATTCTCGAGAACATTGATTGCAGCAGTGGCTGAGAACTTTTAAAAAAATGACTTCGAATGACTGTACGTGTAGGCGTCTATGCCAGGTTTCAATTTAAAGAGCTGGTGAAGTTGAATTGGATAACGAATGCTTGAACATCTGAAAAATCGTATGACAGAGTCCACGACCCATTGTTTGATTTACGATATGCAATAGCTTGTGACGGACATTGATCGCACGTGCCGGGAGCTCTTTTGCAGCAATCATCAACTTCTTTGCAGTAAAACTTTCTAAATTCAGTCGCCAAAATTAATATACAAATCGCTTTGAATTGCCTTATTCTTCACTATTCGGCCAGTAAAGGCTGCAACTTGACACCAGAGACATAGCTGTGCATAATGCTTTGCATCAAACCTGTCGCCGTCTCCATGTTACCTCGGTTAAAATCAGTAAGTGGCACTTTAGCAGTTTCCGCGGGACGACTTCCGGCTCTCACCCATTGACCACTTGTTAGTGTTTGCCCTAAATGTCCAATGCCTAATCAACGCCCTGAAGATAACTACAACATAGGCATCGTTGATCGCATTGCTGCCGCATTAGCTTTTAGCCTATCGTAAAGCAGCTTTTGTCTGACGCATCATGCCAACTAACTGAGTCAACACGCCAAGGACAATTGTGCTCAGTCTGGGCACCAACTTACACAAGGGGCACCCGTTTAGCTACTGGACGCAGACAGAGCAGGGAACCGCGGAGCTTTTGGAAATGTTTGACTGCTATTAACAGTCTAAGGAATGAAGGCGGTCATTAATCACGAGCACGGTGCCCGAATCGATGTCTGCTCAAGTTTTAAAGCAAGGCCTCTTAAGTAAGTGAAGAAGCTTTGGTTGCAGAAAACTACAAAAAGGGGGAGCCGATGGACAAACTGTTCGGAGTCTGATGGTTTTAGGTAATTTTGCAAAGACCAACTGCTCGCATTTGCCTGCTGTACTGCTAAGGTACGTGAATGAGTAAAGGTAAGTGAGGAGCAAAACGTGAGAGAATTGTGAACGGAGATTCATCACCGAACGATAAAGGATTGATGCGATGAGTATCCGAACAAAATTACGGACGGTTCTTTTAGTTGGAACTAAAATCTCGCAGCTACAAAAACGCTACAAGATAAAAAATATAAATAAAAAACTAAGTCGGGTTCCAAAGAATTTGAATCACAATCACATTTGAGCATCATAATATTCTTTCGATAATAATAATAATAATAATATTGCACTTGATAAAGCACCCTCAGAGAACTTAATCTCTTTCTAGGCGCTTTACATTTGCTACAAAGTGATACGCAATAGAATAGTAAGTAAAATCATGCTTGAAAAACAAACAAAATGAATAACATGGTTAGGGGTTACATGCACTGGGTCAGCATGCAAATGTGGTTAGTGGCAGCATGAACAGTGTCAGCACGCATAAGCACATCGAGGACGAATCACAAGGACCCACTAAATGCTGTCCTAAATAGGTATGATTTTAAGTTTCTTTTAAATGTGGTCAGGTCAGGGGATGTTCTGATGCAGGTCGGGAGGGAGTTTCAGGCTGTGGGAGCATACGAGCTAAATGCACGGTCTCCAAAGGATTTAAGGTTTGTACGAGGTATTTCTAGACTGTTGGATTCCGAAAAGCGAGTGGTACGATGCTTTGCCTGATGGGGTAGTATATCTGAAAGGTAGGCTGGAGCCATAGAATGAAGAGACCTAAAAGTGAGCGACAAAACCTTGAAGTCAATCCGTTGCTTGACTGGTAGCCAGTGCTGGTCGGCGAGAAGTGGAGTAATGTGGCAACTGCGACGCTCACGTTTGACAAGCCTAGCTGCAGAGTTTTGCACCAGCTGCAATCGCCTGATCGCACATGCTGGTAGGCCAGTAAGCAGTGAGTTGCAGAAGTCGAGACGAAATGTCACGAATGCATGGACCAACTTGGACGTGGTATCCTTATCTAAACAAGCCCTAATTTTAGCAATGTTATAAAGCTGAAAATAGGCTGATTTGACTGTGGAGCTGATGTGGTCGTCTAACGAGAGGTCGCTTTGGAATATGACACCTACATTTCGAGCTGATGCAACTGGAGATATGCTGGCAGAGCCAATTTTGAAAGTCAGCCTTTCCAATTTCTGAATAACACTAGGTTTGCCCATAACTAGTAAGTTAGTTTTATCATCGTTTAGTTTTAGAAAAATTGCTGCCATCCATGTGCGGATGTCATCAATGCATGCAGCAAGTGAGTTGAGAGAGTTTGAGGTGCTCGAAGGCTGGGAGGGATCAAAGCAAAGGTACAACTGAGTGTCATCCGCATAGAAGTGAAAGCCTAGATTGTGCTTGGCAATCACATCAGCGAGAGGGAGAGTATAAACGGTGAAAAGGACCGGACCTAGCACAGAGCCCTGAGGTACTCCATATTTTAGAGGTACTTCAGATGATCTTTGTCCATTCACGTCAACACTCTGGAGTCTCCCACTGAGATAGGACCTGAACCACTGCAGAGCAGTGCCAGTGATGCCCAGGCGAGATGAGAGGCGCTCTAGAAGTACTTTGTGATCGATGGTATCAAAAGCTGCCGAAAGATCGAGCAAAACAAGAAGAGAAACTCTACCCATGTTTGCATTCCTAAGTAGGTCGTTGTATACCCGAAGCAATGCTGACTCTGTGGAGTGATTAGCTCTAAAGCCAGACTGGAACTTACTAGCAAGGTTCGATGCTGGTAACCGCAGCATATCTATGGAAGCAGCGACACCTGCGATAAATATATACTCCTAACGGGACGGTCAATAGTCAACGTTTCTAGAGTACGTAGGTTTTGGGCATTCGCTTTATTTTAAGCCTATTCATTTCTTTGTATATAAATTATTTCAGTCTTTGACTTGTGAGTAACCTGTACGCCTCACCATAGCTTATAATTAGCAATAACGGATAACCATCACGAGTGTCGCTACGGTGGAGCAGCTGCAACTGTGAAAATTGGCCACCTGGAGACGCAAGAGAGCGTTCATTATTAATTATCGAGAAAGGTCTGTGAGATGTCGTAGTATGCGAGGAGGATTCTCGACATGCGTACGTATCCCAGCTATAAACAAGATGTCAGTCAGTCTTATATAGATAATTAGATATATAGATAATATATACTATTCTTATATAGATAATAATAGATAAGCCAGCTATAAACAAGATGTCAGTCAGGCGATTAGTCTCAACAACGCGTGCATGAGGAGCGCCCTAGGATGGCTCAACGAAGCTCTGCCCGGTTCCGCCTAAGAGCCATTTATCGGCAAAGTTTCGAATGCCGACGAGGCGTGGCCAGAGGCGCAGCAAGGGGCGGGCAGAGAGTGCTGAGATGTTTCCGGGCACCATGGCCGAGGGGGTGCCAAAAGCAAAATGAACTGAGCATATTTTGTTTTAACTTTTTCATGCGAGAAGAACCTATTCCTTGACTTCAAACAAGTCCTCGTTTCAACGGACTCGACTATTGCTCGATGAGCTAGTTAAGCATGTCTACACATTCAGACGCTGGCAGCGCTTGACGCTCTGACAGCGAGCACATGCGACGACACGAAATCACCGACCGACGAGGCTTCAAAACCACCGTGATTTCGTTTCGCGCTCGCAGCGAAACAGGCTTTCCTGGTCCGGTCGCCCAATCCAGCCTGCCGCTGGCAGGCTGGATTGGTGCGATTTGGATTGGTGCGATTTGGATTGGTGCGATTTGGTACGATAACCACAGCTTGAACCTGGCAGAAGTTCAGGCTGCAAGTCAAGATTCCATTGAGATTACCTTTTTTGGAGAAATGGGGAGCATTCTCCGAACCGTTCGAAACTCCAAGACGGGACGAACAGAAGAAACTCTTAGCGATCACCGTCAAACGTGGCTCTGCAACAAGGTGGAGTGCAGGCGTGAAGGCTATGAAAGCTACCAACGATGGGCTGAAACAAATTGTAGGTCTTTACGAGCAACTGCGCGAGGACGCAAGTGGAACGCTTGAAAAAAGAAGTGAATCTGGCAGTCTCTCCTTCAGAGTATTTCGTACTTTAACTTTCTGGCTCTGCTGCCAGTTTTTTGTACAACTTAAGTAACAGTTGACCAGAAAAGTTCAGAAAAGACTGAATGATTCAAAGATGAACTTCAAAGACGCCTCTTATAATATCCATTCTCTTGAGATTAGGTTTCTCAGACTTCAAGAAGACCCATGCCAAGAAGCACTCCTAGATACCATAAGGAGATGTTAATCGTAACGAGTTGCATTTAATCAAAGATCCATCAAAGGATAAATATTCCTGGAAAACTCGAAAAAGGTGTCGGTCTCGTGGTAGAAAACGGGGTTCAAAGAATATTGGAGAACAGCATAGATTGTCGCCGACAAGAAAGTGCAAATACGTTTTCCGGCTCATTGATCGTGATGTCCAATTTGATTTATTGTTGGAAGTTGAGAAGGTTTTGAAGACACTTGGCCAGACCGAACTCTGTCTCTTATTGTCAGTTACGGAGACACTGTTTCATAATTTGAGAGATGCCTTGCAAGTTCTTCTCATCTTAGCTGTGTATCAGGTGCCAGTCGTGAACGCACCGTGAGCTGAAGCTGAAGATCACTTCCTGACATGCGGGAGAGAGATCAATCAATGGAAAAGGTCAACACTCCGTTTGACCTTGCTAATCGTAGAGAAAGAGATACTGGACTGGCGGGAGAGATCAATCATGGGAAGCATCGATGGAGAGAGCATCAATGATGATCAAAGATGGAGAGAGCATCAAAATGGAAAAGATCAGAAGACTCTGTTCGACCTTGCTAATCGTAGAGAAAGAGATACTTACTCTCAAACTGTTATAGACCAGTTTGTCAAAATCTAGTGCTTGGCCCAGTGGTGAAGGCGCTCGCCCCGACCAAGGTCAGGTCGAGGTCGTGGGCATAAGCCTGTATGATGTGTGAAGCGCCTGAATTTAGATTAAGTTCTCTTAGGGCGCTACACAAATAATTATTATAAATATTCTTATTCTTATTATAAGTTAAAGCTGTCATAGCTACCCTGTACACTGTACCCGTAATACAGTTAGTAACCGTTCCTCGCCTAGATATGCCTGCTAGCCTTGGTGATCGATAGTATAAAAAGCTGCCGAACAATTAAGTAAAACTAGCGCATAAGCTCTACCTATGTCTGCATTCTTAAGTCGGTCGTTGTACTCCCGAAGCAATACTGACACTAAAGTTATTAGCTCTAAAGCCAGACCTATATAAACGGTTACTGAGCAAAGTTCTTAAGCTGACCCACAAAGCATGCCACGGCTGGGCTCTTTTATACCTAGCTGACATGCTGCACCGGTTTCTGCCTCCTCATGCCTTCAGGTTCTATACGGACAATAGACTAGCTGCTCCATTCCTTCGCATAAAGACCGCTGGCGACAGAAGCTTTATCTCTGCAGGCCCTAGAAAGTGGAATGCACTCTCAAGATTCCAGCTTAAAGATATCAGCTCTTCTGCTGCAGACTATGGCGCATTCTTATCAGTTGTCCTGAGCTGCTGCTTCCGTGTTACCCACTACCTCAAGTGCTTTCTTGACTCTTCTATGCTTCCTAATTTTTCTTTCGTGCGTGCGATGCAGTCTGTATGCTACCGAATGCGTACCGAAAGCCACTTAGGGTGTGATTGGGCAACGCAAGATTCTTATGCGTAACACCCACACAGTCTTAGTGGCTTTGTGAAGCTGCAAAAAAGGATATACATTTCGTTGCGTTCGATTCTGCAATCGACGAACAATCAAGTACTTAGAAACGATAAATAACTATACATTGACTAGTGAAAGACCCGTCTTTAACTATTTTGGCACCACTTGAGCTGTGCGATTAAATGGTGCCATGAAAGATCACAAGATGATGAAAGAGATTGAAAGAGATCAATAGAAGATCACACGATCGCTCGTCATTCGCTCGTCACTCGCTCGTCATTCGCTCGTCACTCGCTATTCGTGGGTGACATCCTGTAACCGACCTCTCGTCATTTGCTTCACTTTCGGCGGTCTGCTAGTCTCCGCGCGTCGCACAGCAGCACACAACTGCACGCCGCCGCATTCTACGTGGTGACCCCGAAGCGCAGCGAAGCTGCTGCGGGTGCAGACTCCTGGCGGAGCGAGGCCCCCCTCTTCAAAGCGAGGCTCCGATCCGGCGATCCGACGCGAGGCTAGGATCCGGTGGGTGTCTTTCCAAGGCCGCCGCTCAAACCCGAAGGAGAAGCCCGAGCTGCAGCCGAGAGCCGAGGCCTGTGGCTGCGGCTGAGGCGGCTGCACTCAACACTCTGCCGCCTGCGCGGCGCGGCGCGGCGCTCCGACGCTCAGGCGGCAGTGAAGCAGCAGGCAGCGAAGCCACAGGTGGAGCCGCGTGTGACGCGAGGCGACCTCGACCTCGACCTTGCTGCTGCCGCCTTCGCATGACTTTGCCTCTACGCCGATCGTATGGCGCCGCAGCTATTTTCTTTTTCTTTTTCTTTTCACAGCGAAGCCGGCGCCGCAGTAGCGCGTCCGCTCGAGCGCGGTCCCGACGGCGGCGACGTAGCGGCGAGATGAATGCGATCTGCCTGAAAATCGGCGCAGCGTCCGCCGTCGTCTCTGTTCGCAGCCAGATACGCGAGAGCGGGGTGATTGCAGATCCAGAAGTATTGCCCTAGTACTTCCCGACCGCCGGATCTGCTTACGGTTACGCTGACGATTCTGCGTCTTGGCGGTGGATGCACGGCGAGCGGCATTCGCTGCGTCCAGTCTTCCGAACCAAACTGACGTCGTATACGTACGTTTGCATTACGGTTCGGTGCTGGAGCGCTTTAGCGCTGGCCCTGGTCGTCTAGGTACGGAACCTGGTAAACCCTTGGGCACATGCGGCCTGGCAAATTGTGATCGTTTGGGCGCAGAAGCTTCTTGAAGGCTCCGCCCGAGCTTGAGCTGCAGAGTGCTGCTCCGGACACGAACCAGAGGTAAGCCGAAAGCACTCTCTCTGGAAGAGAAATCTACGGATATCCCCGTGCGATGCTTACAATTTTGATTTGTGGCATACTCTTGTAATGTAATGTAATGTAATTTATCGCCGTCTGTAACTCCACAAAGCCACAAAGACTACGTGGGCGTATCGCTGGAGAGTTTTGCCATAACGCAGCATGCCTGGGGGGGATGACGAAAAGTTGTCAGTGCTGTGCTCACATGGGTGTTGTATCTGCTGCAAGGATCGCGGGGAATTTCGCCGTCATTTCAGGCTGGTAATTTGACTCATTTGAAGGACAGATGACCTTCAAATGAGCCATTACTCTCGATGAAGTCGATGTCTCGATGAATCATCGATTGACCATCATCAGGATCGACGATGAGTCGATCAACAGGATGCGTTGAGAAAGCAACAGCATCTATTGGAAGTGTGAAATGAAAGCATGCATTGGATGTGTCTACGTATTGGAAAAACTTCTGAATGAAACTTCAGAGTGCGTGCAGAGAAGGGTATGAGAAAGATTTGTCACCGCCATTATCGCCCAGATCCGTGTAAGCGAACTATTGATAAGCGAGGTATTGCATCATCCTTGCTTACCTTCAGAGTGATTTAGTCAAACATTCGTGTTTTAGCTACAGAACACTTCCCGATGGTCACGTCCGGTACAGCGATTTATGAGCTTACAAGCGGCTATTCGAACTCGGCGGGTTCAAAGGCGATCCTCAATACCAGCATTAGTCAGCCCGACCTCTCAGTGCTAGGCCAGCAGTACATTAGTGAACAATAGCGTGATCATCCTAATTGGTTGCTTTCGTAACCACTTGCTACAGATTCTTCTCAATCCATGACTTCGTTGATTGTGAGAAGGGGAGCACATTATCCCGACAAAAGTCATAAGAAAATGATTGGATAATATTACAAAAAGCTAGCTAAATTAGATGAAAAATAGTTTCTTTGAGAATATGCATTAATATAATGCCAAAGAAAGGCAGTAAATGACATATCGAATAGACGAATTCGTTTTTTAAGAAGTTGTTTGCTATCACGTTTTGAATCATGCACCCTTCTTATCTACGTATTTGTGTTTGAATTAAAAGGAGAACAATTTCAAACGGCGTAAAAAGTGTAAAATGGCCCCACATTACGTAAGCTTAGCGCATGTGGTCAGCAAGCAAAAACTGAGGCGAGCTCGGCTTTCTTTATATTCAACAGCTCACTAACAGCCTAAGCTGCTGTTTGTAGGCATCCGGTAGCCAAGAGACTTCATCTGACGCAACAAAAAAAATATGGGAAGCATAGCAGAGTCAGGAGACCAGCTGAGTAGAATGAAGTGGAAACGAAGCAGCAGCCCAGGACCGCTGGAAAGAATGAGGATACTCTTACATCTTACTTCTACATCTTGTACGTTGCATTTTACACTTTCCATCTTACGTCATACATCTCATATTATACATGTTACTTATCCGAAGGGCAAACAATAGATAAGCCGTAGAGCCGCTTGCATCTTAAATAGGTTATAGTCTCAAAAATCTTGCATCTTACATTTTATAACTGGCATCTTAACTTTTGCATCTTACATCTTACACCTTGCATCGTATATTTCACATGTAAGTTACGCCCTACATCGTAATTTCGTGTTTCTGATTTTAGTTACACAACGGACTCGTTTATTAGCTCGAAGTTGCTACATCGCTCACGATGGATGATTGCTAGGTGGGAAAGCAGTTCTATTTCTAAAGGATTGCATACGGGTTTCTCAGTTAAGAGACTGGCTTTTGTAGCTTGCGGCCAACCGTAGGGATAGGGGGACAATAACACGTGACGACCTTTGACTTCCTTAAGGCCCTTAAGCCTCGTCAATCTTTAGTCGCGAGCTTGGCCAAGCGGTTCGCGTAGGGTGAGACGCTCACGATGTCGTCCTTTGTCGTGACGTCGTGACTTCGCGACGTCGTGACTTCGTGGCGTACTTCGTCGTGAGCTATCTCAAGCTTAGAGGAATCGAGTAGTGAGCAGGGTTAGAGTGATTGCAAAAGTGCTTTCAGCCTGACGGCTCGAGTGCTCAATGGTCGGTTGGCAGAAGCCGCGCCGCCGCAGGCGTCGCTCTCGCTCCTGCTGCGGAGTTATTTCCGGACTCGGAATACGAAAGAAGAACACGTAATACGAAAGAAGCAGCCGTAGTGATTTCGACGGTGGTCGGTGCTGTGGTCGAATGCATTGTACCGCAATTTTCGACTTACACACGATCGGCAAAAGTGAGCGGAAGTGGACCTATAGCTGGATGAGCTGCCGAACCGAGCGAAAACGCGACGGTTATCTGCGGCAGAGTGACAGTCAGAGCGCCAGCTGCAGCTGCCTTACTGGCGATCATGGTGTCTGCAGCAGCTAATTGAGCATCCGCCGGAGAGACGATGCTGATAATGAGATGATTTGAGACGATGATGAAATCAATGATTTGGGACGAAGATGCGTCGAAGCGTCAGCCATTAAAGGTGACGCCGCCTCCGTTGGCTCCCGCCGCCTTCACCGTCCTAGCCGTCTTTGCTGTCTCCGTCGTCTTCGTCATCTTCGTCGTCTTCGTCGTCTTCGTCGTTTTCGTCGTCTTCGTCGTCTTCGTTGTCTTCGTCGCCTTCATCGTCTTTGCCGTCTCCGCCGTCTCTGCCGTCTCTGCCGTCTTTGCCGTCTGCGCCGCTTTCGCCGTCGTCGTCATCTTCGCCGTCTTCCTCGTCTTTGCCGTCTTCGCCGTCTTCCTCATCTTCGTCATCTTCGCCGTCTCCGTCGTCTTCGCCGTCTCCACCGTCTCCGCCGTCTCCGCCGTCTCCACCGTCTTTGCCGTCTTTGCCATCTTTACCGTCTTTGCCGTCTTTGCCATCTTTGCCGTCTTCGCCGTCTTCCTCATCTTCGTCATCTTCGCCGTCTCCGTCGTCTTTGCCGTCTCCACTGTCTCCGCCGTCTCCGCCGTCTCCGCCGTCTTTGCCGTCTTTGCCATCTTTACCGTCTTTGCCGTCTTTGCCATCTTTGCCGTCTTTGCTGTCTCCGTCGTCTTCGTCATCTTCGTCGTTTTCGTCGTCTTCGTCGTCTTCGTTGTCTTCGTCGCCTTCGTCGTCTTTGCCGTCTCCGCCGTCTTCGCCGTCTTCGCCGTCTTCGCCGCCTCCACCTTCTTTACCGTCTTCGCCGTCTTTGCCGTCTGCACCGCTTTCGCCGTCGTCTTCGTCTTCGTCGTCTTCGTCGTCTTCGTCGTCTTCGTCGTCTTCGCCGTCTCCGTCGTCTCCGCCGTCTCCACCGTCTCCGCCGTCTCCGCCGTCTCCGCCGTCTCCGCCGTCTTCGCCGTCTTTGCCATCTTTACCGTCTTTGCCGTCTTTGCCATCTTCGCCGTCTATGCCGTCTTCACCGTCTCCGCCGTCTTCGCCGTCTTCGCCGTCTTCGCCGCCTCCACCGTCTTTACCGTCTTCGCCGTCTTTGCCATCTTTACCGTCTTTGCCGTCTTTGCCATCTTCGCCGTCTATGCCGTCTTCACCGCCTCCGCCGTATTTGCCATCTCCGTCGTCTTTGCCGTCTTTACCGTCTTCGCTGTGTTCGTCGTCTTCGCCGTCTTCGTAGTCTTCGTAGTCTTCGCCGTCGCCTCCGCCTCCGCCTCTGCCCTGCAGCTGCTGCCGAGCAGTGGTGGTCGGTTTAGTCTTGGGCAACAGCGTCTTGACCGGAGGTCTCATGGTCGACGGATTTTGTGTCAGCTGAGTCACGGCAGGCTGAGTTAGGGTCGACTGAATGGGAGTCGTGGTCGACGGAGTCGTGGTCAGCTGAGCCATGATCAGCTGAGTTACAGCAAGCTGAGGTGCGGTCAGCGGAGTCGTGGTTAGCGTACTCAGGGTCGGCGGATTCTTTGTCAGCAGAGTCGCGGTCTGCGGATTTGTGGTAAGCGGAGTCGTGGTTGGCGTTTTCAGGGTCGACGGATTCGTTGTCAGCGGAGTCGTGGTTGGCGTTTTCAGGGTCGACGGATTCGTTGTCAGCTGAGTCGCAGTCAGCGGTCCGTGGTTAGCAGAGCCGCGGTTAGAGCCGTCAGGGTCGACACAATCGGAGTTGTGGTCAGCAGAGCCGTGGTTAGCGCCGTCAGGGTCGACATAATCGGAGTTGTGGTCAGCAGAGTCTTGGCCAGTGTAGCAGTGGTCAGCGGATTTGTGGCTAGCAGTCTTGGTCAGCGAAGTCAGGGTCGAGTGAATCGGAGATTTTGTCGACGGAGTCGTGGTCGACGGAGTCGCAGTCAAAGGAGTCGTGGTCCACCGAGTCGTGGTTGACGGAGTCGTGGTCCGCTGAGTCCCAGTCAGCAGAGTCGTGATCAGGGGCTCGTGATCAGCCGTCTGCTCGAGCGGTGGCACGGCGGCGCTGCTCGAGGGCTCGACCGCCGCCGTTTCTGCTCCGGAAGTTTCTGCCCCGAAAGCCAGCGTAGCAGACGAGGATCCAGCGAAAGCGGCATCGGCTTCACTGCCAGGCAACGCGGTCGCTGCTGCGGCCGCGTTGAGGATCGCATGCTGCACCAACGGTTCCGCTTTCGCTGAAGACGTCGGCAGCGTCTCTATAGCCGTATATTCCGGCGAACCTGTAGCCGGGGAAAATTGCCCAACAGATGGCCAACCGGCGTTCTCTGATGCTGACGAAACTTTGGCAGCAGACGTTGCCGGCTGCCCTTGTGTCGGTGACTTGCTCGGACTCTCTGATTGAACCGCCGGCACGGTACCGACGAGCGTGACGCTGTTAGCTGCCGCAGTCAGTCCGGTCCGCTGTTGGGATTCCGACGTCGCCGTGCCAAAAAGCGCGGCCGGAGTGATTGAAGCAGGCTGTTCTATCGTCGCCGCGGTCTGCTCGGCCGACACGGTCGTCGCCATCGCCTGCAGCTGCGACGCCGGCGGCGACGTGGGCCTCTGCTGCTGCAGCTGGAGACTGGTGCCTGTGAACGACAAACAGAGCACGGCGGCCATGGCGTCGCTGCGACGTGGCGACCGCCACGCCGTTGCTGCGCGCCGGCGCCCTTACCATCCGCTAGAAAGTAGAAGGCTGAAAATGAGGAGGTCGACGAGCGGACTCGTCCGGTAGCCTGGCGGGAGCGGAGCGCGTGCGGCGGCAGAGCTTGGAAGCACGTGGCACGTGGCAGGACGCACGATCGTTCTCGATCGTGCACAAAGTGCTTGGTAGCCGTGGGTGCCTTCGTGCGGGTGCATGGAACCTGCTCTTATTTCACGACGGATGAACTTCTGACGTCCTTCTCTCTTTTGCCAAAGCTTTTCTTAAAGTGACTATTGGCGAAACCTCAAATTTAAACGGCGGTCCTGTTCCTCCAAAGGCAGGGAGAATCCACCGTTCTCATTTTTCGGTGATATAACACAAGCGGTGGAACGGATGGTGATCGGCAGCAAGCTAGAGAACGGAGAGCTACGCCAGCGACGATTCGCTTCTGGTATAAAAAGTCGGGTGCCCGCGAGGTGGCGCTGCTCACCACTGCTTTGGAACAGCTCTGCGTCACGCTCGCTCGCCGGCGACGCTCCGCCGCCTGCTGTTACGAGGTCGCAGGCGTCTCTAGTCAACGAGTAGCTGACGGCGGTGCATTGTGGTCCTGCGGCGTTATCGGCCGCGGCGGCGACGCACCGGCTGGTGCAGCGCTGCAGCGATGCAGCCAGGGGCGCCGGCCCATCGGCCTGCGGTCGCAGCGAGGCGATCGTCGTAATGCCGCCAAAGCGGACGTCGTAGCGCGTGATAGTGCTTTGAGCTCCTACAAAGCGTCGCAGTCGTCGTCAGCATGGAGTTCCGCCGATGCTGCTGCAGCCTCCACCACCCCACATCTGCAGCCGATGCTGCCTCCGCTTCTGCAACTGCTTGCTAAGAGCTTCGCGACAGCGGGAAGGCGGTCGTGCCTCCGGCGGAACTGCAGCTCCAGTTGCCAGGCGTCCGCATGCGCGCAATGAGAGCAATCAATCGCTACGCTGCTGAGAGAAATCCTTCCTCTGTCGTAGCGCCTGATCGCGCTTTGCGCTCCGACAACGCGGCGCAGTCGTCGCCCGCACGCCCCATCCCTCTGCCGCCGCCGCCATCGCCACCAATGATTGCCAAGAGCTGTGTGCGAGCGGGAAGGTGGCCACGCCTTCGGCTAAACTGTAGCGTACTGTACGGATGTCCGCGCGGGCTTAATCAATGCTGCCCAGCCGAGAGGCATCCTGCCGGCGACGAGCGAATGCGAAGCGACGTTGTGCTGCTACGTTGCTAGGTTGTGCTGCTACGTTGCTAGGTTGTGCTGCTACGTCGCACGTGCACAGTTTACCCTCGGCGATAGGGACTTGAAGATATCGTGCTGCAGTCAGTTTAGATAACTGGGACTTGATAGTATTCGGCTACGCTCCCTGTCCAAGTGTAACAAACGATGCGAGTGTAACCCTATCCAAGTGTAATTAGTTAGGGTGTATTGCCGAGTCGAGATGAGAAGGAAAGCCTAAGCTAAGAAGTGAAGGCACGTGACCGGCGCTCCGCCAGGGTCCGCCACAGTGCCAGCGCCGAGCGATCGTCTCGTCGCTATGCTGCTGCTTCTGCTGCTGAGTGATCGGTGGCTGAGGCACGTGACGCTCCGAGAACCTGCCAAGTAGATCAGCTGCAGACAACAGCCGCGTTTGTTATTTTTATGAATCTCGGCATTCCGTTGATTTTATAAATTTACACATTACTAAACCTCTGAACGACTCTGCTGGCGATGACTAAACGAGGCAGACTCAGAATGCTGACTCACTGCATTCAGCCTTTGAAGGCTCAAAATGTGATCTCTTCGCCGCAATCTGCTTTGTTTTGCTACGACCTTGCGAAACTTCACTACGACACTTTAAACTAAAGTCACTGGACCACTCTTTCGTAGACGGCTAGGGCTTGAATTGCTGATGGCGCCATTGAAACGTTTTTCAGGTCTGAATAGAAGCGGCCAGTGTCTCCCGTGGCCTCAGAGCATGGATAAGTAATACTTTCCTGGCAAGCGCAGGGTCTTGGATTCGAGTCCTGAAGCAGGCAGTTCTTTATCGCCTGCTTCCAGAGCAGTAGTAGCTACTGAGGTTCATCGGCTGCTAGAGAAATAACGTTCAATTGTCAAATTATCCGACTGTTGACTGCGTCGCTCCGCGGCTCAGCTGACATGGCACCAGCGTCCGCGCGACCGCGTCCGCTCTGAGGCCTCAGAGGCCTCAGAGGAATTCGCTAAGAGTGCCGCGTCGGCTGCGCCGCAGAGCGCCGCGAACGATCCTCGCTTAGCGCCAGCGCCGCGAACGTCTGCAATTGCATGCTCTATCACAGTTTATTCTCTGTCTGTCTGTCTGTCTGTCTGTCTCTCTCTCGCGCATGGTCCGCGCCGGCGAATCGCTAGCCCGGCCGGCCGTCTGTCTAATTATATCACCGGATATTAGCTTGTCACCGGAGGCTGCGGCAAGCGCGAGATGTTTGCCAAAGTCAAACGCAATGCTCGTCATCGATTCAGTCGTTACCGTGAAGTCAGCATTTACGAGCAATCTCTATTTTTCGATTCGTGTATCGGTTGCTAAAGAAGATTGAGCTGCGGATTGAACGGAAGCGTCCAATGAACATTTTTAGATTGAGGAAATGAGGACCGACCGTGATTGCTGGGGGCCGTTAAATCCAGCGGCAGGATTGGCCGAGGAATTTGCGACCATCGTCGCCGTGGATGTGAGCGTCAACCTTTGCTCAAATTTAAGCCAGCCTTGCGACGAGCTCAAACTTCACGGAGCAGATCAAGGACATCTCTCGCTCGTCGCATACTTCGCGTTGAAACTAAGGCGAACATAATATGAACGCAACGTCAAATTAATCGCGAAATCTTCATTAGATTATAGTAACATTTAATATAAATTACCATCTTTATCATTTTTTAGCGATCATGTAATCGAATGTAACATCGTACGACGAATATTCGGCAAATAACAGCTCATCTCCATCCGGAGCTCATTCACTTCTAATCTGCAGCGACGACGGCGGCAGCCATGCCGGTGCGAATGCAGAGTAGAGAGCAGCAGTCGGTGGAGGCGGCGGCGGCGACCTCCATTGAGAGATCCGCCTGCAGCTCACGTGGCGGCTGCGGCTTGACCGCGGCTCGTGCCTTCGTCCGAAAGGCCTCGTGCTGAGTGGCGTGGCTCGGCGCTATCGCTCACCTCTGGCAGATGGCGGCAGCAGACCGAACAGCTGCACGTGTAGCACGGAGCGACCGCTGAGCAGCCGAAGCTGGCGCTTCATTCTACAGTTACTAAATTATCGCAATATAATATTTTTTTTAATAATTTTACTGTTTTATTATTATCGTATTTAATATCGTACAATGAATTTTCGGACGATAGCGTAGCGTCTCCTTCTACAGCTCTTTGCTTCAAATCAGGTGCTAGCCTCGACCAAGGTCCGGCTGAAGTCGTGGGCTCGAGCACCGAGGCATATGTGAAGCGCCTGAATAGAGATTAAGTTCTCTTGGGGCGCTATGCAAATGAATTATATATTATATTATATAACTCTACCGCAACCGGCCGCGGTGGCGGCGGCGGCGGCCATGCCGATGCCAATGCGGAGCAGAGAGCGGCATCCAAATGGCGGCTGCCGCCGCCATTCGGATGCTCCAGATCTGATGCTCGCACGGCGGCTGCGGCTGGACTGCCGCTCGTCCAAAAGGCCGCAGCTCTGTGCGCGGCGCGGCGCGGCGCTGTTGCTCACCTCTGGCTGCGAGCAGCAGGCAGAGTAGCTGCGTGTGGAGCGTGACGCGACCGCAGAGCTGCCGATGCTGCCGCCGCTGCCGCTGCATGTCGCCGGCTGGCCGCGGTTCGATTCGCACCGCCGCCGCCGCCGCCGCCGCCGCCGCCGCCGCCGCCGCCGCCGCCGCCCTTTTTATGCTGGCGCGACGCGCACGAGCGGCCGGAAAACGGTGGCTCGGCGTCGCTCGCTTGTTTGATCTCCGGTCGCGATCGGCGCGCGCTTTTCGCGAGGCAGGCGAGCGAAGCGCAAGCAAAGCCCGCGAGGGCGGGGCGGGAGGGCGGGAAGCGAACGGACACGGATACATTTCCTTGTCGCTGTCAGACAAGAAGCGGCAGCGCCGGCAGTTGAGGTAAAGACGCGCGTGCGCCTTGCGGCGGCTACAGTCTGCCTAGAGTCAGCTAGCATCGAGCATTATACAATTCTGTCGCCTTTAATCTACTCAGGCAGCAGCAGTCGCACGTGATTAGTTGCGACTGCTGCATGAGTATAATGAGAGGGAAACCTAATGCGATATTTAACTTGATATTATCCTTCTCTTTCGTCTGTTTTCTCCTTCTTCGAGAGTGAGAGTGAGAGAGAGCGAGAGCGAGAGCGAGAGAGAGAGCGAGAGCGAGAGCGAGAAAGACGACGCGTTTCTTACTCAAAAAAACTGTGCTTGAGTGAGGCGGTGTTTTAAGAAACACGGAGGGAAATCTTCGTCTTTTGTTAAAAGTGTTCCAGAGAAAGAACCACGGATACGACACTGTCCTCGCTTAAGTATACCGCGCTTGGTGAGTCTTGCTGTCTCAGGAGCTCGCATGAAAATTTAATGGAAATATCTTGCATGGAAATATCGATTTTTGTTGTTGTGAAACGAGACGAGAGAAGAGCGCGCACGCGCATTTGCAGAAGAGTTAAAAGTAAATGGTGTCAAGCCCTTCGTCTGCATATAATGTTCGTACGCTGCGATGGACCTGAAGGAGCAAGTGGCTCGCAATTCGTTACTCATCCGGGGATGAATGGAAAGCCGTCCGCAGCTCCTTAAGCCACGCGACTGAACTGTACGCGTAAGGGCTCGAAAAATGGCCACGCGTCGCACTAATTATGTATTTCCTTCGTATCTTCCGGTGCTGAATTGTCGGGGCACATCCGCCCCGAGAATAGGTGACGAAGGGCAGCTGAGATGTGTGACAAAATCTGCTTTGGCTGAAGCAGGTAGCCGGCAATAGTTTACGGAGATCTATCGCGATGGCACGCGGCGACAATACTTTTATTAACCACTGGTTTGCGTGCATTCAGGATTTTGATGAGGATTTAGAGATTTAGCACACACACACACAAACACACACACGCACACACACACACACACACACACACACACACATATAAATATATATATATATATATATATATACCCAATAACACATTAAAAAGGTGCATCAGACACCGTTTACTTGGCAACCATTCACTCTAATTGTCCTCCACTGAGAGAGACCGGATTTTCCATAAGCCTAAATGTTTATATAAAAAACTGACCAAATGTCGATTGCCGTGTCTACGATAACTGTTAGAAACAAACTCAACCCGCCGGCCAGAAGCGACATATTACCTTTAAAAATGACATCAACTTGAGTTTTGACTTGCAGATGGATTATCGTGCTCCCAATAAAAAAGGTGAACGATTTGTCTCAGGTCGCACTTGTGAGCAGAAAGGGAGTTAATTTCGCACCTCTTTGACGCATCACTCGCATGAAACCGCTCGTAAGATGCGAAAACCTGCCGCGGGTAAGACAAAGGAGATAAATAGTGAAATCGAAGGCCAAATCGTCGCCTGTCGCAAGACGAGTCTTAGCAAGGTGAAGGTAGCTCGAAAGGTTCGCTCAAGTCTGAGGGATCGGTTAGGTAGAGCCTGCAGTATTTTCAGGGTGGTATTTTCAGGGTGGTAAAGTGGACGGACGTCTTGTGCCACGCTCCGGCCGCCAACGTTTGAAACGACCGAAAAAGATGATCCCGTCTGCTAAAACTGGCTGCTCTTTATAGAAGGAAATCACACCTTCGACCTCTCTCTCCATGACCAAAGACGAGGCAACCGGCTACCGGATGTAAGTGTTGATACGCTTCGTAGGAGGCTTACGGAGCCTTCCGGAGGAATTGGAAGATTGCCCGTTTGGTCTTGTTTTTCTGCTACCGGCATAGGAATTCGACAACGATTCTGCGGAAGTAGGTAAAAGAAAAATGCGGGCATCGGACACACTGTGCCACAGCTCTTGTGTGGGAGGACAGCGTTTGGCAAATGGATGATGGATAATGGATAAATGGGTAAATTGATGATCTCAAATGGATAAATGGATGATCCCAAGCATCTGAAAGTGCAAGGTAGAGACTCAGCGCCAATTCAGGCGTCCGAGTCCCGTGTAGGCCAAACCTAAGCTCCCAATTTCAACCTTATCGAGAATCGATGAGACAGGTTGGAGTGCTCACTTAGAGTTGAGAACAGCATCTCGTCTTCCGCTGAGCAGCATTTTGGTCGACTTAAGCAGCTGTGGAACTGCATTACTCCAGATGTTTGCCGAAACTACTTTACTTTACTACTTTACTGAGTCAATGCCCTGGTGAAAACATCAAGTCCAAAAGTAAACAGGTGGTCCGACCTCCTATTGATTGGAGTTCCCACTAGTGCATGCATAACCTTGGTTTTGATAATAGAAATAACTAAAACAACTCGTGCGCATGTTTTCAGTGCTGCATTTGACGAATTCACCCTCGTAAATTGATTTGCGCTTTAGTGACACCCACAAAACACACAGACACACACGTGCACGCACAAAAAACACATACACACGCACACACACACACATTCACATACATACGCACACACACATGCACACACGCATGCACACACACCCACAAATACACACACACACGCACAAACGCACACGAAAATGCGTACATACAAACAAAAACACACACACACACACATATATGCATATATGCATATATATATATATATATATATATTTGTATATATATATATATATATATATATATGTATATATATGGAAAGAGTAGGAGCTGAAAGCTCCTTGGCGCTGACCGCGTTCGGCCGTCAGCGAAGTACATGATCATCAAAGGTTAACTATGCGGTCCGGCTTCAAGCAGCTTCTGCAGCGTCGAATCGCCGAGAGTCTGGCTCCGGCGGGCTTTATAACAAATATGCTACCCACCAAGCACATATCCGTGAACAAACTTTTTCTTACGGAAATTTTATTGGAAAGCTTAGCGGTAAAAGCAAAGAAACTAAAACTCAATAAAAGGTCCTGTTGCCGCGTCCTGAGCCTGCAATACGAATTTTTATTAAAGTGAGACAGGCATCAGACGTGATGACGAGCTCGCTGTAACGCAGAACTGTAGCTATCCTTGAATTCGCTCGAGGGAATGGTCGAGACTAAAATTACTCACGATAAGATTGTTGACAGATACTACGCAAACGCTTGCACGGTGGCCAGTCAGCGTCTCTTCAATTAAATTCGCCGAACTCGCGCGAATCGCCGCCGCCGCCGCCGCGAGCTCCCGCTTTGATCGTGCAACAGCTGGGAGGCGGCCACGTGCTGAGCCTCGTATTGGCATTTTTTGGTGCCTCGTTTCAACTGCTAACGCTGGTCGCGTGACATCTCCAAATTAAACCACAGTTCAGTGACCTCCGTGCTTAGGTCTAGTGCACTTCGACGGCGGCAGCGGCGGTGGACCGAAAACTCCGTGCTCGCGAGAGAGTTCCTCTCCGCGATGCGTCGACCTTGACCTCGGAGCCGCTTCCTCGTTTACTTGGACGGTCGCCATGCGGACGGTCGCACAAGACTAGAACGGAACTCCGTAGACGGTCATCTCGGCCACGTTCAGCCAATTTTCGGCGTCGGAAGCTGTTGTCGTGACTTGTATGCTCACGTATCTTCCGAATGTAGGTAGCGGGCACGTAAAGATTACATTCTGACAGCTCTGCATCTGCCCCGCGAAGTGAGCGCACAGCGAGCCGTTGAAGAAACCGGAAGCAGGAGTTGGGCTCGAGCCGACGCGCAAATCGTAGTCATGCACCCGGTAACCTGAATGGAAACGGTGGCGACCGAGTGGCTCCATCTAGCGCCGTTTGCTTGTGGGCGGCGCGACGGACGACGCTTTGCGGCTGCTTGCGCTTCCGGCGCGCCCATCAGCTACGCTCAATGCGGCGAAAGCACGAGCCACTAGCGGAAGCGGAAGAGCGCCGGCCGACGGCTCGCCGCGAGAGCTGCGGCGGGCGGCTGCGGCAGGAAGCACGCAGGAGAGGTCTCACGCGAAGAAGTTAGGGCTTAAACACGGCAGGTTTAGTTCTGCCCGAGATAGAACCGATGGTAGAACTTAGTCCAGCACGGTGCTTGCACTTTATTCCGGAAGGCTGGCATGAAAGCGAGTTTCCCGCGGGACACCAAGAAACCAGTAGGAAGTTGAGTTGACCGCTGCAGTCATCATTTTGGAAAATAAATTAAGAGAATATAGGTAAATTGAAGGACATCAAGTAAAATAAAGGTGCCAAGTAAAGGTCAAGAAAGGTCAAGATAGGTATAAAGTAAAAACCATTTTAGAAAGCGATATCTTTCGGGCGAGTGAGCATTTACTCATTTCTGCACGCCGAAACAGGCGCGCGGGCAGAGTATAGTGCTAAGTAATGTACGACTTTGCGGGTGTTTTCGTGGATTAAGTAAGAAGACTCGTCGCGACCTCTGTGCAGAGAAGAATGGCTGCAGCGCATTTCACGTTTAAGGAATTGCTCTGAACGCCACAGTGTAATTAACGCCACAGTGTAACTCTTTGGCGTTCAGAGGACGGCAACGACGTTCATTTTCGTTTTAGCCGTGTGGTGTACGATACATTTAGCCTCGGTGTTATCATTAGTCGGCTGGAAACAATAAGATGTCAAAAGTAGAGACAGACTCTCCTTCTTGAGAGAGTCTGCAGAGTCGGCTCCTCCTCCAAAATCGTTCGGACGTACGGTGACGTGGTAGCCCAAAATCTGCTGGAATTGGTCAAAAATATTTGCCGATTTAGGCGGAAAGTCTGTCGCGTTAAAGTAGCTTAAGGCGAGTAATCTGAAGCTGCCATGGTCGCGCTTCGCGGCCAAGTTTGATCAAAGCCTGGCTGCCGCCACCGCACGAGGCGGACACAATTAGCCACGGTGTTTGATGAACGGGCATCGCGCTCATGCTGCCGCGGCACGAATCACTCGAGCCCTCGATCAAAACGACAGCACAGCGGCCATGAAGTCACGCGCACGCTCGTCCCGCCGCCGCCGCGATCACCAACCGCAGCAGTCGCATCGAGCCGTCACGGCGATCGTCGAGACCAAGTGCTGCCCTCCCAGATCGACGGCGATCCACTGGTAGGGAATACCCTCTGTGTGAGCGATGGTGGCGATGCTGCCGTCGAATGCGTACGCGGGTACGCAGCACCACGAGGGCACGTCTGGATATGACGTCGACTGCAAGGCCGTTTTGTCTGAAGGGAGAGAAAAAAGAGACGGCGCGCTGCGGTATACACTTTGAACTTTAACGGTCACGTGACCAATCGCTTGACGAGCTCGCGGCTTCGTCGTCATATCTCACTCGTCAGCGAGTAAAGCCGACGCCGATTAGGACTTGCTCTTTATTCTCAGACGAATGTTTCGTGCTATTTCTAATATATGCAGCTAGCATGCAATCGTGGATTAACTAAAGGGGTGATTCATTCGATCCATTACTCACTTAAGGATACGATTCCATGTGTTCCGAAGCCTGCAGCGAAAGGGATACGAAAATTAACGGCAGTCAAGAGCAGTGTTGATCGCGCGCGTTGCGCTGCTGGAGAAAGCTGGTAACGCATGCCGCCTCCATCGTCATGGTTTCAGCTGTGGCATTTGAGTAGTGCAATGGCCGTTACACTTTGACCAAATCAACCCTGAACCAACCTCGAGCGCTCAGGTTGCCAAAGACGCAAGGTGCTAGCGAAGGTTGAGGCTGCTCGGTCGAATTAACGCAAGCGCACGCGCTGCTAGCGAGCTACAGGTGATTACGACGTGTTAAGTGATCGAGTGAACGCATACTTGTTGCGCCGTGATCACAGCAGTGTAACGTGATTACGCTGAATTGAGGTCACACAGCTGCCATAATAAAAAGAATATATAACTAAATGTATTGAGAGAGAGAAAGAAAGAAAATAATAGAGATGGATAGTAATAGAGAGAGAGAGAGAGAGAGAGAGAGAGAGAGAGAGAGAGAGAGGGGGAGAGAGAGAAACAAAAATGAACACAGGAGCACGGGTGCTTGGGCGGCAGCGGTGAAATTCTACGTCTACGAACCCGCTTGATTCATGTAGAAAAGGTCATCTTCATTCGGCGACAGTGCGAGCCATCGCAGCAGACGACACGCCCCCGCCTCGCGACGGAAGTAGAATCCGATGCAGTCGCTTCGATGCAGGCAGTCCAGGCTGCACTTAACCAGCGACACTCCTGCCGACGACTGCAGCGTCGTCTCCGCATCGTCGACGGTGACGTTGGTAAGCGCTGCGAGGGAAATCATCGAAAACAGTTCACCAGTCCTTGACGTTCCGTCTGCAAAAGCGAAGCGTCGCACCGTGCTGGCTTTCCGCGGGACATTAAATTCTTAGCAGTGAAGCTCGCGCTGGCGTTCTGTGGCACGACATGTTTCGCAGCAAACCGTTTCTTGCCTGCCTTGCTGAATATGCCACATTGCAGCCTCCCAGCGTTTCCTGATCCTGTTATGAAACGTCGCGTCAGCTACCTCTCTTTCTCTCTAACTATATTTAACTAAATAATCTCCGGAGATCAATATTTTGCGCATCGTATACTGCGGAGCACACTCTCACATTTTTTGGCCAGCGACCCCGCCAATCTCTCGCTGCTTCCGCAGGCACTTCTGATCCAATCATCGTACGCCGCTACCTCCATGGTACTTCCGTTCCTATCCTTTAACCTACCGACGTTTCACGTGCATTAAGCTGAGAGACAATAAGTACGCATATTGTCAAAAGAATAATTGAGATGCTTTCAAGCTAGTATATTAATAAAGTCTAAATATACTTCACTTGAATAGCACGCTAAAATAACTTAACGTCTACTCAGATGCTTCATTAATGCCTCGAGGCTTTGTCTAACGACCTTGGTCAGCAAATACATTAACCTTGACCTTGGTCGAAGTGAGCACCTTAACTGATGGGCGAAACCAGAGCGGCGACATAGTGTGTGGAGAGATGTGGATGATATCTAAGCTATGAATGAATTCTATTTTTATTTATTATTAATGTTTACACTGCTGCCCTCCAAACGCAAATAATTCAGTAACCATGCATCATCATTGAGTAAAGTTTCCATTATTGGCTTGAACGTGTGCTGGGAAGTCGTTGCAGGTGACATAGGGCAGCGCTGCAAGGGATGACATTGCTATCTAGCTACCGGGTAGCAACGCCCTGATTGAAAAAGCGTCAGCGGAGATCGCACAGGCGTTGCTTTTATGCGGGCGGCGTGTGAGAGTCGTGCCGCTACCATTTGCTTCAAACTTACTGCGCCCAGTCATCCGAGAGCGACTGCAATAAAAAAATACGAATGTCGTCCTTTCTCCTGAGCAAACGACAGCTAACAACCTGACTGCTGCAAACTAATTTAGATGCTCGTTTATTTGCTTAATCTTGACACGTTCTCAGACTCGTGACTGCATTTGATGTTCTCCTGCAAATGGTGTATCGTGGTGTATATGTAATGCACATGGTGTACACAGCATATTAACGGTGTGCACGAACATAGTGTGGCCCAGATTACAACGTGATTTGCATTGCATAATGACCATGCACGGGCCTAACATCACAGCGTCGATATTGATATCTATAGAGATTTGGCGGCCACCTGCTGTGGGTTTTCGCAGATCTCTGTTGCCGCAGGTTTTCTCTGGGGATATACGATAGCGATTCAGCATAGGCAGGAAGCCAGAGGAATCGTTGAGTTAGTGCAAAATATAGCCATTAGTTAGTTATGGCTCACATGCACGGAGCTGAGTCTGTTGACTAAAGGAGCAGCGGTAAGGACTCATTATATTATTCCACTACTCTGCAACAATGTTTGACCCCCTATATTCACGTTTCACATAAAGACGAAGATTCACTTTCACCGAATGGGACCGCGAGACTCACCTCTCGCATCCACATGGACGATGCCGTGTGCTATCCCACATGGACGATGCCGTCACTCTTGCTCTCTCTGGGACACACTCGTTTCAAGCGTGGCACACCGAGACCCTAGTTGCCACTATTCTACTCAAGCTGCTTTCCATCAACAAATCGACCAATTGAGAATGAGAGCGAATAAAAGAGAGAGTGAGTTAAAAAAATGTGACTTTCAATAGCATCGCAAGGTTAACAAACGCGATAGATTTGTACTCACCGCGTCTCACTTTCTACAGGACTCGAAGCGTCTTGCGTCGCTCAGGACGCAGTCGCAGCCGTCGCTGCACGCAGCCAATGGCATCGACGACTTACCGGCTCTTCTTGCTGATCCGAAGCGAGCGACAAGGACGAGGCAGCAGCAGCTGCAGCAGCTGGCCACATCAAGCGCGACCATCTTCGCCTTGTGGCCAGAGCGAAGCGCCCGCTCAGCTTTATAGTGATCGATCGCCCGCAAGATGGCTGCGGCAAGATGGCTGCGGCTCATATTGCAAGATGGCTGTGGCTTTCGCGATTGCGAGCGGACCGCACGCAGAGACGCCCCGCTTCGGCGTGCGCACGGCAGCTCAGGTGTCTACGCTCACGATCGGGGAGCGTGACTTCGGAGCACTCTGCTTTCGCTCTCAAGCGGACCGCCGACAAGTTGACTGTGCCTGCTCACGCCGCCCGCTAGGCGCGAGCAGCCAGTCGCATTTGATTGGCAGCACAGAACACTGCAATTTACAAAATGAGGCCGATAAATGAACAGTACACGCCTGCGAGCGGTTGCGAAAGAGACGCCGTTACTGCAAAAAGGAGTCGGGAGCCAATACGCGTTCCGTCAGGCGATCGTCGCTGGACTCGGCGACTTTTAGTCGATGTCCGGTGGAAGTCAATTCACGTGGAGCGGATGCAACAACGCCACTCCGTCTCGGGCACATCGACCGTAGGGCACCAGCACGGAGGTGAGCGACGGCCTAGGAGGGAGCAGACGAGCTTGGAACGGAGCCAGCTTCCAGTCGCTCGCGGTCTATCAAGCACTATCGAACGATTAGTGGCAGCACGCTCCATAACCAACAAGACAGGCGTAGTTTGGGGTGAAATGCACAGGGTTAGCGTGCACATATGGTTTAGTGGCAGCATTCACACTTTCGGAGTGCGTAAGCACATAAAGCTCGAGAACGCTTAAGTCTGGGATGTTTAAGCTGAGCCAGCTGAACCCATCAAAGCCCACTGCTAACGCACAGCCTACGTAACAGCTTACGTAACATATCACACCCTAAGCAATTAAAGGATAGCAGGACGGTGCAGCCAGCAGACCTTATTACATTTCGTAATTACGATCGTACGTGTGGATCATCCGGAAGCGATGGCTTTTAAAGAGATGACCGAACGCTCGTCGAATTGGGCAGCGTCACCTGATTGGCTTGCTTCAATTATTCCGTAGACTTCCGTCGGCCTTTTGTGGCCTCCATCAGGGTCGACAGGGGCTGTCGTTACGCCTCCGTTACAGCGAGTCTGTATGCTTAATCTTTCATTTCCTGAAATCGAGAAACGTACTCATTAGCCGTTTTATTGCCGTCTGTTGTGAAAGCATGCGGTAGCCCGGTAGTGGTGCGGAAAGGTCGGCAGAAATAGGCTCGCTAGAGCTGACTCTCGAAGCTCAGCCGCATCTGCCGTTTCCGGTGTGCGTCCACCTGCCCTCGTTATGTGCAGCACCTTGCTGGTCTCGAGTGCGTACAAATCATTCTACTCATGACCTTCCGCCCGTACTGGCAGGAAGTGCATGTGCAGCGCTGCCTTTGAACTGACTTAGTCCATTAGTATAAAGTTCGCCGCGATTTCCATTTGGTTGTGGGCACCACGTGACAACCTAGAGATGCGGAGCCCAGTCTGCGGGCGTTCATTAAGTGCAAGCCGCGTCTACTTTCTGGTCACCGTCAGTTAGACCGGCCGACCAATCGAAACAGCGAGGGTCGGCTAATGCACCTGATATCGTCAGAGAAGGAATCTGCGAGCGGGCCGAACGCTACCGTTGAAGCTTCCAGCATTGGTGAACGCGGTTATTAACGTTTATCAACATGTCATGTTGATAACCATGTTAATAACCGCTTACCGTCGAAGCTTCCAGCATTGGTGGTGCGTGAATGGGGGGGGGGTTATTAGTAGAAAAGTGGACATTAGCAAGCAGGAAAGTCGATAGTGTACAAGCAACCTAAGCATTATTTGCCACGATTTGCGGCCTCATGAGCGCCCCGCCGCTGCGCTCCGCCCACCCTGACTCTCAGCACGCGGCTCAGAGCAGGCCACAGCGATCGGGCGGCAAAGACGTCCGGCTGCAGACCGGTGCTGTCGCTCGCTGTAGCAGTCTGACCTCGTTTTGACATCTTTCGGGGCGAAAACACTTGATAATTATTTCGTCGACGCTGACGGTCGCCTGGCGGATGGTCACGGTGGCTGAAGTAAGACTGTGTAGACGGCTATCACTGCAAAGTTCGGGTAATTACCGGATGCTGACGTCATGACTTGCAAGCTCGCGCATCATCCAATGGTGAACATTGGGAGCCTAAATGTTACAGTCTGACGTAGCCGAATCTGTCCGGTGAAGTGCGAGCACAGAGATCCGTCGAAGAAACCGGAAGCCGGAGTTGGACTCGAGCCGATACGTAAATCACGCTCGTGCGCCTGGAAAGCGGAAAGAAAACCGGCGGCGATCGAGAAGCTTCGCTTCGGGCAGATCGTTGCTGGGCAATGGGGCCGGACGACGCTCTGCGGCTGCTTCCGCTTCCTGCTCTAGCCGCTAGCACTTCCGGTGCGCTAGCACTTTCGCTGAGAGCTTACGCGCGGCGGTGCCGAGAGGGGTCGAGTATGATAGGGCTTTCTAAAGAGGACTAAAAGCAGACTGTGGAAATATTATCTCTAGCCTGTGTTCCACTAAATTTGAAACAGAGCGAAAGCAGATTGAAGCGCGTTAGAGCGCTGGTACGCTACAGCAATATATATATATATATATATATATATATTGCTGTAGCGTATATATTGTAGTATATACTGTGTGTATATATATATATATATATATATATACAATATATATACAAATGTATTTATATATGTAATTCGTTTGCATAGCTCCTAAGAGAACGCAAAGTCTATTCAGGTGGTTTCACAAAGGCCGCGCATCTAGAGTCCATTAGTGATGAAATATATTCGCTCCAACCTTGGTCGCGGCAAGCGCCTTAACCAAACCAAACGCGGCGCTGACCACCATCCTGCGTCTGCACAAGGTAGCGTGGCAGGCAAAATTTAGACTGGCCACTTGCTCATTTAGTTCATCTCAGGCCAAGCAGGCTTTTACTCTAATCTTCTCTACTTCCTATATGCAGATTCTGGCCAGACGCAGCTGTTGGCATTTACTGACGAACTCGGCAGCTTCCGCGGGACGGGACTTCCTTACCCGGATTCATTCACAGTACTGTCAACGGTTGACGATTAAGAAATGCTAAAAAGCACTACTGTCACTTTCCAGCCCTTTCAAAATTTGGGCCTCGGTTAACGTGATAGGATACGTGATAAATCCCTACGCTAAAACCCATTTACGTAACTGATTTACTGAGCGCCGAACAGCGACATTGCTCAGGCAACTCGCAGCCCAAAGATTGGAGCTTTGCGTATGCCATTTATTTCGCACCTCCCATGTCGCAAGAACAACACGGTAGGGTTGAGACTAAACGGCAACGGCGAGATTAAAAGATTACGGCGTCCAAGATTCCCTCACTCTGGTGCACCGATCGACTCGGTGCACCGACGATCGCCCCGATCGACCCGGTGTGTCGTCGATCACGCCGATTGACCCGGTGCGACGGCAATCGTGCCGATCGACCCCCCTGGGTCGATCGGCACGATCGACCCGGTGCTCCCGTAGCGAACAGCGAACTGCGACAGAGCGAAATGCGTTCTACTGCAAATCGATCGCAGGAAAAAATCAAAGAACTCTTTTTGAATAAAGAAGAAAGGGCTGCAGCCAACCTCTTCGTGATGGCGATACGGGCATCGGCGAACGCACGATGTGCAAGTGTGCAGTGTGCTGAGTCTCGCCGCGAATAGTTTAGAACTGCCCGAAAGTGTAATCGCGGTGTTAATATTACCTCCGCATGACCTTTTCGTACTATGATTTAACACTTGCGTAGTCGCGACATCGCTACAGATGGAGGTCGTCGCTACGATCAGCGTTGAGCCTCGTCAGTGTCCGAGGACAAGGGCAAATTGCTCGTAGTAAGCGAAGGCTGCCTAAGCTCCACCGGGCTGAGGCCGATCAGGGCACGTGACAAGTCACGTGAGACACCTTGCCACGGGTGAGACGAGCTGGCGACTACGTCGTCGAATCTCATCTGCGAGTAAAGTTGAGGCCGATCAGGGCTCGCTCCTTGTTTTCTGCCGAATATTTCTTGCTATTTATTATTATTGCAGCTAGAATTCAATCGTTGATTAACTAAAGGAGTGATACATTCCACCCAGTACTCACTTAAGGCTACGATTCCACGTGTTCCGAAGCCTGCAGCGAAAGAGATACGAAAATCAAAGGCGCAGTCAAGAGCAGTGGTTGGTCGCGCGCGTTGCGCCGCTGGAGAACGCTGGTAACGCATGCCGCCTCCATCGTCGCGGTTTCAGCCGTGGCCTTCCAGTTGTGCAATGGTCGCTACTCATTGACCATACCAGCACTGAACCAGCTTCGAGCTCTCAGATAACGAAAGACGCAAGGTAATATTGAAGTTTGACGCTGAAGGGTCGAACCAATGCAAGCGCAGGCGCTGCTAGCAAGTTACAGGCGAGTATGAAGAGCTAAATGAGCGAGTGAACGCACACTTGTAGCGCCGTGATCACAGCAGCGTAACGAGATTACGCTGAATTTAAGTCACACAGCTGCCATAATAAATTGGATATATATATATATATATATATATATATATATATATATATATATATATATATATATATATATATATAGAGAGAGAGAGAGAGAGAGAGAGAGAAGCACAAAATGGACGCTGGAGCACGGGTGAGTGGGCGGCAGCGGTGATGTTTGACGTCTGCGAACCCGTTTGAGTCATGTGGAACAGTTCATCTTCATTCAGCGACAGGGCGAGCGGCTGCAGCAGGCGAAAAGCTTGTGCGTCGCGACGGAAGTAGAATCCGATGCAGTCGCTTTGAAGCACGCAGTCCAGGCTGCACTTAGCCAGCGACGCTCCTGTTGACGAATGCAGTGTCGTCATCAGTCTTCATGTTATGCTTAACCCCATTGCGCCTGCGCCGTTTTCTTGTTCTCTTTCTTTTCCTTCTCACAGCACCGTTCTTCTTTGTTTCTTTTTATTTATTTCCCTACACCTCTCTTCACGCCGCTCTCTATTTCTCGGTCTCCTTGTCAGTGACGGGTACAAAGCTTTTTTATTTTATCTTCGATCGGGCAGAGATACTGCTCGTTTAAGGTCCAATTATCTATCGAATTAGTTTATACGATCTAACGGTATTTTATTCAGAAAAGAAGAAAAAAAGTTACCGACCTGGACCTCAAATTGCTGCCCATTATCTTTCGAGCGGCAATTGCCAATTAAAGCATTCGATCGCGACTATTGAAGGCTAATATTTAGCTACGCTTTCTCTCTAGAGTGACGAGATCATCACAGGTGCGTGCTTGTCTTTGGCGCGTTCGTGCGGGCGCGTGGCACTTGCTCTCATTTCACGACGGGTGAACTTCGGACGTCCTTCTCTCTTTTTGCCAAAGCTTGTCTTAGGGTGACTATTGGCGAAGCCTCAAATTTAAACGGCGGTCCTGTTCCTCCAAGAGCAGGGAGAGTCCGCCGTCCTCATTTACCGGCGGAAGAACGCCAGCGGTGGAGCGGACGGTGATCGGCTGCAAGCGAGCGAACGGAGACCTACGCCAGCGACGATTTACTTCCGGTAAAAAGTCGGCTGACCGCGAGGTGGCACTAATCACCACTTCTTTGGAGCAGCACTGCGTCGCGCCCGCTCGCCGGCGACGCCCCGCCGCCTGCTGTCACGAGGTCGCAGGCGTATTTAAAAGTCGGCTTTTTTAGTAGCTGACTGCGGTGCACTGCGGTCCTGCGGCGTCATCGGCGGCGGCGGCGGCGACGCACCGGCTGGCGCAGCGATGCAGCCAAGGGTGCCGGTGCTCCGGCCGGCGGTCGCAGCGAGGCGATCGCCGTAGTGTCGCCGTGGCGTACGTCGAGGCGCGCGAAGATCGTGCTTTTCGCAGCTCCTACAAGTCGTCGCAGTCGTCGCACGCATGAAGTGCTGCCGCTGCTGCCGCTGCTGCCGCTGCTGCCGCTGCTGCCGCTGCTGCCGCTGCTGCCGCTGCTGCCGCTGCTGCCGCTGCTGCCGCCGCCTCCAACGCTGCAGCTGCCGCCGCCGCCGCCGCCGCTGCCTCCGCCTCCGAAACTGCTTGCTTAGAGCTACGCGAGAGCGGGAGGCGGCCGGGTGTCTGGCGGAACTGCAGCTCGAGATGTCGGACGTGCGCACGCTCTCATCAGCGCTTAGCTGCTGAGCGAAATCCATCCGGTGTCAAGGGCGAGCGACGCCGGTAGAGCTGCTGCTTCCAGCACATTCTTGCACTCGGCGCAATGGGCGTGAAGATATCAGGCGGCATTAAGTTCAGGTAACTAGGATTTGATAGTATTTGGCTACGCTGGCTGTCTAAGTGTTACAAACTAGTTGGATTTTATTCCCGGTTAGGGTGTAGAGGTAAAGCTTAATTAAGCGGAAGTGACGGCAAGCGACCGGCGCTCAGCTAGGTTCTGCCGCAGGGCCAGCGCCGAGCGACCGTTTCGTCGATCTGCTGCTGAGTGATCGACGGCTGAGGCACGTGGCGCTCCGAGATCCTGCCAGGTAGATCCGCTGCAGACGACAGCCGTGTTTTTACCGGTTAGCAAATGGCGAGCGTATTATTGTCACTGTTATGAATACCGGCATTGCGTCGATTTTACAAATTTACACATTACTACGCCTCTGAACGACTCTGCTGGAGACGACTGCACGAGGCAGACTCCGATTGCTGACTCACTGAATTCAGCCTTTGCAGGCTCAAAATGTGATCTCTTCGCCGCAATCTGCTTTGTTGTGCAACTACCTTGCGAAACTTCACGACGACACTTTAAACTAAAGTCAGTGGACTACTCTTTCGTAGACGGCTAGGGCTTGAATAGCTTATGGCGCCATTGAAACGTTTTTCAGGTCTGAATAGCCAATGAATGGCCAGCGTCTCCTGTGGCCTCAGAGCATGGATAAGTAATACTCTCCTGGCAAGCGCAGGGTCTTGGATTCGAGTCCTGAAGCAGGCAATTCTTTATCGCCTGCTTCCATAGCAGTCGTAGCTACTGAGGTTCGTCGGCTGCTAGAGAAATAACGTTCAATTGTCAAATTATCCGACTGTTGACTGCGTCGCTCCGCGGCTCAGCTGACATGGCACCAGCGTCTGCGCGACCGCGGCCGCTCTGAGGCCTCAGAGGCCTCAGAGGAATTCGCTAAGAGTGCCGCGTCGGCTGCGCCGCAGAGTGCCGCGAACGATCCTCGCTGTGCGCCAGCGCCGCGAACGTCTGCAATCGCTTTCTCGATCGCAGTTCTCTCTCTCTCTCTCTCTCTCTCTCGAGCGCATGGACAATCTCGTGCGCATCTCTCGATCTCATGCGCATTGCTTGATCGCCGCCTGTGCACAGTGAGCATAGTGCAAGCGATCGGCGCCGGAAACTCGCTAGCTCGGCCGTCCGTCTAATTTTGTCACCGGATATTGGCTTGTCGTTGGAGGATACGGCAAGCGCGAGATGTTTGCCACAGTCAAACGCCATGATCGTCATCGATTTAGTCGTTGCCGTGAAGGTACCATTTACGAGGCTTTTTCATTTTTTCGCTGCATCTATTTGATGCCAAAGAAAAAAAGCTGCTGCGGATGGAACGGAAAACGGGAAATGGACATTTTCAGAGTCAGGAAATGAGGATTACTATACTATAATTATATAATAATTACGGCCGTAATTGCTGGCAGCCACGTTATAAAAACATCGGGCAGGATTGACGGAGGAATTTGATATTTCATCGTCGCCGCTGAGCGTGAGCGCCGCCCTTCGTTCAAGTTTAGGCGCCAGCCTCGCGACGAGCTCATCGTTCACGGAGCAGACGCCAAGGCCGTCTCTCCTGCGTCGCTTACTTCCCGTTCGAACTCAGGCGAATATCATATGCACGTAATGTCAAATTAATCACGCCATCTTCAATAACTAATAGTGACATTTATTATAAATTATCATCTCCATTTATTGCAGAAATCCTACTATCGTATTTAATACCGTACGACGAATATTCGGCAAATAACAGAGCATCTCCATCCGGAGCTCATTCACTTCTACTCTGCAGCGGCGGCGGCCATGCCGGTGCGGTGAATGCGGAGTATAGAGCAGCAGTCGGCGGCGGAGGCCATTTTCGACCGCCATTCGGAGACCCGCAGCCAGCAGCTCGTGCGGCGGCTGCGGCTCGACGGCGGCCTTCCGTGCCTTCGCCCGAGCGGCCGCACGCGGCGCGGCGCTCGTTCACCTCTGGCGGGAGCAGCAGGAGGATGGAAGCAGGAGGACGGAAGCAGGAGGACGGAAGCAGGCGGTCAGCTGACTGCAGAGCCGCCGAAGGTGCAGCCGCCGCTGCCGCTGTACGTCGTCAGCCTGCCGCCACTCGATTCGCACCGCCGCCGCCGCCGCCGCCACCGCAGCTCCTTTTATGCTGGCATGCGCCGCTTACGAGCGGACGGAAAACGGCGGCGCCACGTCGCTCCTGTTCGATCGTCGCTCGCCATCGGCGGGCGCTGCGCGAGGCAGGCGAGCGTAGAGCAAACATCGACAGCAATCATTGGCAACTTATTTTCTTTTAACATCCAACTAGCCCAGAAGTGATCAAGCGACAAGGCCAGGAAGCAAAACTTGGAACGCGAACTTGCATTTAGTCAGTGGAAACGTTCGTCCGAAAACTTGAACTGAATTTAGTCAGTCGAGCAAATGGCGACAACTACCGCCCGGAGGAGGTGGAAGTTGGGTCTAGTTTTTCAGCTTCCGCCGTAGGAAATCCGTACCGAATCAACGAGATTATGTACAGGAACTTGTTTACGGACAGCGTCAAAAATGTTGGTATGCCCCCTTCGCCAGAGCTTTTATGGGGGAGGAATACTTTTGGCAGATGGATAATTATTCAAAGCACATTGAAAGTGCACGAACGAAACTCTTTGCCGACTCAGATGTTTGAGTCGTATGTTGACCAAACCTCAGCAGCAGTCTATGTACCCACTCACCCTCGTAAATTGATTTGCGGTTTAGTGACGCACGCACGCGAGCTCGCGCACGCGCACACACACACACACACACACACACACACACACACACACACACACACACACACACATATATATATATGTATATATATATATATATGGAAATAGTAGGAGCTGAAAGCTCTTGGCGCTGACCGCGTTCGGCCATCAGCGAAGTACATGATCATCAAAGGTGAACAATGCGGTCCGGCTTCAAGCAGCTTCTTCAGCGTCGAATCGAAGCCGAGAGTCCCGCGGTCTTTACAGGAATTGTACTTCCCGGTTTCACAATGGCCGCACATCTAGAGTCATCTACATAAGTGATGAAATATATTCGCTCCAACCTTGGTCGTGGCGAGCGCCTCAACTAAACCAAAAGCGGCGCTGACCGCCATCCTGCGTCTGCACAAGACATCGTGGCAGGTAAAATTTAGACTGGCCACTTGCTCATTTAGTTTATCTAAGGCCAAGGAAGCGTTTACTCTAACCTTTTCTACTTGCTAGCTGCAAATTCTGGCCCAGAAGCAGTTGTTGGCATTTAACTCGCTGACCTGTAGCGGAGGCTGTGCACGCTCGGCGAGACGCGCATCTGGTGACAAAAAGCGACGGAAGAAAGACGACAGAGCGGCGCTTCAGTCGACCTATCCGGTCAGCTCCACGAGCGCCTCTAGTGGAGAGGACTGGCCTCAAGGGTCGCTTTGACTAGCGAAAAATTGCGATCGAGTGAAGAGAATCTCTAACGTCCATTCTTGCATTATTCGATCCGCCCATTTTAAAGACAGCAGTCCGAACGCCGTTATACGAAGTAAAAGAGCACTTGTCACACACGGATCGATCGATTTGCAGTGGGGCAAATTTAATTTCTTAAAAACTTCTCTCTCTCTCTCTCTCTCTCTCTGCTCATTGCCTCATTCAGGCGATCGAGCTGTTACTAATGGCTCAGCTTTAGCCACAGTCAGTCGGTGGAAGCAGCCTGTCAAAAGACAATTGAAAAACGACAGGTGGCGCTTGATAAAACCATTCGAGCGTTACCGGTCGCTAACGCGTCCGCTCGAGCGTCACCTGTCGCCATGAAAGTGTTATCGGCGCAGGCGCCGCGTATCGCTGCAGCAGTAGCTAGGAACTTTTGGTTTACCCAATGTTGCTTGGTTAGCACTTGATCTCGTAAACAGAAAATTGGCATGTACAATCTCGCTACATTAATGCTTTTTAATAATTTTAAAATGAATCCTCGAAGACTAAAATAGCGTGCATTTATATCGACACGTTTCTTCAGAGGGTAATTTCTCCATAAAACCACTAATGCAAGTTTAGATGTTCAACTGGCGGCTGCTATTTATCGTTGGACTAGGTATTTCCTTAATTGTTTACTGGTCATTTTGACTGTTCGCAGTTTCTTCTGCGGTCTACATCCTCCGCTTTGAGCGCCATCACCCGCCACCAAGTTGGGCAAAGCTCCGCACAGTCAGCATCAGCTATGCGCACGCCCCAAATTCTCGTAACTCTTCCGGTTTGAACGATCAAATGCCGAGCCAAGTCCTATTCTTCGCGTTTCTTCTCGTTGATAGGTGCTGCAGCGTTTCAAGAGCGAACAGCAAGAAGGCGCCGTCTCCTCTCTAGTCCATCCAATTGGATCCATTCGATCCATTTCCAATTGTCCACTTTCCAATGTTATTTTCACCCAATTTCTCCGAGTTTTTAGTAGTCTTCTTTGAAAACTGCTAAATTTTGAAAGTTTTATTAAGGCGGCGTCCACCGCTAGTCATCATGTCCGATGCGCATTGACGATTAGCGACTTCTACGATGGTGACCCGAAAAGCCGAATCTCATCGAGCTCCGTGGTTCTGTCTCGGCTAAATTATTTCAATTCCATTTCGGCTGGGCTTCCAATTACGGCACGCTTGTCCGTTGCATCTGCTTATGAATACGGCTGCAAGGCTAGCTAGCAAATCCGAGAGGTTTGACCGCGTGTCTTCTTTGAGAAATAGACTTCTATTGATCGACGCATACAGAGTAAATATCGTGGGCTGATCCACGAAATCCAACTTGCTTGACTCCTTCATATCAACTTGGACTGAGTGTGTCACCGGTTACAGTCTCATCGTACCCTTACATCACGAGGATCACCTATGATCTATGATGGGCATCTATGATGGGATCATCATAGATGATCATCATAGATGATCCCATCTCATCATCTATGGAAGACAAATTATCCTTTCTACTCCTTCTAAACAAGACCGTTAGCCACAGAAGCTTTCGCCCTGAATGTACTAGACTGTAGATGCACCCCCTTACACCAGTCTTACCCAACGAAAACTAATCTCCTGCTGCCGACTACGGCACATCCTTAGTTGCCTCACAACTCACTTGCTGCATGGATTGACAAATCCGCACATGGATGGCAGAAAATTTTCTTAAACTAAACGATGATAAAACTAACTTACTAGTTATGGGCAAGCCTAGTGTGATTCAGAAATTGGAAAAGGCGGACGCTCAAAATTGGCTCTGCCAGCATATCTCTTGTTGAATCAGCTCGAACTCTAGGTGTCATGTTCCGAAGTGACCTCTCGTTAGATGACCACATCAGCTCCACAGTCAAATCTGCCTACTTTCAGCTACATAGCACTGCTAAAATTCGGGCTTGTTTAGATAAGAATACCACGTCTAAGTCGGTCCATACATTCATGAATCCCGTCTTGACTTCTGCAACTCACTGCTCACTGGGTTACTGGCATGTGCGATCAGGCGATTGCAGCTGGTGCAAAACGCCGCAGCTAGGCTTGTCTGTCGTGAACGTCGCAGTTGCCACATTACACCACTTCTCGCTGACCTGCACTGGCTACCAGTGAAGCAACGGATTTATTTCAAGGTTTTTGTCACTCACTTTTAGGCCACTTCATTCTTTGGCTCCAGCCTATCTCTCAGATCTACTCCCCACCAGGCCTAGCATCGGACCACCCACTTTTCGGAATCCAACAGTCTGCCAACACCTCGTACAAACCTCAACTCCTTTGGAGACCATGCATTTAGTTCGAATGCTCCCAAAGCCTGGAGCTCCCTCCCGACTTGCGTCAGAACATCCACTGACTTGATGACATTTAAAAGAAACTTAAAAACACACCTATTTAGGACAGCATTTAGTGGGTCCCTGTGATTCGTCATTGATGTGCTTATGCGTGCTGACACTCTGCATGCTGCCACTAACCACATTTGCATGCTGACCCTGTGCACCTAACCCCTAACCATATTATTTATTTTGTTTGTTTTTCAAGCATGATATTACTCAACATTCAATTGCATTTTCTTTTGCAACAAATGTAAAGCAACTAGAACGAGATTGAATTCTCTGAGGGCCCTTTATCAAGTGCATTATCATTATTATTATTATTATTATTGCCAAACGTTGCTCATGATTGGAATGAGCTTTAGAAGCTTTTGTTGTGTAACACTCACACACAGTGTTTGTCGCTTTGTAGAGTTACAGATGTCACACATATATACGTTACATTTGATGGGCGGCGTCGTCTTCTCGCTTTCTCACGAAAGCATTCATCGTTTCATCGTTTTCTCGCGAAAGCAGTTTTCTCGCGAAAGCAGCTTTCTCGCGAAAGCTGGAAGGCCCTGGGCTGCCGCTCCCATTAACTTTCGTTTGACAATCGACCGAGGCAAATTTGGATTCGTAGACACTGGCATTGAAACTGACGGCCAATTCACCACCACTGCGTTTAAAGTGTGCACTCATTAGCGTTTTTGTGACGCAGAAAGTAGCCGAGCTGCACCGACGCCATTTTTTCTGGTTGCTTCGTCAGATTTTGTAAAGATGCACTCCGGTGCAAGTAATAGGTGGAAGTAGACGGAGTCAGGCAATTTCGCTTCCTCTGTGTTAGACTGACGGCAATTACAAACGTGCGCACGCTATGACAAGGATTATTGATAATGCTGACCTCGGTACACAGGCATCGTCGTTACGGCATAAGACTACAGCTGTCCAATAGTGCACACAATGGCGTTCTCTCGCTAGGAAACCCTGCTCCGATTGCTATACAAAGGGTTAGATGGAATCAGATGACGAAATAGCGTCTCGCTTTCTAATCGCCGAACTCTCGCTAATGGCTGCCCTCGCGACGGGCGCAAGCGTCGCTACCGTTTCACATCTCAGCGGCGGCGAGTAACGTGCTCAGCTACATGTTGGCGGTCGGCGACGCCTCACGAGGCACGTTCACGCCGCAGAGACTGTCGGAATGACACTTGAAAATACAGTGGTATCTGAGCGATGTTTTAAGCGGCGTCGTCGTCGGCTCGAGTGGTTGCCCGGTAGACGTTCGCACCGGCTAGAGCAAAGCTCCGTAAACGGTCATCTCGGCCAAGTTGAACAAGTTGTCGCCGTTGGACGATGGCATCATGACTTGTATGCTCACGTATCTTCCAACCGCAGAATCGGGGCATGTAAAGTTGGTGCTCTGGCAATTCTGCATAGGTCCGGTGAAGTGAGCGCACAGCGATCCGTAGAAGAAACCGGAAGTGGGAGTTGGGCTCGAGCCAATGCGCAAATCGTAGTCGTGCGCCCGGTTGCCTGAACGGAAGCGAAAGCAGCCAAGCGACGGCGCGTTATTTTGATCGGGCGCGGATCTGGGGATGGACAGGACGGCGGACGACGCGCGTCTGCCGCTCGCGCTTCCGGCTCGCGCGCGGGTCGCCGGGTGCCGCTCGCGACAGCAAAGCACGGCGCCCGGGCCACCGCGACCAGCGAAGGAGCAGCGAAGGAGCGTCGCGGCTGATAAGCACGCGTGATCGGATGGATATGCCTTCTTAGAGCGTCCACGGTTGGCGTCGGAACGTCTGGCGTTCGTGTAAAATGACGCTAAATGCTAGCGATCGCTCGAACTTGGTACTCGGCTAGAGAGATTGGGAGCTATTCAAGGACTATTCTAGAATTAGGATTATACTAATAGTAATAATTAATTATGGTACTAATTCAAGGAAGCGATGTAAAACGTAACGCATTTGCATACATAAGATTAAGATAAAGATTAATAAGATTAAGAGGCTAAACAAGATTCTTATGTCTTTCCGGCCAAGCTCTGAATACTCGATGGAGCCCTAACAAAAAGCTTTCCCGCAAACAAGAACGGATTTGGTGGGCTGAAAAATAGCAAGGAAGAACCTGGCTTTAGTTTGAATCCAGGTGTCCAGGCCTCAATTCGGTTCAACGACCGTCACTCTTAGGCAGGTCAGCAAAGGATAGACGCGTTGCGATATTCTTGCCTGCGGCGGCTCTCGAAAGGCGGTACGCGCGGTAGTAGGGGGGAAGGCGACGGCGGGCAAGACAGCCACGTGACAGCCAGCGGCGGCAGCCGCTTCTTTGCGAGGTTGCGGAGTGATGCATCCTCGTCATGATTCATCAGATGGCGAGACGTACGGAGTTTTCTACACAGAAACTCCCGCGTTGTCTATCAGCTGCGTTAGATTCGCAACGACCGCAGGAGAAATCTCCGAAAATGAGGATTCCTGAGAGCGCGTCCTCGGACCGGATGCGCAGCAATGCTGAGCCAGTGGCAGCGGCCATTTTGGTCTCCTGTCGCGGGTTTCTGTTGCATCGCACCGGGGGCTGATCGCAGCTGAGTGGCGATGAGCAACCACTAGGGCGTAGGGCCGCGATTAACCTTAAGGTCAAGGTCGTAGACACTATGCATGGCCTCATTCGCACCAGGTGATTACTGCGGAAGTGGCTCGGATGAATCAAACGCCCGAGCTTACGTCTTGCCTGGGGCTTTCGCTCAGCGGCAGCAGAGTGACGTCACCCGACGGCCGACCTCCTGGGCGGCGGCCACTGTCGACGGTTGCAGCACGCCGAGCGGTGAAAATGGAGCGCTCAACGCAGCAGTCGAAAGTGCGTGGGCCCGGAGTCCGGCAGATTTTTGCGGCCGAGCTATGGCTAGGCACGATATATGGCAGCTCCACCCCTCGAGCTCGGGAATCGCGATTCGCAGCTGCCCTTTTTTGGAGCGTCCGTTCGACGGACTATCTACCAACACCGGATGCTGAGAGAAACCGGTGTCACATAGCGGTGACATTATAGTCATCTCAGGTTGGTGCAGCTTTTTTTTTAGGCTTTACTTTTTCTTTCATTTTTCGCATCTTGAGAGTTGATGCAGGCTTGAGAAGTTTGAGTGCTTTGTTGCCGTATATCGAAAGCCGTAATGTGAGTCTTAATTTTGCCCTGTGACAGTAGGTTTATGGATCAGTCTAAACTTTGCGGATTTCTCCTTTTATGAAAAAGAACAATTCGCTTAGTAATTCTGACGTATCTAAGACCAAAAGCCAAAATCTTCTCGTCTTGGCAGAAAACAAGACACGCAACCTGCCACCGAGTGGTACTGATATCCAAGGCAGCTGAGTACTCAAGAAGTAATGACGTTACTGTAACTTTTACATTCGTTTGAACATGGCAACTGTACTTTAAGGACCTGCTTAACAGCCCTAGAATTTAGGTCGATCTCGTGGCTTTACTCGCGTTGGCGTTCAGTGGCTCTGCTTCAATTTTATCCACACTGACTTTTACTTGAAGATTTTGACTCTACAATTTTGCTGCGGGTTCCTAGTAGAACGTGAGCCCCGACCCGAAAGGTTCAGAATAGTAGTCGCCAGGTCACCTAGAAGAAGGCGGCCGAAAGGGCCTACTAGCAGCTTGAGGTGAACAGCCTGACATGGTTGCAACATATCACCGCTCGCTCATTGGCCTATCGGACCCATTACTGCGGCCGCTGCCGCCACCGCGAGTCGCGAATGCAATCGGCCGCGACTGCGGCACGGGCAATCTTCATTGAAACCGTGCCGATGCGCGAGCACAGTGGGAGACAGAGCGCAGTGGCCTCACTCGCTTGAGGAGTCCGCGATAGGAGCTCGGCGAAGCAGTAGCGCTGCCATGCCTGCACACTCGGGCCGCAGCAATCACCGACCGCAGCAGTCGCATCGGGCCGTCACGGCGATCATCGAGACGACGTGCTGCCCTCCCAGATCGACGGCGATCCACTGGTAGGGAGCATCCTGAGTGTGAGCGATGGTGGCAGCGTTGCCGTCGAATGCATACTTGGACCCGCAGCACCACGTGGGCAGGTCCGGATACAACGTTGACTGCGAAGCCGGCTTGACTGAAGAAAGAGAGAGAGAGGCGAAAGATCGCGAGCTGAGTCGCTAATTTTCGAATGGACCGGACATGACCGACTTGTTCGTTGAGCTCGGGAACTTTCCATCGATCCTTCATCGAGCATTTGCGATGCGGATCAAGTGACGATCAAGCTAGAAAGTATTGGTGCAAAAAATAATAAGAAATTAATTTCAAAATAATGATAAATTAATTAAATAAATAAAATAAAATTTATAAAAAATTAAGATTATATTTATAACAAATAGTTAAATTAATAAGAGATTAACTAACGCTGGTGTCGAATTCTACTCAATACTCACGTAAGGATACGATTCTCGGCGTTCCGAATCCTGAAGCAAAAGAGTTACAGTCGGAAGCGCTCTCGAGAGCGGCCAATCGCCCATCGCACTGATACTACGAACACGTGGCGACGCATCCGCCTCTGCTGCCGCCACCGCTTCCGTCACAGCATTCTAATTGCGCGAGGATGTCACGCGACGATCGCCACTCGGCCAACATCGCCGCTCGGCGATGTTCACAATTCACCTTGGACTATCTTTCCTTAATGCAATTCAAAGAAGACTTTAATTGACAAATTGATTAGGTTGCGGACGAGGAGAAAACGAGCACTTTTTCCAGATTTGAGTTTACAAGAACTACAAGAACCCAATTCATGTGTATTGCCCCCAAGATAACTGAATTTCTGTACAGGCGCTCGACCAATGCAGGAGGCTTTGAGCTTCGTCTAAGTCGGTCGTCGAATGCGAGAACCTTGATAACAGTCAATAAGCACGCAGAAAATTTCGAAATACTTAGTTGTGTAACTAGGATCAGCCAGGAATTAGAAGTTTTCTTAAAAATATAACCCACATTGTGTGGGCCGATACCATTGAAATCATAATACACTAGCTCTCGAACAATGCACCTACCCCTACAGAACTAAATTTTAAAGTAATGGAGATGTACTGAAAATTCTTTCGTGCCCAGGCAAGTGCAAACGGAGAGATTGAATTTGCTCGGGAAGCACTATCAGGCAATGACGAGGAGCCAGGACTGGCGTCTGCACGAGACGAACGTCTTTCCAGCAGCCAAAACCTGATTGCGGTCGGGGCCTCTTTCCAACAGAGTATACACGCCAGCATGCCATTGCCGATCGGCGCCGCTTTCAAGGCCAGTGGTCAAGGATGGCCAGAGGTGAGAGCCGCATGCATCTACTGTCGCCTCTGCAACACTTGCTGCCTGAGCTTTCTGCTGCTGTTTTCATAGTTAACCTTTAGTGAAGCTGCTAGTGGTGGCCGCCTCGATTGAGCTGAGTGCTGTCAGCTGGATCAAGCTATTTTTCCGAGTCGTAGTCAGCTGAGTCGCGAGCATCTGAATTGTGGTCAGTGGAGACGGAATCGGCTGTGTCGTGGTCAGCGAAGTCGTTGTAGGCTGAGTGGCGGTCGGCAGAGTTGTGGTCGACGGTGTGAGGGTCGACAGAGTCGTGATAGGCTGATGGTTTGTCAGCGAAGTAGTGGCGACTGGAATCGTAGTCGGCTGATTTGTGGTCAGCGGAGTTGCCGTCAGCCAAGTGCTGGTAAGCGGACTCGTGGTCGACGGAGTTGTGGTCAAGTGAGTCGCGATCGGCCGATTCAGGTTCGATGGAGTCGCAATGGATGAAGTCGTAGTTGACGGGGTCGTGGTCCGCTGAGTCGTTGTCAGAAGAGTGGACGAATCGATTGCGGCGAGCGACGTTGTAGCTGCAGCAGCTTCTGAAGCAGGCGAAAACGTCGCGCTAATCTCCGACGAAAGCAAAAACGTCACGCTAATCTCCGACGACAGCGAAAACGCCGCGCTAATCTCCGACGGCACAATTGTCAGAGCGCCACCTGACGCTGCTTCTTGAGCCTGCTTGGTGCGTGACGTTAGCTCGGCGATCGCCGAAAGTGCAAGCGACCGGAACGAGACCAAAGTGGCGGCAATGGTCGGTTGAGGGTCTGCCGGAATCGACGAAGCTGTTATAGATTTCGTTGCGTCGTACGCCCAAGGCACATCCGCCAGCAACGCCGTCGCAGCGGCGGCTCTGCTCGAGCGTGCCGCCGCCGCAGCAGCCGACGTCGCTGCTCCGGGAGCCGGCGCGGCAGCCGAGGATCCGACGAGAGTCGCGTCGGCTGAGCTGTCCGCTAACACTGCTGTCGCATCGAGAATATTCTTCGGCGCCAACGGTTCCGATGACGGTGACGACGTGGGCAGAGTCGTGGCGCTGTCAGCTATCGCAGTCGGTCCAGCCCGCTGCCAGGAGTCGGTGGTCGTAGCGCCAAAAACTGCCTCCGGAGTCGTCAAAGCAGGAAGTGACGTCATTGAAGCAGACTGCGACGTTATCCTATTCCCTTCGGTTGACACGGTCACAGCCGTTGACGGCGGCGGCGGTAGAGACAGCGGCTGCTGCTGCACACTGGAGACTTGAACGGCAGACAGAGAGCAAATGGTCAAGGACTCGCAAGGTAAATAGGCGCCACTCATTTGCAAGGCACTCTGGGACTTGCAAATAAGGCATCGCCCAGCACTAGCGAAGCGTACCAAAGTTGCTGCAGCTGAAGAGTGCATGCATTGGACCGGATGCTGTTCTGACTTGCGATGACTGAATGTGCGTCTGAGATGGCATGCCGGAAAAGCGTGCGGTTCTCAGTTGGCGATGAACATGAAAGAAAGCACCCGGTTTCCTAAAGTAGCCGTGCGCGTCAGCTGACAGTCGTAGCAGGAAGCGTGTGCTCGATTGGCTGCCAGGAACAGGTTGACCGCTTTAATGCATCAGCCAGAACGGACCAAGAGGAGACCTAATGGTTCGAAAGTCGACCAGCGATAGACCATGATCATTTCTGTGCGTCGGCTTCCCACAATGCATAGTCAGCAAAGGAAAGCTCGCTGTCGGCGGTAAAGGCGACATCGAGCGTCGCTGATTTAGTTGGATAATTTTAAACTGTTGATGAGGAGTGACTTGACACAGAAATTCGTTCCAATTTCCTGAGGAGCTTGGTGAGAATTGATTGCCGCTTCATATCATTGCACACCTGTCACGAGTCACGTGTCGCTGCATGTCACGTGTCACTGACGAACGTGTGAATCGATGGCTGTCGACTTGAAAAGGATATTTGTCACTCGCTGTACCCTTTTCGACTGACGCAAGCAGCACCGTTCAATTATCAAAGCGTTGGGATGGCGACGCTAGACCAAGTGGTGGCAGAGACTAAATGCGGATAGTGCACGGCCATTAGGAAAAGGCTTGCCGATTCAGTGCAGGTCCGAAGATGGAGAGAGGTGAGCGAGAAAACTTGGCTCGGATAATCGTCAAAGATCATGTGAGCGTGAACCTGCTTACAAAGAGCTCCAGTTCCAAGATGGCACAATGCAAACGATTTTCCATTACCGTCATAATTGTTGTAATTAATTTCAATTGCCAAGGAGACCGAAAAAAAAATTAGCGGAGAGAAAAGGTGGAGGTGGGAAAATATGTAGGAGGGGTACAATGTAGAGAGGTAGAGGACAGGCAAACAAGTTGACTAGCGCAGGTCGAAGAGGGCGAACGTGTAGGACACAGGAGCAGGAGAGCTGACGAGACGAAGGGCCATCGAGGGCCAGCGGCTGGCCGCGTCCATTTTCGAGGGGCGTCACGCTAGGTGGCACTATTCACCGGTTCTCAAGAGCAGCATGGCTTCACGCTCGCTCGCCGGCGACACTCCGTCGCCTGTCACGAGGTCGCAGACGCCTCGAGACGGCGAGTAGCTGACGGCGGTGCACCGCCTCCCTGCGGCCGCAGCGTCGGCGGCGACGCACTCGCTGGCGCAGAGCTGGAGCGATGCCGCCAGGGGCGCTGGCACGCCGGCCTGCGGTAGCAGTGAGGCGATCGTCATGACGTCGCCAGTGCGGACGTTGAAGCTCACCTTCGCGCTTTGCGCTCCTATAAGGCGTAGCAATCGTCACTCGGGTGCAGCGCCACGACAGCGGCAGCCGCTGATCCACGAGCGAGTGCTGAGCAGCGATGGCAGCTTTTTCGGAGGAACCACCGCTTCCGGCGGAACAGCCGCTCGATGCGTCGAATGAGCCGTAAACGTCGGGCATGCGTTAATAATAATAATAGTAATGGTGCACTTGATAAAGCGCCCTCAGAGAACTCAATCTCCTTCTAGGCGCTTTACATTTGCTGTAAAGGGAAATGCAATTAAGCTGGCGAGCGATAAAATATAAGCTACTCAGATATGGGAGTGAGAGAACGGTGTCCACGGCTGGCAAGTCCTTTCGGCTTATAGCTTCTGCATTGCCACTGAACTAGAGCCCTGCTATTTCTAGCGCATTTTACCCGCGTCAGGTATGCACTCGACGATGTCACACGGGGCCAAATTTGGCAAACTGTAATTAGATAATTGGCTCTTCCGGTGCCGGTTATGCGAGCGTTGTTGGGCGGCCTATTCACTCGAACTGCCTGGGCCGCTAATGCTCTCGAAGTGGTGCCAGTTCTTTGTGGACGCGCGAAAAATACCGGCGACACATGAACCAACGTCGCACACGCTTCCTTAAGTCTGTCGGCCGGGGTCCTGTGGCGCAGCTTCCTGGCTCATAAATAAATAAAAATAAATCCTAGCTGTATAAACAGCCTCATATTGTATAGCGACAGAAGAGCGCTTATGGCTATCACCACCACTTGCAGTGGCAATAAAGGAAAGCCCACCGCAGGAATTGAACCCACGACCTCGGGACCGAAGTCGTGAAAGCAACCGCCTTACCTAGTGTGCCATCACGGCTCACGATGATGATGTCACGACGTGACGTCAGAGCCGCTGCTCGAGGGCGGAGCGTTGGGCAGGGGCCAAGTTGTTTAGGGTGGCGGCCCCCGTTGCGATAGCAAAGGCGGCCGCCTGTTGGCAAAACGTTCGACATGCGCTCCGCTTTCTGCAGAAAGCACGAACGCTAGTCTCTGGGGTAGCATACACGTAGTAGCACACGTCCCCCGACGAACCGAAGGGAGCTAAGAGCTAAGAGTGTGCGCAGGCGACCTCTGGCGGCGAGCGGCTCGCAGAGCCGCCACAGGAATAGCGCGCAGGAATATATTGTCGCCGGAAATTGGCTCGAAACCTGACTCCGCGACGGCCGTGAAAAGCCGTGCAAAGCCGGATGCGCCATTTGCGATTACGAAACTAAAGTGTTGGGGTGTCGTGTGACTGCATCCGCAATAACTTACTACGGCATCCAATCGTTGCTACTGACGGGTGCAATTTACCTCTTGAAAACGAAACGCATTTTAGGTAGTCAGCGACTGTCACCGCCTTCGAACTAACGAAGATGCGTTACAAATAAAGCTGAGCCGATTTAACTGTATTTTCTACAGCGGCAGACGAGCGTTTGCGGTCACGATCGCCAGCTGCAGAGGAAAATAAAGGATGGCCCATTACAGAACTTGAACTCACGACGCGTCTGGATCGTGAACAGAAAGAACCATAGCTGCTGAGCTTTTAAGGATGCTTGGCGTGAACCCAAAACTTGCAGTGCTAGCTTTTGGTTTCAGAACAATAAACGAATGCATCGCAAATAGCTCCTTTTTCGCTAAGTGGATGATATCATGCAAGTAATTTCGCGTCATTTGCGTCGCTTTTGAAGATCGGCTAGTCACTGCAGCAGCACAGTTGCTTTGCCGCCGCATTCCACGTTGCAATCCCACGGCAACTTCGCTGCAGCGGATGTTGTGCACGGCCGCGAAAGCAAAAGCCAAAAGCGAAACTGAAGCTGCGATCCAGTGGCTGGCGTCTAGAGGCCGCGCGATCCCAGCGATGCCAGCACCGCTGCCGCGGCGTCTGCGGCAGCTGCTTCGGCTGGCGCGGCGCAGTCGTACTGCAAGCGCACGTCACAAGCTACGGCGCCGTCGCCTTAATGCCGAGTGTGCGATGCGGCGCTCACCTCCGGCGGCTAGCAGCAGCCGGCAGACGAAAAGCGCGAGCGGTGTGCTGAAACCGCGACCTGGCCCCCGCTGTTGCATGACTGCTTTCCGGCGATCGAACACTGCCGCGCCGCTTTTATGCCGCCACCGCCGCTGCCGCGGCGCATCCACTCGAGCGGCGGCTCGCGACGGCGCAAGTGCAGCTTCGCGCCGCCGCATAACTGCCGCAATACTCGACGTCGTCTTTGTTTGCCATCAGCCGGATGCGCATTCGCGGGGCGAGTACCAACGAAGCACTGATATTCGGCCAATCCATAGTTGGCGTTGAGTGCTGCTCTACCATCGGGTGGCGCAGAATTTTTTCTGACAGCTGTGCTTCGCGGCGTCGGCTGATATTATGCCTTCGCTGCATTGCTGCTTTTCGTTTAAACCAAACGAACGTCATACCTGTACAGGGCACAGATAGACCGCGTATAGAAGCGAATCGAGCCAGTTGCTTCTGGGTGTTTGGGCACGTCATTTAGCCGTCGTGTCGGTGTAGGAGGTCACGAGCTAGACGTGATCGCTGTAATTTAGCTATACTGTGCAAAGAGAGAACATCGATTAACGATTCACGATGCTGGACTAACGATCTGATTAATGACGCTGGAGGGCCAGGCCAACTGTGTAAATATGCCGGCGCGATTGCTACGGGTACAGCGGCAGAGGCCAGCTCGGTTATTGCCCGATTATTAGCGAGGCCATTTCCAGCGAGCATCCGCTGGTGCCTGCGATGGCCGAAAGCCTGCACCGGGTTGCAGCCCACTGAGCGCCTCGTAGGCTCAACATGGCCGTTTCAGTCCCAGAGCAGCGTAACCAACGGCCGCGAGATGAGCTGTTGAGTGGCGGAGGTAGCTGCTTAGTATTACTATTGACCTTCTGTCAATCCTCTCAAGGCGGGCAGTTAGTTTGATAGGAATTGTGCTTCTTTTACGGACAATTTACTGAAAAGCGTAGCTGTAGAATCCAAAAAGTCGAGCTCGTCAATCGCTGCTGCAGCCGCGGCCACAGCCGTGCTACCCACGGTTTTATTACAGCGAGACGGACATAATTCGCGACAACGTGCATGCTATAACACGGGATCATAATTATCCACGGATTCGCGCGAGAGCGTCGTCAGGACTAAACATAATGACGCTGAATTATTTTTACAGCAAATAAAAACGCAGGCACTGCGGCGAGATAGCGTCTCGTATGACATTCGCCGAGTTTGGGCGTTTCACCTATGCCGCCTGCGCTGCGACTGCTGAGCCATCTTTGATCGCAGAGCAGCGGCGGGTCACGTGCTCAGCCTCGTGTTCGCGCTTTCTGCACCTCGTTTCATCTGCACAGTCTGGTCGCGTGACATCTCCACGTTCCGCACCGTTTTACGATCCGTGAGTGCGAATCTAGCGTGCAACATTTGCGGTGGCAGACCGGAAATTTCGTACACACTGAGCGCAGCTTCCGGTCCTCGACTCGTCGGCTTTGATGAGGGTCCGTGTAGTCGTCTGCTCGGACGGTGGTCTGGCGGACAGTCGCACCGGCTAGAGCGGAACTCCATAGACGGCCATCTCGGCCAAACTAAACCATGATCTGGAACCGAAATCTACGAGTTGAAAGCTTACGTATCTTCCAACCGTCGACGGTGGGCACGAAAAAGTAAAATTCTGACTATTCTTGGTAAGTTTGATGACGTGAGCGCACAGCGAGCCGCTGAAGAGACCGGAAACGAGAGTCGGGCTCGAGCCGACGCGCAAATCGTAGTCGCACGCATCTTCACCTGAACGGAAACGGCAGTTAACCGCCAGTGACTGGTGAGTAGGACGCGGCAAATAGGACGACCGACGGATGGCGGCTGCTCGCGTTTCCGGCGCCCTTCGCCTGAGCTCGCGCTACATGCGGCGCTGGAAATCGTCAGCCAAATGGCCACGGCAGACAGCGGGACGCGCGTCGGGACGGAGCGGCGCTGAGCGGTCTCCCTAAGGTCTCCTAGGCGCGATTGAGCGGAAGCGCGCTAAGTCTCCTAGGCGTGCGAGCGTTGAGCGGAGGCATTGCCCGTTGAGCTAAATACAGACATCGTATCTTTCCAGCCGTGCTCTGAAAATCGGCAGGAATTTCGTGACTTTGCGCTCTTTCGCTGTCGATTCAGCCACGACGGCAATGTGGCTTCGCAATCATGAACGGATGTGACCGGTCAACCAAACATCTGGGAGAAAACTAGCCTCCGTCACTATTTTACTATAGCTAGCGTCAGGTCTGAGGACCATCAAGCTTAGATAGCTCGGCGCACGATGGACGCTTGGTCGTAGCCTCCTCAGCTGTCCCTCTCTTGGGTGGCGGGGCCGGCCGGGTCAGAGTGGATTACGACGTTACCGGTTTCCCCGGCGGCCGATTCTGGACGAGGTCGCGGAGCGAAGCGATGCGACGCCTCCTCGCTCCGCGAGCAAAGTCAAGCCTGGCTTTGAACCTGGCCTGAACCAGTCCTGACGGCTGAAGTTCAGACATCGATAAAGCAGCACAGACGGCCGGTAGACCGGTTTCTCTTTCTATCTGTCTCTGTCTCTGTCTCTGTCTCTGTCTCTGTCTCTGTCTCTGTCTCTGTCTCTGTCTCTCTCTGTCTCTCTGTCTCTCTCGAGTTGAATGAAACTTCAACGATGACTGGATTGGTCTCCTCCGAGTAAGCACCGACCCGGTGCTGCTTCGTGTTCGGACGGAGAGCCGCGGCGAATGCAGCGGTCAGGCATGTAGGGAATCAGGTTTGAGCGGTCGCTTTTCGTTGGACGCGTTACATTAAACGCTTTTGATTGGAAGATTTCTATGGGAAGCTTTTTATCGAAGCATCAAATGCACTGGGCTCACGCCCTATCGTTAGCTCGTGATCCGGCCTTCTTCGGGATGTTTCGCGTCGTCTCCATAATGACTCGAGCAGTATCCGGATCGGCTGAGTTCAAGCTCGAAAGAGTTTTTGTGGAAGGATCGAACCGCTTATTAGGACGCTAGCCAACATCAGCAGGGCGCTCAGTAAGCGTCGCTCGCCATTAGACTGCCGAAAGGGCCCGCTAGTAGCTTAAGGCAAACAACCTGACGCGGCTGCGAGATGTATGTTCTCGCCTCGCGGCCTATTGGTCCCAACCCGCGGCTTCCACCGCTGCGAGACGCGAACGAGACGCGAACGCAATCAGCGGCGGCGGCGAGCGCGCCGCGTGTAATCGGCGACGACGGTCGTCAGCATTGCGCCGAGCGTCAGCATGAGCAGCAGCGAGCGCTCGGCCGTCGCTGCTGCTCTGTCCACTCCCTCCATTCGTGGCCTTTAGTAGTTTGAAGGCCATTTTGGGCGCAACTCAAGTGTTAAAGATAATGGCCTCACCAGCTCCAGGAATAAGCATGAGTGGAATTTTGCATTTGTGCCTTAATTGCAACCAACGTGGAAAGGGGAGTGACTCCGATGAACCTAAATGATAAATTATATTAAAAAGTATAATACATTTTGTATAGTATATTATTATAAATAGTTTAGTATATTTAATATACCATACTAGTGTTGATACTTATTTAACACTATTTATTAATTATTTATATCAAAATACTAACATGATATAGTATATTATTATAAATAGTATAGTATATTAAAGTATATTACTTTATAAATGTAGATGAATCTAAGGTCCTTCATTTCGCCTGAGGATCATTCACTGAGAGGAGGAGTGACCTCACTCGTTGGCGGTCACTTCCGGGTCATTTGCCGACGTTGGCAGTGTGTCGAGTATTAAAGGCGGAGCACTCTCGCGAATTCCGCGAGCAGCGCCAGTCCAAATTGTGCGAATGGTCAATAGTCGGGTTATTAACTCGTAATTCTTAATTCGTATTATAGTAAAGATTAATTAATTAAGTATTAATTAATATTAATATAATATAATGATTAATTATATTTAATATTTCTATTTATTATTATTTATTATTTTTAATAAGTACAATATTATCTATATTAATATATAATTATATTATATTTATTAATTAAAATATTATTTATATTAACATATAATTATATTATAATTAATAATTATTATCATAATTAATTAAGTAATTCATAATTAGTTACGTGTTAATATTAGTTACTACTACTATTAATAGTAATGATCTAACGATTATATTGATCTAACTAATCGATCCGAAAGATCATTGCAGGGGATCCCTCGCTGGCAACGAAGTATTGGAAGCTTTTCCTTTTTATTTTCATTGGATTTTTTCATTTGCATCTGCTTTTTTATAGCGTCCGCCTGAAAGAGTGGCTCCTAGCGCCCCATCCTGAGATCGCGTGGCGACGTTCTAGCCACGTGGTCAAGCCACGCGATCGTCCAACTGGCTTTTTTCGGCTGAACCGTGCGTGGCTTCCCTTTCCCTCATCGTAAGCGTTGATGCAGCTTAAAATATCTGAGCACGTCATCGTTCTTTCTTTGCGCTCAAAGCCGGTCTTTCGATGTGAATATGAACAGCTCTAGGGCAAGTACTGACTTGTCATGCGAAAATTGATTTCTAGATTGATCTCGAATACGCAGGACGCACTGCCGTGCTCACGTCCAAGAGTCAAAGCGCTCAATTGAGAGCAGAAAAATGAAACCATCGTTTCGTTGAGTGGTGCAGTGACTTTGGTCCAAATTGCCAAGGCAGCTGAGTGCTCAAAACGTGGGGATTATATCGTGGCTGTGGCTTTTTGCGTTTCCAGGCAACATTTTTCAATGCTTTAAATCCCCGATTGACGGTGGTAGAGTTGAGGTGGATCGGGCTTCGCGATTTGAGTCCGAGTTCACTCCCATTTCCCAAGTTTGGTTCGAGTTGTAAGCGTAATCTGACAATAATGTTAATAATAAATTTCTATAGTGCCCTCAGAGAACTGAAACTCACCCCAGGCGCTTTACATATGCTGTACATAAAGAATTACCAAATGCTTGATGGTCAAATCTCCAAGTAGCAGGCACAGCGTGAGCAGGTACATGTACACGAAGGGCGGATCATAAGGATCCACCAAATGCTATAATAAAAATGTGCATGTTAACCTTCTTTTTAAACGTCGACATGTCAGGGGACGTTGTGGCGTTCGTCTGTAGTGAGTTCAAGGCCTTCAGAGCATACGAACCAAGAGCACGGTCTCCAATCGTTCTGAGGCCCATATGAGGTTGGTGAGCCATGATGGCTCACTAGGTAAGTTGCTTGCTTTTTGCAACATCGGCCCCGAGGTCGTGGGTTCGAATCCTGCCAGGGTGATTCTTTATTGATGCTGAAAGCGGTGGTGTTAGCCGTAAAGGCTCTTCTGTTGCTATACAAAAGAGGCTGTTGAATCAGATAGTATTTAATTATGAGGTATGGCTAAACGATTCGAGCCAGAACAGGGGGTTTCCGATTCTTCGCTGGGTGTGGGAGTTGTTGTGACTGATAGGCTCGAGTCAGAGAATGAAGGAACCTAAAAGTAAGTAACAGAACCTCAAGTCCATGCGCTGTTGTACAGCGTACCAGTGCAAGTCGGCGAGAAGTGGTTTGATGTGGGAACGTCGACTCTCAAGATAGATGAGCCTAGCTGCAGACATCTGCACCGCTGTAAGCACCCGATTGCACAAGCCAGTTCACCAGCAAGCAGTGACATGCAGATTCATACAGTTTGTCTAAAAATGAATGGACGAATTCAGATGTGGTATCCCTGTCTAAAAATGTCCGAATCTTAGCACGTTGTGCATCTGAAAGTAGGCAGACTTGGCTGTGGAGTTTTAGCAGTTTTCTTACGAAAGGTAACTTTTTAACATTACCATTACATTTCGTCCAGATTCAACAGGACGTATGCTGGCAGAGAGCCGCTTGTGATCGTTACCCTCTCCAATTTCTGAATCACACTTGGTTTTCCCGTAACTTGCAAGTCGGTTTGTCTTCATTCAATTTAGAAAAATCTGCTGCCGTTCATGTGGGGATGTATGTCATCAATATATTCAGCAAGAGTGTGAAGAGAATTCTATGTGCCCGAGGGCTAGGAGAGATCAAAGAAAAGGTACGATTGAGTGTCATCTGCAACGAAGTAAAAGCCTATATTGGGTTTGGCGAGAACATCGGCTAGAGAGAGAGAGAGAGAGAGAGAGAGAGAGAGAGAGAGAGAGAGAGAAATTATAAACTGTGAAAACAAGCTGACAGAGCGAAGAACCCTAAGGTATCCCGTAATTATGTGGTTCCTCGAATGTTTTTTGTTTGTTCACATCAGTATTGTGGAGTCCCTCACCGAGATACTAGTAGTAATAATAATAACACATTTCACAAAGCGCTTTCAGAAAACCCAAACTCTTTCTAGCCAATTTACATTTGCTGCAAAAAATATTACATGCAATATTGCGATGCAGTGGCAGTGTTCCCCAGGCGAGATTAAAGACGCTCATGAAGGATTTCATGATCGATAGTTTCAAATGCTGCCGAAAAATGCCGAAAATTCTGCCGAAAGCCTGAGCAATACTGACTTTGCGGGGTGATTTTCTATAAACCGAGACTGGAACTTACTTGCTGGGTTTGAGGTCTCATTATAAGAGTTCAGTTGGTCTGCCGCTTACTCGTTTAAGTGTCTTTGAGAGGAGCGAAGGAAAGAAGACTGGACGGAAGTTGCTAAAGCCTTCTTGGTCTAGCGTTTCTTTCTTAAGGAGTGACCCGACTACAGGTTTTTTTTTGAAAAGTCTGGGACCTGATCAGATTATAAGGTCATATTTATTGTTTTAGTAATGCATGCAGCAGCAGAGCTGAGCACTGTACATGTATTTACTGTTAGAAGTATTTTTAGGCCATTGAGAATAGGGTATAGAGAACACGCTGTCTTCTTTGACTGGGTGACAAGTATCAGAATAAGGTCATTCGTGTTCTCTTAAATTTAGACATCAAGGCGGTGCACGGAATCGATGCGCTTGAGACGTGTGCTGATGTCGTTGAGGGAGACTAGTCGAGAGGCGTCGCCGAAAACTTAGACACGGACTGTCTGATCGTCTCTATCTTACCGATACAGATACTAGAGAAGCCACGTGTCACCGCGAGGATTATTTGCCAAGGAACTAATGTGGGAATGGTCGAGAAGATGGTCGATTGTAGACATCAGCATTTTTGGATTGCACCTATGTGATTCACAAAATATTTGTAGAAGCTAGATTTGGCAGTTGCTACGATCGACTGGTATGATCTACAGAAGTCTTCGTATGCTCGACCGTGGACGGTCAGTCGTGATACTCTACAGGCTTCCTTAAGCTTGCGTTTAGTAAGCGTAGCTGGTTTAATTTCTGCGGTCAAAAATGGGCAATGTATGCGAGGGCGCACATTTGACAGGTCTGGAGTCGGCAATTTTTTTCGACGGATCGAATCAGCTAGACGGACATGAGCCGCAGAGCCCAGAATTGATGCCGCTCGCTAGCAGGCCGGCGAACGGGCTTACTTGCAGCCTCATGCAAAAGACATGAAGTGGCTGGGAAATGATCTTTCGAGCACCGTGGCTTTTCAGTCCCACCCCGGCTCCGGCAGTCTCGAGTCGAGAAAACCACCAGCTGGTGAGTGTGCAGTGACACGTGACTGGTATTACTGACATTACTGTGCTGGTGAGTGGGCAGTGACGAATCGGCGAACGAGCCGCTCTGCCGCACTGCCGCGCGCTTTCGTGCCGTGGCGATCACGAACCGTAGGCGATCACAAACCGTAGGCGATCACAAACCGCAGGCGATCACAAACCGTAGGCGATCACAAACCGTAGGCGATCACAAACCGCAGGCGATCACAAACCGTAGGCGATCACAAACCGCAGGCGATCACAAACCGCAGGCGATCACAAACCGCAGGCGATCACAAACCGCAGGCGATCACAAACCGTAGGCGATCACAAACCGTAGGCGATCACAAGCCGTAGGCGATCACAAACCGCAGGCGATCACAAACCGCAGGCGATCACAAACCGCAGGCGATCACAAACCGTAGGCGATCACAAACCGTAGGCGATCACAAGCCGTAGGCGATCACAAACCGTAGGCGATCACGACAATCTTCGTGACAACGTGCTGCCCTCCGAGATCGACGTAAATCCACTGGTAGGGATCCTCCTTTTTCGTGCGGGCGTAGGTGACGATGTTGTTGTCAAACGCGTACGCCGGTCCACAGCACAATGAGGCTGGGTCCGTGGGCGACGTTGGACTGGTCGTTGACTGGCTGGCCGGCTTGTCTAAGCGGAGAGAGACGAGCATTTTCACCGTTCGGCGCCAACTCTCGACTGAACTAGTCACGCGACTCATTAAGAGGAGAGTAATAATTCGTCCTGAAAGACTTCTTGAAGTAAAGTTGACGCGGGTCAAGCTGGTTGGCTCCTTTCAGCTAAAAGCTTTTTGCATTTGAATAATATTAACGCAACTATCTACTTGTGCAATAACTTAACGCCGCCAAATTCTGCTCAATACTCACCCGAAGACAGGATTTGCGGTGTTCCGAAGCCTGAAAAAAAGGATCCAATTTCTGGCGCGGTCAAAAGCCGACCGCGTCGCACATTGCACCATTTACGCGTGCCGCCGCCTCCGCCGTTTCCGATCGTGCAAAGCTCGCAGCACTGCTACAGCTTTCTTAAGTAACCTCGATTAAAGCTGCTGGCTGTGGTTGCCATGGTCCTGACAGGCGTGATTGCCGTCGTCGAGCTGTTCGTATGCATTATGGTAGGTTGGCTCGGGTTCAGCAGGGTCGTGGACGGCCGAGTCGTGGTCAGCGGAGCTGTGGTCAGCGTAGTCGTAATGAACGAAGTTGTGCTTAGCAGCGTCGTAGTCGGCTGAGTCAAGATCGATGAAGCTGTGGTCGTCTGGGTCGTGGTGAGCTGATTCGCAGTCAACACAGTCGAGGACGCGAGCGAAGCATTTCCTGCCGCAGTAGCTGCAGCAGCGGCCGAGCCGTGCGAAAACGCGGCTGTCATCTGTGACGTCGCGATAGCCGGAGCGCCAGATGACGCGGCTACGGACCGCGTCGGCTTGGTGTCCGTATTTAGCTCTGTAGCCGCCAAAGTGGCAAGCGGCCTGTGCGAAGCTTCAGTAAAGGCAGCTGCCGGTTGAGCATCGGCCGGGGTTGACAGCGAAGCTGTCACAGGTGTCGTCGCGTCGGCCGCCGATGGCGGAGCCGGCTGCATGGCGGCAGCAGCACTGCTCGATAGCGGCGTCGCCGCCGCCGTCGCTGACGGGCTAGATCCATCTAGAGTCGCAGCGGCACCGTCCGTGGACGACGCTGCTGCTGCCTCAAAGATCGACGCCGTTGGTTCCCCCGATGGTGACGACGTCTGCAGCGTCGCACTAGCCACATATTCCTGGGGACCTGTAGCTGTCGGTGAGAATGAGCTGTCTGATATCAACCAAGCACCGGCAAAAGTAGATGACTGCCCATCTGTCGGTGATTCGCTTGGACTCTCTGTGAGACTCGCCGGCAGAGATCTAGCGAGCGCGGCGCTGTCAGCTGTCGCAGTCGGTCCGGTTCGCATCCGGTAGTCGGAGATCGTCAAGTCGAACGGCCCAGCCGAAGTTGTCGATGCAGTCTGTGACGTCACCGTGGCGCGCTCGGCCGATGCGGTCGTCGCTGTCGACTGCGACAGACTCAGCGAAGGCGGCTGCGGCAGCTGCTGCAGCATGTTGATGCCTGTGAACGACAGACGCCGAGCGATGCACCGGAGAGGCGTTGCGACCGCCGCCCCGCTTCAAAGCGCTTACTCTCCCGCCGCCCGCTGACGAGCAGCTGCTTCGGACCGGATGCCGTCTCATTCGGGACTTATAGACCGGACGTATATCTGCGACTTGAGAAAATCAGATTCCAGATTTAGTTAGTTGCTGTTAAGTATGCTCGTGAATTATCGAATTTGCAGCAACCGAGGTTAAAGCGACGACCCGGCAAGCGTTTCAATGCTGAAACAAAGTCACTCGCCGTACCACGGGCTCAGCAAGCTATCCGCAAAGCCGCGGTTGCACAGCGAGGTTTTTCTATCGTTCTGTTTGTGGCTCGCTGCTTGGGTCGAGCTTCTCTCAGTAGGAAGTTTAAACGGTCAGGTTCCCTCTAATCCTGGATTTACGCTTGTGCCACCCTTAGTAGGAAAACCGCTTTTATTGGGGAATTAGGAACTGCACACCTCTCAGTAAATGTCTACAAACTGAGCGAAAGCCTGGCCATGATTTGATCATCATTATTTGATTTCGATATCACGAGCTTGTAGTGTACAGTTAACGTAGACTCGCCTCTTCGACAATTGAAGCTCCGGTCGATTCGTCCGCCATGCTTAGCAAGCCGCGACGTAGGCCTTGTACCGCGTGACTCGCTTCGTCATTGTTCTGCGCCACCCTAGTGGCGGTAGAGAAGTAGGATCTCCGCTCCGCTTCAGAGTCTTCGTTAAGTCTTCTGGGAGAGCCCATCCCTTATTCCTTGGTCGCATGTACACCAAAGACTCAAGCAAAAAGCATGACGCAGGAGGAAAGCAAGGACTCTCGCGCTCAGACCTTGAGTTCAACGGCTCTAGTTGCCGAGATGGCATTCTATAAAGGCGTGCCGTACTCGAAGGTGAATTCAAATTATGAAATACACCTGGTTTCCGGTAGTAGGTCCTAACGAACTTTAGCTGCGGCAACTCGCTGAAGGTTTGAGTAGAGCTCGTGCGAGTGACGACGAGAAGTGGAGTCATGGGACTCGATTGCGATACGGAAAGGCTTTGATGCTCCGTTGTCTCAGCCATTGAAGGAGCGAAGATGAGGTTTGAAAATCGACGAGCGATGAGTCTCGAGTAATCTAGAGAGATCTCGAAACGGAATCGATTGACCGCCGCCAGTTCTATCTGCTCGTCAGCTCATAGGCGTTTGATAAACGCAGGCCCACCTGCGACTGTAAACTTGCAATCCAGCTACGCTAGTCTTATTAGGTCGTTTTGAATAGTTTCTGACAACGCGCGGCTTGGCGGGGAAATCCATTTTCATTTTCCCCAAGCTCGGCGCGGATCTATCGCCGCCGGGGGTTGCTGCGTGATTGTCAGCACTGACGAAGAACGTGTCAATGAACCACATGTCAACGCTGGGCGTCGAGTTGATGTCGTGATGTTTTTCGTTCGCTTCACCTTTTGCTGGCCGATATGAGCCGAGCATTAAAATAGCATTACAAATTATTAATTTATTATATTATATTAATTACTAATATTAGCTGAACATTAAACAGCGGCTGGCAGCGTGTGACCCAACGCTTGATTAGGCGTCTGCTGCGACGCGAGATCGCTTGCGACCGAGCGGCTGGAGAGAAGCTGCGAAGCTAACAAAGCATTCGAACATTGCGACATTTCGACGTGCGACCATTAGGAGAAAGCTCGCTGCGGAGGCAGTGCCGATACGGAGCAGGGCCAGAAGACGGGGAGAGGTTACGTGCTAGGGAACTTGCCACGAATAATCAAAGATGACTACAGATATGCACAGTGCCTACAGAGAAATCCAGTTCCTTAACTAAAAAAATTCTTACTGACTTAACAGACTCTTTTGTTTGGTGACGTAGGAGGCTTTACGGCTGTCGCCACCACTTGTGGTGGCGATGAAGAATTTCTATTCGTAGAATTCAAACCTGCGACCTCGGTACAAAGGTCGTACAAATCGACCGCCTTACCGAGTGTGCCATCACGCTCATCTAATGGCACTGTGCAACTGTATCACCATTATTACTATTAGTAGTACCATTATTATTAAGTGTTAAGATGCTGTAAAAGTACTTACGCTGACCCACATAGCCCGCCATGACTTGGCTCCTTCGTACCTAGCTGTACTGCTGCACCAGTTTCAGCCCCATCGTGCCCTCAGAGCCTGTATGGACAATAACTTAGCTGTTTTGTTCCACCACTTAAAGACCGCTGGCGATAGAAGCTTTAGCTCTGCAGGTCCTAGACTGTGGAAGTCGCTTCCACAATTCTAACGCAACGACAACTACTCTCCTACTGCCGACTATGGCACATCTTTTTCAGCGGTCCTGAGCTGCTACTTTTATGCTACTCACTACCTAAATTGCTCTCCTGACTCTGCTATGCTTCCTACTTTCTCTTTGTTGCGTGAGACGAATTCTGTTGGCTACCGAATGCGTACCGAAAGCCGCTTAGGCTATCTGAGTGTGCGTTATACATAACTCTCATGCTTAACATCCCCATAGTCTTTATGGCTTTGTGGAGTTGCAGACGGAGATATATTACATTAAATTGCACTAAATACAAGATAGATGAGTGAAGAATCTGAGGAGAGAGAAGGTGCAATGTCGGAGAGGATGGATGAAGGAAAAGCAAGCAAGGTGAAGGACGGTGCAAGGGCACGTGAAGATTTGCAAGGGAAATGTCGTAGCCATTCTGTCCGCAGGTCATTCTTCCAGCTAGCGCTCACCTGCTGAGCCATCGCTAGGGTTCGGCCGCCACGGAGTACCTTGACCAGACGGCGGAAACCGCGGCGACAGGATTTCTTCGGAAACTTGTCAGGAAATCGCGGCGACCGGCGTATGCAGAGACCGACGCAACTCGCCGGCCGCCACACGAGCACCGGCGGCCGAGTCCCGTCCACTTCCGGAGAGCTGCCTGCTAGATCGCGCCACTCACCGCTTCTTTGGAGCAGCACCGCATCGCGCCCGCTCGCCGGCGACACTCCGCCGCCAGTTGCAACGTCGCAGGCGTCTCGAGTCGGCGAGTAGCTGACGGCCGTGCACGGCGGTCCGGCGGCGGTGACGCAAAGATTGGCGCAGCGCTTCAGCGATGCCGCCAATGGCGCCGGGGCGCCGGCCTGCGGTCGCAGCGAGGCGATTGTGCTGATGCCGCCAAAGTTGACGTCGTAGCGAGTGATCGTGCTCTGCGCTCCTACAAGGCGTCCCAATCGCCGCTCGCAATCAATCCGCCACGCTTCCGGCGCAGTGCCAGCGATGAGCTATCATTACATCGCTCGTCGCTGAGGAGTGATCGGCAATGGACGCACGTGCTGCGAGATCCAACGAAGTAGCTTCGCTTCAGACGACAGTCGCAGCGCTTTCGCCCACCAGAATATGGTGAGCGTATTAACATTGTATTCAACAATTTAAGTGACCTTCATTTACATTTAATAACTATTTTATATTAGCAAAAACATACGGCGAGCATCTGGGAATTGCCGATTGCTCTCGGCGTTCATGGATGTAGATATTAAATTAATCATTTATAAATTTGATCACTAAACTGCTTCTATAGGGCCGGCCTTGTGAGGACTGAACGCGGCATTGTAGAACTTACACGAAGCACTGTGAAACTGACTGAATGCAGAATGCATTGCAGCCATACAACTTTGCCTTTGAGCATATATCCGCACCAACCTTGCAGAATTTGACGATGCTAATTTAAGGCTAGAAAATATAGAGGCACCTCAATGAAGAATCTGGTTCAGATAACCTTAAAATTACAAGCCCGTTAAAAATTTGACGTTACATATTGAGCATTTTGACGTAACAAAGAAAGAATGGACATTTTTTAAACCCTTGCCCTATTCCAAAATTAAATGAATTGAGAAACAAAACATTTAGTAGTATTAAATATAAAATTTGCTTATCCCGTGCAACTTGTTTTTGCTCCACTCTTTGAAGCTTATTAAGTCGAGATAAATATGTTTAGCTTTCTAATTTTACAATTTACCTGAGTTACATGGTTCTGAATTTTGAAACATTCTATTCATGGATTTTTTGTGCCTCGTAAATTTAATAACTCAGATTGAATACTTGACGAATTAATGTGAGAATTTTCATGCAAGTTCACGTTAGCCGTTTTCAGATTGTATACAACTGCAGGAGTAGAATTCTGATTGCGGTAGGCTAAGTTTAACTATATGCACTTGTAATTGCTGAAATAACAGCAGTTCAAAGAAGATTTTGACTCGTATTTTTAACGCTTCCATTCTAAGCGGTAATCGTCAAACTTCAGATCGCATTTCTAATGTGTTTGCCTTTGGAAAAAGCTTCGTGACTTGGTAGGCTAGTAACCAAAGGCAAAGCGACGGCGCGTACGGAACGAGGGGCTGAACGGCCGCCGTGATCGACAGGCAGCGGCCGGTGGATCGGATCGCCGACGCTATAGGCGCGGACGCGTCTGCCGAGGTCCCGTAATAATAATAATAATAATATTGCACTTGATAAAGCGCCCTCAGAGAACTTAATCTCTTTCTAGGCGCTTTACATTTGCTGCAAAGTGATACGCAATAGAATAGTAAGTAAAATCATGCTTGAAAAACAAACAAAATGAATAACATGGTTAGGGGTTACATGCACTGGGTCAGCATGCAAATGTGGTTAGTGGCAGCATGAACAGTGTCAGCACGCATAAGCACATCGAGGACGAATCACAAGGACCCACTAAATGCTGTCCTAAATAGGTATGTTTTTAAGTTTCTTTTAAATGTGGTCAGGTCAGGGGATGTTCTGATGCAGGTCGGGAGGGAGTTCCAGGCTGTGGGAGCATACGAGCTAAATGCACGGTCTCCAAAGGATTTAAGGTTTGTACAAGGTATTTCTAGACTGTTGGATTCCGAAAAGCGAGTGGTACGATGCTTTGCCTGATGGGGTAGTATCTCTGAAAGATCGGCTGGAGCCATAGAATGAAGAGACCTAAAAGTGAGCGACAAAACCTTGAAGTCAATCCGTTGCTTGACTGGTAACCAGTGCAGGTCGGCGAGAAGTGGAGTAATACCGTAGGTTAGCGCCCCTTTCCGGAGGAGGACTCTCTGCGCCGGCGAACCTCCGGCAGAACGGTTCCTGCTCGGCTATTCCAAGGTCTGAGCTGGAGCGCTCGGCGGGCGGCCTAGATTTCTTAAGTCGTACTAAGTGGTCACAGTAAGGGTGGCATGCTGGCAAAGTGCTTATAATTAATTTTATATAATTTTATAATATCATGTAATTAATTCGCTCCAGATGCGCTCCGCTTTCCGCAAAAAGTGAGCGGGCAGCTCTCAGACGCCTAGCGTGAGCACGAAGCTCGACGAACAGATCGACAGCTCGAACAGCGTGTGCTGCCAGCGATCCGGGAGGGCAATCAGCGTGCGCTCTGCCGTCTGTCTAATTTCAACACAGGCAATCGTGGCTGGTCCCCGAACTCCGCTACCGACGAGCGCGAAATATTTGCCAAAGTCAAACAAAACGTTAGTCGACGATTCAACCGATTCCGCGGAAGGCGCCATTTACGAGCGCTGAGTCTATTCGTTGATAAGGTAGACCGCTGCAGATCATGTGAAAGCAGGAGCCACCATTATAAGAGTTAAAAAATGTGGACCACCCAGACTGCAGGTGGCCAGTTAAATCTAGCTTCAGGCTCGATCAAATATGTTGCAATGAGCGCAGTGCCAGCTTAGACTTTCGTCTAAATTTACGCTAGCGTTGATGCAAGCTCGCCATTAACGGATCAGATAAACTGCCTATCTCCCGCCGCACATCCTTCATCTCTGACCGCAGGCGAATATCAGCTCGTCACCTGCACTATGCGCTGCTACGTCTGCTCTGCATACACCGTCGCCGCCGGTCACGGCGGTGGCTGCTGCAATGACACAATGCAAATGCATGGCGGGCTGACTGAAGTGCCACCAGGCATTCGGCAGCGAGTGGCATTTGGTGGGCAGCCATTCGCAGACCGGCAGCGGCTCCAGCGTCAATCGAGCGAGGGGCGCCGCAGCGCCTGCCGCAGAGATAGAGAGTGCTCGAGCTGCATTTCGGTCTGAAGAGCGGCGCGGCGCTAAGCACGCTCTCACCTCTGGGGGCGAGCAGCAGGCAGAGCAGCTGGATGTTGAGCGCGAGCGCCGCAAAATGACCGCAGAGCTGTCGAAGCTGCCGCCGCTGCCACCGCATGTCGTCTGCTTGCCGCCGCTCCATTTACACCACCGCGGCCTCTTTTGTACCGCAGCGCCGGCGCTCGAGCGCACGCGTCCGGCGGCAGCGACGCGGCGGCGCGCAGCAGACGATCAGCCGGATACCAGTGCGACGTCACTGCCGATCGATCTCCAGTCGCGATGAGCGCGCGCGGCGCGAGGCAGGCGAGCGACACGCAAACAAATCCCACTGGAAGTAGGGAAGCGGCAGCGGGAGGGGAACCTGAGTCCCGGCGATGTAATAACGACGCGGCGCGTCACGGCAGGTGGTGCTGATTGGCCGGGCAGCCGAGCAAAGCCCAGAGCTCGCTTAGGATGGCCCGGCGGGCACGTCGAGCCGTAGCGTCGCGGGCGCACAGGGCGCCCAGAGCGACGAAGCGACCCGGCTCTTCGAGTTCCGGTAATGACCTGCCAATGAGAACGCCGTCTCAGGCCGCAGGCGCCGGAGCGAAAGCGCCCGCGAGTGGCGGCGGCGGAGCTCGCCCAAATCAGCCCAGCCTCACTTTCCGCCAGTCGCCTATCGTATACAAAACTGCCGAAGACTTGATCGGCATTTCTCGAGTGCCACGATTGAGCCAGACGTTTTGTGACGTCATGGTGACGACTAAAAGAAATGTTGCCTATTTATCCAGCACAATAAGGATATGCGTAATTATAACGAATGTATCGCACTCTAAGGTGATTTAGTATCTATCAACGTGCTTTAATGGAATCTGATGTAGAAGAAAATACGAAGCGTTAACACGTGACGTCATAAACCGCTTCTCGTGGCCGCCGGAGCCGCGTGCTGAAGAACCTCTGACGTACCACGCACGCTGAATTGTGCACATGCAGGCATGCAAGCCGCCAGGGACACCTGTGCAACGGCATGCTGTCGCTGCGAGGCGATCGTCGTAATGTCGCCCTGTATCGCAATCATCACTCGAAAGGCAACTTAGTCGTTCCCCGCATGCAGTGCTGATTGATGCCTCAGCTGCCGCCGCGGCTACTCCCCCGTTTTGGCACTGTGGCCCGCGAGCCAAGAGGCGGCCAAGCCTCAGGTGGAGCGGCAGATCGAGGCACCGGATACCCGCACTCGGTCAGCTTACGCTGACCGGTGGTCTGTGGTATGGGAGAGAAACAGAGAGCGAGAGAGAGAGAGAGAGAGAGAGAGAGAGAGCGACCTTTCATATGATGCCGTTGTGATGACGCCCAGTTGCAACACTGCTGCTTCCAGCGCATTTTACCTGCGTGGGTATGCGCGTGCCGATATAAGAAAACGGAGCGCGACGTTTAGGTTTGTATTTGCGAATTAGTTGGAAATGCTAAAGCGTGGAGCACGTAGCAGCGGCCAATTCTGATCGCTGCCCCCATGGTTGCGGCAGTGGTCGCCTGCTAGCGAAGCGCTAGTGCGGAATTCCGCTCCACTTTCTGCCGAAAGTACGCACGTCGCACCGGAGCGAGCAACGCTGGCGCACCCCAGTAATCCGAAGTACGCTAGGACTCACAGCGCGGGGGCTGTTTGTCTAGTTTCATTTCCGGAAGCTAGCTTTTTGCCTGACGCTCCAAAGAGCACGAAATATTTGCTTAAGTCAATTGTAACGATCGTCGTCAATTCAATCGTTACCGCAAAAGTGCCCTTTACGAGCCCTTGGTTACTTTCCGTTGCGTTCATTCATTGCTGAGGAAGGCCGCTTCAGATCGCTTATAAACAGGAAAGAACATTTTCACAGTCTGGAAATGAGAACTACCCGGTTGGCTTGCGGCCTGCTAAATCCAGGGCCCAGCTCGACCTAAGCAATGGCGGCGCGAGAAAAGCCAGCATTGACTTTCATTCAATTTCATACCGGCTTCACCACGAGGCTGACATTCTAGACGCAAATGAAGCGCATCGCTTCCGCCTCGCTTTCTTCTTGTTCTCAAATGCCAAGGAAATTAAAATGTTAGAATGTCAGCTCGCCGTCATTGTCCATTGCTCTGCTACCTGTGCACGGCGGCTGCAGCATCTCGGAAACGGGCAGCGCTCGCTCAGCTGACGCGCGCGTACTAAAATAAAAATAAAAGTGTGAATCCATCCAAAACCTGAATTCATCCGAATTCATCCAACATCGAGCGAATGCATCCAAAGATTCAGGCAAGCGGCACGACGTGCGATCGCCTCTGGCTGCAATCAGCGGAGCATCAGGAAGAAGGCAAGCGGCGAGTATCGACCGCCGCCGAGGCAGCCGAAGCCGCCCCGGCTGCCGCCGCCGCCGCACGTCGTCTGTTTGCCGCCGCTCCATTCGGGCCGTCGCCACCGCTTTCATACCGCCACCGGCGCAGCGGCGCGTCGAACGCACGCCAGTGACTGTGGCGACGTCACGGCGCGCCGCAGACAATTGGCAGGATTACCGGCGAGGCGTCGCTCCTGTTTGATTTCTGGTCGCAATCGGTGCGCACTGAGCGACGCGGGCGAGCGAAGCGCAAACAAACCCAGCACGGGTGCGTGTGGGAAAGCGAATGAGCGTCCGGTCCTGAGCAGACCAGCAGCGGCAGTCCAGGCAATGGAGGAAACGCGGCTAGATGTCATCGGCCTGACAGTAACGATGTCGCGACTGGCAGCCGAGCGAAACCTAGAGGCAATTAAAGTAAAATGGCGGTCACCTCAAGTTGCTGCTGCTGCGTCTCGGGCCGAGCAGCGTCTCGACCTGTTTGTGCGTTTGTACGAACAACTGACCAATGGGAGCGCCGCCAACGGCTGGTAGCAGACAAACCAACGAGCAAGTGAGCAGAGACGACAAAGTGCGACCGACGCTCGTCCAAATAAAAAAATTATTGCATCTGAGTTTTCGCCAGTCGCCTATCAGCTGCACTCAAAACTTCCGCCGGCTTGATAGGCCATTCTCAAGTGCCGCAAATATCCGCCACTCGTTAATGACATCACGCTGAAAACTCAAAGACATTTCGAATACTTGCAGTTACAAACGAGAAACGAGGTGTGCGTATTCCGTGTTCGTTCGGGTATAGACTGCAATCACAGCGCTCGTTACAATGCGAGTTGCCACCGACGCGCGACGGATACCGGGGACGCCTGAACCTCGTAGTTCGGCTAGTAACTTGTAAATGGTGCAGCGGTGCAGGCAGGTAAACTGACAGTAGCAGGAGCACCACAGCGACGACTAGCGCTCATACCTTAGCATATAAAGTGCGTATCCAAAATACAGACAATAATGCAGAGAAGTCTATTTAGCACCAGAAGACGGTTCCAGGCGTTCAACAGCGACCACGGCCTATACTAACGGCAACTGTATTACTTAAAGCAGATGTCAGCTCTAACGTCACTGCCTCGAACCTTGAATCCTTACTTTCCCATATATCTCAGAGTGACTCGCATGATCCCCATATCAACTAGCCACCATAATTGGGCTGTTTTAGCCGGCCCTATAGTGACAGGGTCATGTATTATAATAAATAATATGTACATTATATATATATATATATTATTACACATTATATTATATTATTATGTATGATGTAATATATATTGTAAAAAAATAAAATATATAATTCATTAATATAGCGCCCCAAGAGAGCTTAATCTCCTCTATTAAGGCGCTTAACATATGCCTCTGGTCTCGAGCCCACGACCTTAGTCAGACCTTGGTCGGGGCGAGCACCTAAACTGCTAGATGAAACCAGCTCGGCGAATATTGTATCGTATTATATCGTTATTGTACAATAATAATACACGTACTTGGAATAGATGGGCATCATCGTGCCCTCATCAGACGATTTAATCTTCATCTAAGTGTTTTGCAGCGACCTGCAAGAAAATCACTGGGTCATTGGCTTGCTTGGTTTCACTTTGGAACATGACACCTAGATTTTGTGCTGAAGTGAGAGGAGGACTTTTGGTACTTGTGAACAGAGGGATCGATCATAAAAAATAATAAGAATAAAAATTATATATTTGCATAGCACCATTAGAGAACTTAATCCCTCTTACGGGAGTTTACATTTCCTGTAAAGAAAGCATGATTGCATAGTTGGTGGTAACATGTAAACTGCTGACTAGCCTTACAGGATTTTAATTTTTCGTGATAGACAGCGAGATGAACAGTGTTAGAGGAGCGGGTGATGTTCGAGCACGTGACTGTTGAGAGGAGCGAGGCTGCATGAGAAGGCAGAAGCGTTAGCGAGTAGAGGGACCAGATAACAAACGGATACGGAATGCTTAGATTTATTCGATGCACGACGTAGGTCCGCAGAGCTCTGTCGGTAGCGAGTTTGCAGCTCTTCTTCGTTTGCTGTCGGACCGGACGAGTTTTGGAGTCGTGCCCGCAGCGAACAAGAGCGCAGTCGTTGATAATTTGCGGTAGGGGAATTCCTGAGTAAAGAGAATCGCAAAAGAAATCTGAAGGCTCGACGTCGCAAATGGCAAGGAATAGTTTGGCCGTCGTACTTGTAACTAACCACGTTGCGATTTCGGTGACGTTCCTTACCTGAAAGCTGGCCGAATTCACGAGCTGAACGCATTAGTTTATTTTTAATTTAATAAATTTACTAAATTTAATGACCGGTTGCTTCGAAACGGTGCGCCTAGATTAAGGGCGTGCATGGGCGCAGTGCGATCAAATCTGAATCGACCAAATAACAAAGTTGTTTATTTCAAAGTCCTTAAAGAGCTCTTGGGCGCTGCCGCAAAAGTGATTTCGGCAGCGCCTCGTCGGACTCTGCGGATTCCACTTTTGACGTCACCGTTTAGGATCGTCTGCCGACGGTTCCAATGACCAGATGGCGTCGGCAGCGTATCAATAGCCACGTATTCCGATGGACCGGTCGCCGCTGACGACCACGGGCTCTCTGATGCCGACCAAGCTTCAGCAGAAGTCGCTGGCTGCCCACGTGTCGATGACTCGCTCGAAATCTCCGATTGAACCGCCGGCAGAGATCAAGCGTACGTGGCAGCGTGTCAGCTGCCGCAGTCGGTCCGGTCCGCTACCACAATTTGGAGATCATTAAGTCGGCGGGGAGTGCCGGAGGCTGCGACGTCGTCGTCGTCTGCTTGGCCGGGACGGTCGCCGCGATCGACTGCGGCGGCGGCGAAGGTGGCCACTGCCGCGTACTAGCGCCCGTGAACAGCAGGCAGGCAGCGCAGCCTCCGCTGCTGTGCCGTGACCGTCACGCTTCAACGCGCTGGCGCTGGCACCGCCTGCTCGCGCTTGTGGCAGGAAACGACGCGGCAGACGACGCGGCAGACGAGTCGGACCGAACCCAACTCCGTGCCGCAGCCATAGCTCAGGGAGTTTATGGCGAATAAAGCACATCCCGATTCTAGATTTAGGGAATCTTTGTAAAATTAGAGCCTGAGTTATCAAAACTTGCAGCAGCCGATGAATAACTGACGACGCTCGGCATGCGGCTGACAGCTGAAACGAATCCACTGACAACGGTTGGATCCCTTGTATTCTGGCTACCCACTTGCTCCACCCTCAGAGCGATTGTGAGGAAAGTACTTGTGTCTGGGAGGTCGGAAATTGCCTTCGGAGATGAACCTTGGAGTCAATTCGATAGAGGGAACGAAACTCCTGGTAAATTTCCATTGCAATTTTCCTCAAATGACTTAATAGCCCTCCACCTCCTTACGTAATTCTTTCAGTGACCTCATTGCGGTCATAGTGGTCATAGGCGTCATCGACAATTGAGTAGGAAGTTTTTTGCTCAGAGGCACAACGAAAAGGTTCAACATCAGAGCTGACATTCGGAAAAGTGTACGGTACTTGACGGCGAATACAAGTCATGAAAGCCACTCGGGTAGTTCTTAACGACCTGCAGGTTCACCGACAATGCACCAATGTTTCAGCCAGAACGGACGAAGAGAAGAGGCAGAGATTCGGAAGCCGATCAGCGGAAGTGGGCCGCCACCATTGCTATGCGTCTAATTGTCAGCTCAGGCACTTGCCAAAGAAAAGCCCTACTACTCCTGCGGTAAACCAGACGTCCAGTATTGTTAATTTATTTGGGTAGTTTTTAACGTGGGACACAAGTAGTTTGGCTAAGGTAAAACTGTTTTTATGTTTTCAGAGCAGCGAAGCGCGAATGCATCGCAGCTGCGGATCGCTTTGCTTAACAGCTTTGCCGACTAACGTAGAAACCGAAGGGCGTCGATTTCCAAAGGACATGTTTCACTGGCTTACACGAGCTAGGAGAGACGCTTGACACCACATGTGACCGCGCGTGACCACGTGGTTTTAGAGACGCTGCTGCAGTGACGCTAATGCTAGGCAATTAAAAATAACTTGCTTTAGAGGCACTGCTTATTAGGGGATGGGGTCTGAAGATGAGTAGAGGTAAGCTAGGGAACTGTCACGGATAATCAGAGGAGATTACTGCATATGTAAAGTGCCTGGAACGAGGTTCAGATTCGTTGCATTAATTCTCTCAGGTTGTAGGGTAGAGGAAAATAAAGAGGAGTAGGAAAATCAAGGCGCGAGAAAGTTTAGGAGAGAATAGTTGGAGGGTAGGCATGGAAAGTGAAGGATGGCTACAGAACGAGAACTCCGGCGAGGAATGACCCGAGCGATTCTGTCCGCGTCTCTCTTAATGCGAGTGCCGCGGGCGGGCGGGCGGCTCAGACGTCACTGGGATTCGGTCACCAAGCAATGCCGAGTTGGTGGAAACTGCGACGACGACGGTAAGCAGAGAGAGCGAGGGAGAGCGAGACAGCGAGGAGTGGTGGTTGGTTCACTGACAGGCTGCCGCTCGAGCGCCAGCGTATGGCCTCCGTGCCCATAGAGTCGGCGGCCCGCTAGACGGCGCCGTTCACAGTTTCTGAGGAGAAGAGGCTCGTCCGGTAGGTCCCCAGCGACGCGCCGCCGCCTTCACGACGTAGATGACGTTTCCATTCGGCGTGTTGCTCTCGGTGGTGCGGTGCCGTCCTGCGGTGGCGTCAGCGGCGGCGATGCACAGGCTGCCGCAGCTCTGTAGCTTTCACGCCAGATGCGCCTGAGCACCGGCCTGCGGTCGCGTCGAGGCGATCGTCGTAATGTCGCAAAAGTGGACGTCAAAGCGCGTGGTCGCGCTTCGAGCACCTGCACGGTGTCTCAATAGCCGCCCGGATGCACAGATGCAGCTGCTACCGCCTCTGTCTTCACTGCTTGCCAAGAGCTGAGTGCGAGAAAAGCATGCTGATCGATCGTAACTAAGGACAGCAGATCTGCTGTCCTTAGTTACGAACCTTCATCCAAATACAATTGGCTGATGAATTCTCATTTATTGCAAGCGCGTTCTGTCAGTACAGCTTGCAGGTGCCACTTTCGTACGCGTACTGGCTTGCGTTGCAGGTCAGTAATTATCGATACAATTGATTGCAGCACTCACCAAGATCCTTAATGATGGGAGATGATATGATGATCCTTAATGATGATCCTCAATGGGAGATGATAGTGAGTAGTCGTCGGTACCAGATTCTGTGCCGGCTGTCGATTCAAAAGAGCTGGCGAAGTTAGAATCTGGTCTTGAAAAAGTGGAATCTAAAATACCAAACGAAGTAATTTTAACGAGGCGGCATTTAACTAATGGAAAGCTAAGTAGGGTACAATTAGAGATCATCGTGCATGAGCTTACGAGATCGCCGTTTAGTCCCAGTGACATAGCTTCCGTGGCGCATCAGCGCCAGACCTTGTGCTTCAAGGTCTCACGCCTGTCACCCATCAAGCGCCAACTGATTATTTAGCCAGCCGCGCGGCGGTTTCGGCCTCCGGCTGTTAATACCGGCCGCCAGAAACGCCCGACGACCAACTGCTGTCGCAGTCGTTCTCTGCAACGGTCTACCTCGCGATCTGACAGCCGCAGGCGCTAGGGAAACGATCGTCGATCGCTCGGAGCCAGACCACCGCATTCCCATTGTGCCCGTCAAGACGCTACGGCCAATAACGTAAGGGTAGCGGACGGAAAGCGGTAGCAAGCAGCCCAACGGCAGCCGATTTCTGAGCTGCGATCGCGGCGTTGCAGGTTACCGCGAGCGACTGAGCGCGTTCACCGCCGCCGCCCGCCGATCGCTCGCCGTGTCGCTCGGTAATCACACGCTACCGCGGCGCTCTTCCGTTCGGCTTTGGGTTCACGACTAGCGATTCGCACCCGAGTCACGGTGATTGGTAGCTAAGACGTGCGCACGTGACATGCGAGACTGGTTAACAATAACGAGTCGACGGCCGGGACGACTGCGATTGTCTGAAGCCAAGCTGTCGCAGCGAAGATCGCTGCTCTGAATGTCCTAGACTGCGGAACTCACTTATTCCGCAATCCTTTTTTCAAGGACAACTGCTTTGCTGCTGCTAACGTTTTCACATCCTTACTAGCGGTCCTGAGCTGTCACTTAACTTATAATAGCCCAGCTGCACTCCTGACTCAGCAATACTAGTTCTCACATCCTCTTTATTGCGTGAGATGACGTCAGCTACCAAAGGTGTACCGAATGTCGCTCAGGCTTTAGGTGCTTGATACAAATCTCTCCTGCGTAAAACCCAAATAATTGTCATGGCTTTGTGGATTTACAGACGGAGGTACATTAAATTACACTATAATGGAGATGTTTTCGTAGGACGCCATAGCTTGCACGTACAGCACGCTGGAAGAGTCAGTCGATCGGAACAACCTACCTTAGACAATCGAACAAGATCAAGAGCGATTCGTTGACACCGGCACCAAAATTAATGGCCATTTTACCATCAGTTTATTAAAGTGCTCATACGGTTGAATTGTCCTGAAATGAAAAAACCAAGGGCGTGCATCAAAGTAAGCCAAATTACAACAAATGCGAACCGGACTGCACAAAGGCCTAACGGACGCCATCTTCGGGGCTGGGCATTCAGGTTCCACGCAGTCGAGCTCCGGCGAAATTTCGGGTTGGGAATTAATCTTTACGAGATTTTCTGGAAATTATATCACCGTGGATGTTTAGTCAGAGTTAGTTTAATGGATATGCTGATTCATTTGAAGGATAGTGTGAGAAAAAGCTTAGGGCTAGTCTCAAACGCCTAGGATGGCAGCGAAAGCTGCTGCAGCCGGAGTAACGCTATTTCGCGTTATTCTAGTTAAACTGACGGCAAATACAATACAATATGCACTCCATGATAGGGACTTTTGATAGTGCTGACATTTTTAAAAGAGCATCGCTGTCGTTTATGATTGCAGCTTCTTTAACTACACAAATGACATCTTCTAGATTAGCAGCACTGCTACGATTGTTGCACGATGGGTTGGATGAAAGCCGGTGACGTAATGGTGTTTCGCTTGCTTATCGCCGAAGCTGCGTCTTGGCGATCGAAGAAGCCTTACTAGGCACGTCTGCATTGAAGAGACTTGGCACGCAATTTTTCAAAATACAGGGGCAGTTCTGCGATCTTATATGCAGCTCGTTAACTGATGTTGTCGAGACTTGCAAGGCCGTACAACCATAGACGTTGGGCATGCAAAGGTGACGCTCTGACAATCCTGCATCTTTCCTTTGAATTGGGCGCTCTTCGATCAGTTGAAGAAATTTAAAACGGGAGTCAGGCTCGAGCCGACTCGCAAATCGTAGTTGCGCGTCTGGGAACCTAAACGGAAACGGCGGCGATCCAGTGAGGGTGCGGTGCACGCCGGTTCCGGCGTCCTGCTGCCGCCACTCACGCTTCCGGGGCGCTTGTTGCTCGGGTCGTGGGCACTGCTGCCTGTAGCGGCAAATGGCTCGCCGCGACATGCTTCTGCTTTTCAGAAATCTCCGAATGGTGGCTGTATCTTTCAGGCGTGATGAGTGACGCCGAACGATTGGCCATCAGGCGCTCACAAAACCCTAGCGATTTGCACGTCGAGTGTCGTGTGAGTGTGAAAATGCACGTATTTAGAGTTTCAATTAGGATTGCAAGAAGGTAGTTAAATTTAATAAATAATAAATCGGACAGTTAGTTGTAACTTTGAAATGATTTCTTCAATATCTCGTTTATAATAAAAATCTCTTGTATAAATTCTTTCGTTACACGATGTTCTCCATTACTGGCATAATTGAGATCCACGTCAGGGTTAATTATGTTAGAACGCCGTCAAGTCAATTCAGCGCGCGAGCGTTGTCGGGCCGCACATAGCGACGCCACGAAGCGTCGATCGCGGCGAGGTTACTAGCCCATCCATGCACCGTCACCAACTCTCCACTTTTGCTGGCATGATTCGCTGTATCTTCGTTCAATCTCCTTTCAATATTCGCGGGTAGCCAAATTGACTGCTCAGGCGCAGGCCGCTCGGCATGCGGCGGCCTTCTGCATTTGAAGCACACATCTGATCACCAACACATTGAAATGACCGCCGATAGATACGCAATATCGGCAAGCAGAGGCGGAAATTGCATCGCTTCCACGTCTACGAGCCGCTCGCTGGCCTTTCCCGTCTGCGGCAATCGCCAGTCGACACGTGTTAGACGTCCTCGATAAAGCGGAAGCAGCGGCAAACTCAGGTAGAGCGAATAAAAAATCGACCGCGTGAGCACAAAACCGCACCAGAACGGCGCGGCATCAGAAGTGCACTCAGCTGAGTGGTTAGGGAGAGTCGGCACGGCCGGGCGGGCGAAAAGACTTGGAGTGCCATCTTTCGGTTGCTCGCAGTCTAACAGCGAATGTAGCATCGTTGAGGCGAGCCCGTTTGCGCGTTGCTTTTGATGCCTGATGGCAGAGGCAAACTGCAGGTAAAGTAAAGATAGACGTAGGGGGCTTATTCTCTTAAGAGAATGCGTGCGTGTGTGCGGCTGGGAAACGATGTCGATGACGGAATCGCGTCGGCCTCGCTGGCGTCGGATGGACACCGGAGGTGCGAGTTTTGTAGTTGCGAGTAGTGCGACTTTGGTCACGAGCGCTTCTGCGCGACCCACTATCTCTCCTGCAGACAAAGTGCGGGCGTGGCGGCGAGCGCCGTTCAGCATGCGGGACACAGCTGGCATAAGAGCTCGGCCGAGCCAATGGAAAGACGAGACGACAGTCCCTGATTGAGGAGCGAATCGAGCGGTAACTGCACGCTCGCGAACAACCAATTAGCAGACTCATGTTAATGGCTGTCAAGTGCTCGGTGGCAATCTGCTTTCCATAGGCAGCTTGACGAGCCGACGTTGCAGTGATGTATGATTTTATTCGGCCTTTGATTATTAGCGTTTAAATGTACCTCCGGTTTCCCCTCTTTACAAGCGAGCCTCTACTACCGGCAATGACTTGAGCCAAAGTGCCCTGTGCCGTCGTCCCTTTATGTCTTCACTCGATACATTTTTATATCCACATATGAAATCTTGCAACTAATACTACATTACGAACTCCTGCCACATTGAGCGTGCGAGCAACGTAACGTAACTCCGTCTGTAAATCCACAAAGTCAGAATGATTATGTGGGTGTAACGCAGGAGAGTTTTGTATAGCGGACTCACAGCCTAAGCGGTTTTCGGTACGCATTCGGTAGCCAACAGACTTCGTCTCACGCAACAAATATAGTATGCAACATAGTATAATATAAATAGTGGGAAGCATAGCAGAGTCAGGAGAGCAGTTAAGGTAGTGAGTAGCATAAAAGTAGCAGCTCAGGACCGCTTAAAATGATGAGCCACAGTCAACAGCAGGAGAGTAGTTGTAGTTGCCTAATAATTGTGGAACCGAGCTCCACAGCCTAGGATCTGCTGGAAACTTCAGCGCTACTTCGTCAGGCCGAGTTAAAATTTGACGTCGGGTGAACCAAGATCTTTCACGCCCATTCACTCCAGTGGTTCAGCAGCATTGTGGGTCTAATTACTGGAGCAAAGCTAGTTTCTTTCCACAGCTTTTGCAAAAGATGCAAGTTCGGTGCGATGTGATTCTTGCTTCTTATAGTCTCATTTTTGTACTCAGTTTTGCACCGGCGAAACCTTCACTTTGGTCTAAGTAGTCGCTCCGTAGCGTTTCCTGACGGGGAGAAAAAAAGGCGTGCCTTTTTATTAGAAACGGTTTCCTTGGAAACTGAACACCTCATAAAAATCGAGCTTCACCTGACGAGCCTAAGTAGACGTTATTTCAACCTGGTTGCGTAAAAAAATGCATGCGCTCCCGCCACTCCAGCTACGGCGTAAGTGCAGAAGCGCAAGTTCAACTTTAGAGGCTCTTTTCCAAGTTCTCTCACATTTGGTGTTCAGCCATATTAAACGCTTTTAAGCATTTCCTAATTTCTTGAAAGGCAAACATCGACAGAGCTTTAACCTCAAGTCAAACAACACATAGCATCAATGACTGCTGCAGCTTTTGGAATCAGGTTTTGTGCGCCTCGTTCAAACAACGCTGACGGCAATTATACAAACGCTGACGGGATGATAGTGATTGATTACTGACATTGATTACTGACGTAGGTACACAAGCAGCAGCATTGCTTATGATTGCCGCTTTATAGAATATGCACTTTGGCGTCCTCTTTATTGAGCAGCAATGCTACAGTTGATGCCCGAAGGGTTAGATGAATGCAGGCTACACATTAGCATATCGTTTTCATATTCATGAACTCTCGCTAACGCCTGCCGTCGTCGCGAGCGTCGCGCTCACTTTGACAGCTCAGCAGTGGCGATTCGTGTGTAAAGTTGCGTCTTGACAGTCGGTGGCGCCTCGCGAGGCACCTCTAAGCTAAAGAGCTCGTTAAGTGACATTTCAAAGTTCAGCAGGATTGTTTAGACAGCGTCCTTGCCGTCTCGCACGTTTTCCAGGAGGACGGTCACACTGGCTACAGCGGAACACCATAGACGGTAATCTCGGCCAAGCTCAAAGTATTGTCCCACGCTGTGACCATGATCTGCAAGCTCACGTATCTCCCAACCGTTGACGCTGGGCACGTAAAGTTTACTTGCTGACAATTGTTCATCTGTCCGGTAAAATGAGCACACAGCGATCCATCGAAGAAACCAGAAACGGGAGTCAGGCGAGAGCCGATGCGCAACTCGTAGTCGTGAGCCTGGTAAGCTATACGGAAACGGCGGCGATCCAGCTGAGTTACGGTACGCTCTGGTTCGGGCGTCTCGCTGCAGCCAATCAAGCTTCCGGTGCGCATGACGCTGGGTCATGGGCGCTGCTGCCAGCCCAGCAGCCGAAGCTCGCCGAGACGAGCTGCTGCCTCTCAGAAATCTCTGAATGGTGGCTTAATGACGGCGCACACGTTGTCAGATAGGATAGGTTTACCAGATGTTTATTAGATTTACCAGATGATTATATAGATGGTTTACCGATCAATTGACAATCCGACGCATGCATTATTTTTTGCAATTTTGCAATTTTTGCAATCCAACCAATTTTGCAATTTGCACGTACCGTTTTGTAAAGTGTCGTGTCAATGTCAAGTTGCATGCATTTAGAGAGTCAATTAAGATCACGAGGAGGTAGTTCTTTTTAATAAATGGGAGAAGAAATCGTACGATTAGTCAGTATTTAGAAATTAATTCTTCAATATCTCGTCTATCAAAAGAATCTCTTTTAGGAGAGTTTTCGCACTAGGATGTGATTGAATTCCAGCGTCAGTGATAGCCAAATGATGGTTTTGCTGCGTATATTCGAACTATCAAACTTCAAGCCCTCAGTTAGCGTTACTACTAATTCCAAAAATAATTTGGAGATCAATTTTAGAGAGATGCGTACTTGATGCACCTTGGACATCTTCATTTACAAAATCAGACAATTTTTTCAAACTACATTCTACCTAAACAGGAACTATGTTGGCAGCCCGAATTGACTCTACTTCACTACAATAGTCAGGTAGTTTTAAACCGTTTTTTTGTAATCTGATAAAAAAGATAAACGTGAATGCAAAAACGATTCGTTATAACTAAAGACGAAGTCCTTGACTCCGATCTATCGTATGATTCCGTGCAGACCGCGAGCATGGTCCAAGCTCTATGAGCAGCGTGACCGGTCGCACACTGACCGAATATATTGCATTGGGGCGTCACGGAGATCGTTGAGACGAAGTGCTGACCTCCTAGATCGATAGCAATCCACTGGTAGAGAGCACTCTGCGTGCTAGCAATGGTAGCGATGCTGCCGTCGACTGCGTACGTGGGTTCGCAGCACCGCGCGGGCTGGCAGAAACCAAAGCATGAAGACGTCGTTGAGAGCGAGGCTGGCTTGTCTGAATGGAGAGAAGCGAAAGAGCGGGCGGAAATGAGGCGCCAACTTTCAGCTAAACTAGTCCCGTGACTAGTTCGGATTAGAACTCCAATATGTCGCCGAATATCTTCTTCGAGTAAAGGCATCACGGATCAACTCAGCTTGTCATTTTAAATAAAATGACTTGCTATAGAAATCTAGTAATGCCAAAATTGATTAATGTAATAACTAACCGCCCAGAAACCTGATCAATACTCACTTAATGATACGATTTCTGGTGCCTTAAAGCCTGCAACAAAAGTGATTGAGGTGAAAGTCCAATCGACAACGGCCAATTACGAATTGAGCCAGAACTAGCAATGCATGCCGCCGCCACCGTTTCCGCCGAAACTTTCGAGTTGTCCAGCCTTTGTCAAACGTCTATCGTCTGTGAAGCTTACCGAAATTCCAAATTAACCGTTGACTAACTTACCCTTACAAATATTTCTACAGACGTCCACTAATATTAATAATGCGGATGAGGAGAAAGCGAACCAATTTCTTGACAGTGGTTGGATCTGGCTACCTTTTCTACAGGTGGTACGTCCCAGCGTCTACATTGCCGGCACTGGCGCCGCTTTACAGTACCGGACGTTTGCCCTTCACATCAGCTTCTGCCGCCGCAAGCTTTGCTGCACTGCTGCTGCCTTTTTTAATTAACCTTGATTGGAGCCACTGGTGGTTGCTGCCAGGGTAGAGAAGGTCATGGTCGATGTCGTTGAACTAATAGTCTGCGTCTTCGTCAGTGGAGTCGTGGTCAGCGGAGTTATAGTCGTAAGTGCCGTGGTCAGCGAAGTGGTGGCCCAAGGAGATGTGGTTAGCGGAGTGGTTGTGAGCAGAGTCGCGGTCATTAGAAGCGTGGCTGCCGACGCATTCGATGCAATCGCTGAAAATAACTAAGTAGTTAACCAACCTGTTGGTTATGACGGACCTATCGACTAAAAAACGTAGCAGCGTGCGCTCAACGCCTTGACGCTCTTCCTGCCGTCTCTTTCTGGCCAGGCAAGACTACGGCGCTCAGGCACCGTAGGATCGAATTCTTAAGCGACTTGTGTCTCCAGGTGCTGGTGTAGCATGACGCTGCGAGCTCGGTCAGCCGCTTGCGCCTGTGATGCGAGCGACCTCGACGCCGAGCAAGTGTTCAATGAGCGAGCGAAACTACCTGATTTGCTGCTAAATATTGGCAGCGTTAGAAGACTACACCGAATTTAAATCGCACAGCTGTCGCTATGACATAAATAGAAGGAGAGAGACAGAGATTGAGAGCAAAACGAGAAAACACACTCTGGTGCATGGACGGCAGCAGTGGGATGACGCATAGACACGTGACGCACAGACACGTGACGCATGGACACGTGACGCATGGACACGTGACGCATGAAACACGTGACGCATTAACACGTGACCCATATACACGTGACGCATAGGCACGTGACACGAGTAGAGGACGACGAACCTGCTTGATGCGTGTAGAGCCGATCGTCTTTATTTGACGACAAAGCGAGCCGATGCAGCAGGCGACACGCTCCTGCCTCGCGGCGGAAGTAGAAGCCGACGCAGTCACTTTGAACCAGACAATCGAGGCTGCACCTAATCAGCGAAACTCCGGTTGACGAATGCAGCGTCGCCGAGTCATCGGCGGTGACGTTGGAAAGCTCTGCGACGGACGTCATCGTAAACAGGCCGTCAGGCTCCGATGATCGGGCTGCAAAGGTGGAGGGGAGCTCGATCAGGCAGCTCGCAGTCAGGCTGTACAAGCTGGCGTCCCGTGGCGTCCCATGTGTATATTATTTTGCGCCCCTGTTTTGCTTGCCTAGCTGATGATACGTATATATAGTCTTTTAGTCTAAGACTAACTAGACTATATAAACTATATAGACTATACAGACTATATAGACTATATTTAGACTATATTCTAGGTAGTCTAAATATAGTCTTTTAGATTCTCCGCGATTGTTTTGGCTCTAGAGACTCCGCGTAAGCTCTCTCTTTGTTTGCTCTCTTTCTTTCTCTCTCTCTCTCTCTCTCTCTCCATCTCTCTCTCTCTCTCCCTCCCTCTCTCTCTCTCTCTCCATCTCTCTCTCTCTCTTCCCTCTCTCACTCTCTATTTGACTGGAATAATCGTTGGCAACCCCAAGGTTTGTGCTTCTCATACAGTGGAGCACACTATTATCATTCTTTCCAAGCGTTCTTTCCGCTGCTAAGTCGGGCACTTTCTTTCCAATTTTCCTTTAGTGGCCAACGCCAACACTACATTTGTGGCTGCCCTTCAACATACCGATGTTCCCCATTAGGCGACGAAAAATGGGCATACTTGGTCTTATGGCTCTGAAATGGGTTAATGGATCACTGAGTTGATACTTTATTGAGAAATAAAGTTTCATAGCTTTGAGCTTCGATTGAAGGCAAGTTACGGCTTGTAGAGAAAGGGCGGTCGGAATGATGGTACCCAAGAGAGAATGGTAGTGAGCCGTCGCGCTGCAAGCCCAAATACACAGCTGTTCTCGGAAATTTATTGCTTCCGCACCGTTGCTTGCTTGCTATTGGAAGTCGGGTTATAAGCTATTTCGGCAGGATGGAAACGGTGGCAGCGCTTGCAAAAGTAGCATTCTATGACGTCAAAACGGACTTCACTGAGTGATTACGGTGAATAAGTTATAAAATAATAATATAGTTAATTTTTATAGAGACCTAAGAGAACTAATCTCTATTCATGCGATATGCGGCCAAGATGTGCAACATCAAAGACGACGATCTTACAATACTCATGCCCTTGTATATGACTCGTACAGTCTGGCTGACCGAGTCCAACTCAGAGGTCAGGAAAAGACCTCCGGACGTGGACAAAAAGGACTAAACCAAGGTGAAACGTTCAAGCTGCACTGCGGGTTACCTAGATCGCTGGGGCGGGTAGAATCAGTTTTCGAGAAGAAGACTTGGCGAGGGTGAGAGGCCGCACGAGTTGGGCATACCCGATGGTGTAAAGCGACAGCTGAAGCCAGTGCGTTTGCTTACCAAGTGTGAGTTATCCGTGATTGGTTGAAAAATAAAGGAATTATATTTCGCTAAGTGAGGCCTGTCTCGCCTGTCGTTTTAATGATGGATGCGCCCAGATCCGTGGCGCCATGGAAAGTCTAGGCGGTATCCGAAATAGAGGTGCACCGACCAGCCTTTCCAAAGCAGGTCGTGCAAGCGAATTTTCTGCATCTGCAGTGATCCGATTAACGTAGCTGGGTTGGCTTGTGCGAATAATTTGGCGATCAAGGTGAGCGAAACCCAATCAAGAAAAACCATCGACACCTGCTCCAGTATGTTCCCCTTGACTTCAGCGTGACTACCATCTATTGGCTTGAATGTGAATGGCATGTGTGAAACTGCACTTCTTGACACTGGATATGAGCTCACGATGCTTGCAAAGGTGCTGGCTTCCTCATGTGAATTGCAACCTGTGAAGACCGGTATCTTGGTGATGAACGGTGACTATGCTCCACATACTTCTACGTGGAATGCCAGTTTGTTTGTTAAAGGCGTAAAACTTGAGGTTCATTTCTTATTGACCCATGTTATTTCCGGCTCGACATAATCCTTGGGATTGATATCATAAAAGCACTAGGCAGCGTCCCAATTGTATGTGTAATGGCCAAGTTGACTTCGGTAATGAAACTCCCCATACCCGAGGCACCCACAGTGAAAGAACCGGTGATAATCGCATCTTTGTTTACCCGGCCAACGATGTCTGCCCGTTGCTGAGGTTTTAGATTTGAAGGAGCTCACAGTCTCCGATTAAGACCTCACTGCCGTATATTGCGATGGTGGGAGGCACGTGAGAGGGAACTGAAAAGAGAGTATACAGGCACCGTTGCAGCAGAGCCACGTGCCCACTTGTCACATCGCAGAATCGGTTTAAGCTAAATGTAAAGTATAGAATACAATTTAATTCGATGATTGGAAAAACTGGAATTATCTTCAACCATTTCACTTGAAGTGCAGCATTCTGATTCCCTTGATGGCTGTGGTCCAAAGTAGAAAAGGCAACTGAGGCCATTTCTCGACTATCACAAGCTCAGCCAGATCATGTCGAGCCACATGGCTGATGGAGACTTGTGCAGCTATAAACTTAGCACGCTGCAACGAATGGAAGAAAAATAATGCATCCTAGACCCGTATACGCCTATTTTCAGATTCGCGTCGACTAATCATTGTGGAAGTACCTGGTGGTTGAGTTCCATTGGCATTGGTATTGCCTTACTTGCTTGTATTTTACCCTTAGGGTTGTAGCAGAGATAGCGACGGCTGTTTTAAATAAAGTGCTGTCCTCGGACGAAGGAGTAAGGTCCAGCACCGATTTGAATGTGGGCAATATTTTGGTGAAAAACAATATCGTCTCCAACGACTTTGTGATAGAACTGCACAGTAAATTCGGACTTGGTGAACAACTATCGAAGAAGTGAGATCGTGGTTGAGTCTTATGCCTCCATGTCAATAGTAAATTCAGCGAGCTCGTATGTGATCAAGGTAATGCCATAGGCTATATTAATTATATAATATTCTATTAATAATTATGTTAAAATGGAATATAATATACAAGTGACTTTCATTCATTTCTTTTATTGATTTCTAGATATGAATCAGAATTTAAAGCCCACTGCCTTACCAAGCTTATCCCAGAGTCATAAAGTGTATTTCATGCCAAACGGTTCAAACTTATTCCACTTTAAGTTCCTCTGCGACAATCTTTAAACTACTTGTTCTAATATTTCGCAAGAAGACGAAGGTTTGAATTTGAGCATTTAGACAGCAGGGCGAGCTATACGTCGAATTCTCGAGCAAATAGTGTGGTCCATCCGGCTCTACCTCGACCACTTTCTTCTAAAATTTTGCATGCCGTTCACCATTGCTAAACTCACATAGCTGTGGCACCTAATCAAGTAAGAGATGCTAAATGAGAAAAAGAGAGGTAGAGAGAGCGAGAGAGTGGCAGAGAGAGCACGAGATAGTAAACAGAAAATCGCTTGCATTGCTAGGTAAATGCAAAGGAAGCATAAGCTATTTATTTAGACCGCGCGTCATGTTTTTTAAGTACTCAAAGCAACAGCAAGCTGATGGCATAAGACGAGAGGCTGCGTCACGTCGGACTAAGTCACAGCTGTGGCAGGCAGACGTTGACCTCGACGACTCACCTGTTCCTGCTCCTCCTGCTCTGCAGCATGCGAGAATGAGGCAGCAGCAGCAGACAACATCAAGCAAGGCCATCCTCGCTGTGGCGACCAAGCAGTGACCGAGCTGCAACATGTTCGATCTACGTCGAGTGACTTCAGCCAGCAAGTGCCACTGCACTGAGTGACCACCGTCGATGGCTTATCCAGGCACCGTCCCATCCAGGCATCGTCATCAATACTACACTTTTGCTGGCGTTTGGGATGTGGTAGAGTTCTTTGTTCGGTCCCCTTTCCGCGTTCGCACACTGCTGTATTGACTCAGCTGGAGCAGGCCACTTGGCCAGCGGTCTTTTGCATTAGATCGGCCAAACTGACAGCTAAAAATAAAAAAATACAGCTAATAGAAACGCAGTGTCTGTAAGTGGTTGCAGCAATATAATGGCTGCTGAGCCAACGAGCCGCTCGCCAGATTTTCTATTCGGCGGCCACTGACCCTGGGTTCTAGAACTCTCAATCGATTCGCGGCTGGTTTCCTCTGCAAAGCGGAAGCAACGACCCTGTGCCACTTTGAATAAAAAATAAGTCAGTCCACAGCAAGGGAAGTACTCCACTAGTTGAGGCCGTCAGCAGCAACCACCGTCTATCGGTGCCTAGGTGTCTGGGGCCAGGGTTGTCCCAGGCCGCCAAGTCTGAGCAGGGTCAGAGCTCATGGTCAACGCCTGTCCGGCCTTTAGGTGTCGTAGCGAATTGATAAGCGGAGAAGTAGCCGACGGCTGAGAGATCTTTGTCTAATGTATGTAAGGATACAGGTCTAATCTGCTTACTAGGAATGCCTTCTCCTCGATCCCAGCTGGTAAAGGAATTTCCAGCTGGTTGGGATACAGTATAATTTCATACCAACCATGCCCCGGGCGGCCGTAGCCATTCGCGGAGGGGGGACTTGGATCGCCATGAAGCCAGGCACCTCGGGCAGTGCGCCTGGCCGCTGTCAACCTGCCGGATGAACCATAGCCGGTCTGGAAGAAGAGGCAGATGAAGCCATCGTCACACCCCTCCAAGGCTGGTGGTACAAACGGACGGGTAGCACATCGCAGGCTGGAATCCTCATCAGTAGTGCAGCACCCCCGGCGGTTGTAAAAACTGTATATATATATATATATATATATATATATATATATATATATATATATATATATATATATATATATATATATATATATATATATATATATATATATATATATATATATATATATATATATATATATATATATATATATATATATATAGCGATCGAATGGAAAGCCGCGATAAATGAATGCAGCTGTCAGAGTGAGAGAATCACGTTTGAGTAGACGCTTTTTTGGAGCAAACACTGTGCTGAACGCATTACCGATATCTGGCATTACAGTTTTTCGGGGGTGTGTCTAGAGTTGTCACCACACGAGCATGACGTGGCATCGATTGGTTGCGTTCAAGCTCGCAACACTAGCAGGAGCAATCTCCATTTAATGTCAAGATAATGGCTGCTCAGTCGCGATGATTGACCACTAGGGTAGCCCCAATCTACCTCGAAATTGAGGTCTTAGACGTGAAGATTGCACCAAGCCTATTTGCAAACTCAGATTCGTCTTCGCATATTCACTTTCGGATAAGAAGCAGCTAACGCTTTGCCGAAGCTCGGGCTCTCTCTGATCCCCGGTCACGGCTTTGGTGGCGTCGCTCAGAGAGAGCTGAGGCAGTTGTAATAATGACGATTGACTGCCCTGTGAATGTTGATAGCTGACCTCTAGCTGCGATCTGCTTTAAGGTCAACAGTTAGTAATGGCATTTGGCATTTTTTCCTTATTGTCTAGGAACAAGCAGAGGGGCGTGGCATACATGAATCGAACGCCCTGGCAAGCACATTCTGCTGAGACTTTCTCTCTGTGGAAGAGCTGCGTTACCCGACGGCGGACTTCCAGGTTGTTTCCTGACATTCACAGCACACCAAGCGGTAGGGACCGAGCGTTTGAATTAGCAGACGAAAGCGTGCGGGCTGAGAGTCCGACAGGTCGTTGCCGTGTGCCATCGCTAGCTACGAAATATGGCAGCTCCACCGCTTGCTGCGGAACTGTAATTCACATCAGCTTTGCTTTTAAGCGTCCGTCCGAAACACTGGCTCTGAGCACCGGATGCCGAGATAAACTGGGGTAACGCGGTGGCCTACTGGCTATCTCTGATCGCCAATGTTGAATAAGCTGCAGGCACCATCGGACCCTTGTCGAAAGCCAAATTTCTCAGGCTTAGCAGAAGGAATGACACTCGTTCTGTCATGGAGTGGTAAAAAAAACGTGGTTCTGATTTCCGGGTGGTCGCAGCAGCAGCAGCTGTTTTGAAAGCAGTCGGTGCAGCGGTCGATTCTGCTGTACTGCCATTAACTGTTAACGTACACTCCACCGATCTGCTCGGAAGTTCTGGATCAGCACTGGTCAGAGGAATGGCTGCACTGGCTGACTGTTTCGAGGATTCTAGTGCAGCCAGCAAAGCCTTTCTTGCCGCAGTAGCTGCAGCAGTGGCCGAATTGAGCGAAAACGTGGCGGTCTTTTGTAGCGGCTCGATTGTCGGAGCGCCAGCTGATGCCGACGATATCGTGAGCCCTGCTGTCGCTGGAGTGGCGAGCAACCAAAGCGATGCCACCGCAGACGTAGTGGCCGGCAGACTCTCAGCTGGAGTTGACGACGACGCCATAGTGGATGCCGTTGCATTGACCGTAGGAGGCATAGCCGTCTGCTCGAGCAGCATGGAGGAGCTGATCGAGGAAGGTGCAGCCACCGTTGCTGCACCAGTATCCTGGGCTCTGAAGGGGATCCGGTGAGAGTGGAGTTTGGCGTGCTGTCCGCTAACATTGACGCTGCTGCCAGGTCTGAGATCGCCAGCCGTGCCGACGGTTCTTCCGTCGGTGACGAGTTGGCAGCGTTTTAGTAGCTGCATATTCCTGCGGACCTGTCTCTGCCGGCGACGTGGTGCTCTCTGAGGCAGACCAAGCTTTGGCAGATGTCGCTGACGGCTCGTTTGTCGGCGATTCGCTCGGACACTCCGAGTGAACCAGCGGCAGAGATCCAGTGAGTGGAGCGCTGACAGCTGTCGTAGTCGGTCTGCGTGGACGCCGAGATCGTGTCGGCCAAAGGCACAGCCGGAGTCGGTGAAGCTGGCTGTGACGTCATCGCAGTGGTCTGCTCGGCCAATGCAGTCGCCACGATCGGCTGCAGCAAAGACGGCGAAGGCAGCTGCAGCCAGGAATCTGTGAGCGGCATGCAGAGCGTGAAGGGGAACAGCGCCATTGCTGCACTGCGACCGTCAGACAGCAATGCCATAGCGCTTGCTCTAGCATTGGAGGCTGGAAATGAGCCTGCAGACAAGCAAATGCGTCGGACCGAATACTGTCCAGACTCGCAGGCTTGGCCCAGGGAGGCCACAGCGGCTAAAGCACTGTCAATTTCAAGATTTAGGTAATCTCTGTAAAATAAAAACGCAAATAATCGAAGTGACTGCTGCCATTGTGCAAGTCCAGACGCTCGGCACGTGGGTGACAGCTAAAATGAATCAACTGGCACTATCTCGTCGTCTGCTTGCACTCCACAAAGCAGCGTTCAGACGACGAGTCTGTCTGCTGTCCCTTTCTCTTCCTGCTTCGGTATTACTTTCTGCAGGCTGCTAACACGGTCGAATCCCTTGCATCCATGCTTCCTAATCACTTCGCTCTCCGAGCGGTCACGTGAAAGTCGCTTGAAAGTGAGAAGTAGGAAAATGCCGTAGAAGTTGCACGACGGAGTGAACTTGATAAAAGATACCAAAATACCGTTAAATTTTAATTTTATAGTATCCTCGATCGACCCCATAGCCGGTCATCTCATTATGCAATTCCGTTATGACGAGCTCACGGTGTGCCGTAAATGCGAACTCGCATCTTCAACGCTTGTTCCGGTCGCGACGCCCGCCATGCTTGTTAAAGTGACGGTGAATTTATGCACGTGACGTAGCATGCGATTCGTCTTTTTTTGGGGGGCTTCCACAGTCACGGTTAAGAAGTGCTATCGTGTTCAGCTGCCAACTCGTCATCGAGTCTTGTCGGACCGTGGCAGCGGCACACCTCCAATCTTGGTGGCCAATGCTCGAGTAGGCAGGAAGCCGAGTATGAAGCAGGCAAGAAGCGGAGCGTGTCTTTCGCAGGGGCTTTAATTGGAAAGCTTTAAAAGTTGCTAAGCTGGCATTCGGAAAAAAGTGTGCGGTACACGACAATAAATGCAATTTATGAAAACCACCGGGATTCAAGACGTAGTTCTTAAAGACCTTCAGGTTCAAAGACCCGCTGAAGGCTTTAGCCGAGCATGCCAGGTGGCAGAGGGCGGCAGCATGAAAGCATGGAAGCAAAAAGCGAGATGCAGAGTTTAGAGAGTTTAGATGCATAGTTGAGAGAGCAGTTGGCGAGAGGAATTTCGCACCGATTTCTCAATGCGAGCGCTTGGGTGGCTCGGCCATTACGAGGATCATTTGCCCGCTAGGGGGCGCCGCGAACCGGTTCTGAGGAGGAGAAACGGCGAAACACCGACGGCGCGGAAACCGCGACGACCGCAGGAAGCGGAGAGTGCGATACAGCGACGAGCGGCTCCAGGCATGCCTGAGCATGATCCACGAGCATGCAGCAATGCGTGCATGCTCACTGAGCGCCGGCATCTGGCCTCCGTGCTCATCTAATCGCCCCCCAGAGGGCGCCGCTAACCAGTTCTTTGGAGGACAAACGGCGTGCATCGCACACGCTCGGCTGTGACTGGCCACCGCCAGTCACGAGGTGGCAGGCGTCTCTAGGCTGCGAGTAGCTGACGGCCGTGCAACGCTGCCTAGCGGCGGGGATGTCGGTGGCGACGCACCGGCTGGCGCAGCGATGCCGCCAGGGGCGTCGGTGCGCCGACCTGGGCTCGCAGCGAGGCGATCGCCCTAATGTCGGCGTGCCTGGCACATGTCCGGCCCGGGCAGCTGAGCGAAACCTTAACCGAAATGATAGACACAGCAATGAAAAAATGATAGCTAATAGTAAAATAAATTATAAATATAAATTAAGATATATATAAGATATATATATAATATAATTAAGGTATATATATACAATATAAGATGAATTGCCCTCGGAGAGCTCGATCTCTTTCTTGGCACTTTACATTTGCTGCAAATGAAACACGATCGGATGGTCAGTGGGTTAGAATGAAATTAGAATAAAATTGCGGGCGCGTCGAGCTGCATCGTCTCGGGCGCTCGGTGAGCCACGAGGTGAGCTCAGTATCTCGTCGTTCAACCTGGCGCTTTGAGATCCCGTATATATAGAGAGCAGCCGCTGGAAGCTCTGCCTGCATCAAGGCGAGCAGGAGTGAAAATTCCCGCGATCGGTGGCGACAGAGCGCGACGGTCACCCTAACAACTTGACAGGGACCTGTAAGAGAAGGAAGCACGGAGGCACTATATGAAGGCACTGGGTAGAATGACCTCTGGCAAGTTCCTCGTGCGCAATCCTGCGTCATGCTTCGGGGAGCACTTCAAAGCAGAAGCGAGAAAGGACGTAGGGAAGAAAGTGGTCGCAGCAGAACATGGCGGAACAGATATATATGCCCGTCCAGCTAGAAAAAGCCGAATAATTTCAATTATCACGCTCTTCAAAAGCGGTAATTGGATTTTGGTGCGCACGAGCATGATCTCGCAAACATAACAGTATTAAAAAAAACTAGAGCTCCATAGCTCCTTCTGAATCTTGAGAGCCATTTTTAGCACTTTTTATTTGCCGTAAAGGAAGCTTGATGGAATGGTTATTGAATATATGCACACTCAAAAAAGAATTGCAATAATTCAATTTCGCTCAATGAAAAACAGAAATGGAGAATTCATTTAAAATCGTTCAAGAATTAAATTTATCGTATGGAATGGCGAGACGGCAGAAGCTATATAACGGGAGACGTGAGAGCTTGTTACTGGGCTAATAAATAGGTCGGATGAGCAGGCAGGTGCTAGCGAGTAAAGATACGAGATTAAAGTTACGATACAGATTAAAAGTCTACGCGTTGATTCGATGCAGGATATAGAGAGTGAAGCGATTCCACGTGGCAGCTTTTCACCTTTCGGTTGAATTAGACGAGCTTCGGAGTCTGAAAATAACGGTCAAAGATCAGATTCAGATGCCGGAAGTCCTTTATAATTTGATTAGGGGAATCTTTGGGTAACGGAAGCCGCAGAAGTCTAGGTGCAATGAGATGACAGGAATGAATTGGTTTCAGCTGTCGCTCATTCATCTAAGCCCACCCTAATTTTGGGGACGTTAGTTTATTTAACGTTCGAAGAATTCACAGAGTTTAAAAAAATGCGCTTATCATATCTATCAGCGAATCGGCTTGAACTACTTCACCTATTTAAGAGCATGAGCGGCCGCGTTGCGATTCTCTCTGAATCGACCGAACGACGAGATTATTTTTTGAAGGTACTTAAACGTGGCAGTCCACCTGAAGACTGTGATGCACGGTGATTGATTCGTGGATTCAGAAATGGGCCAATATTTCGGCAGGGAAGGACGACTCGCAATCGCTTCGGCGCTTTCTACTTCCGCTCCGCCGTGATCCAGTTACCTAAAAACAGAGGTAAAAGCTGGTGCGATCTGGTCATCGGGGCTCGCAGGGATACGCACAGATCAGGCATCAGACGTATACATAGATCGTCGCTTTGGTGCTGCCTCCATAATTCTCCACGTCATAGTACCTTGAAAGTGAGGAATTGAGCTGGATGGTCAGTTAGACTTACAGACATGGATTTTGGCTGAATCCGCTACACAGGTAGTATGCGTGTACTATACCGAGCGGTCTCGCCTTAACCAGCAGTGCAGTACCAGCTGCCTCGGAACAACAGGTTTGTTCTCAGTGGCCAACCAGGAAAACCATGCAGAGGAGTTATTTCTTAAGCCTTAGTAGGTGCAATTTTAAATGAATATAATAATAAGATTAGTAATAAAATTAACACACTTGGCATTGCACCCTCAGAGAATTCAATCTCTTCCTAGGTGCTTTAGAGTTGCTGCACTGGAAGGCAGATCGAATGCTGAATCGAATCAAATGGCCCTGTTTGTTTTTTCAAAGTTTCAAAATAAGACTTCGTCAGGATTCAGATGGTCAAGAAGTATTCATGTTCTCACGCGCATTGTTCTGGGTTATGCTTTCGTCGGGTTACTGCCGTGGCAACAGCCACAAGCCGGTGCAGCTGCTGTGTGCTGCCTCTATGATCGCGAAAATTTAGATAGTTTTTTTTTAATAGCCAAGATCATTTGCTTGCATCAGAAGTCAAAGTTAGCTGCTAAAGTTGCTAAAGTCGTCAAAGTTGCTGAACCTGGCGTTGGTGCGAATCGACCCTCATACACAAGTATGTGATACGAAACTCTGTTGTTAGTCGGGTATCCTCAGTCGTCATCCTGCAGTTTTGCAGTCGATGCGTCATGCACAAGTTAGCATGCGAAGCGTGCACGAGCGAAGTTAACGAGTTCTTAAGGGCCGAATGCGAGCCGATCCGAGCAGATGCATCTTTAGCAGAGACTAAGCCTCGCGAGGGAGCAGCGGCAGGAGCGAGCGAGCGAGAGCAGCACTCGCTGTGACCGCTGAGCTGCCGAACTTGCAGCCGTTGCAGCCGCTGCAGCTGCTGCTTGTCGTCGGCTTTCCGCCGCTCACTTAGCGCCGCCGCTCGTACGCAGCCGCTGCTGGTGCCGCGGCGGCGTGGTCCACCGCAGCTCGGGCCTCGGCGACGACGTCGCTCCCTGCAGGCGATCGGCCTGAAAGTTGCGAGTTTCAGGCGCGAGATTTCGGTGCGAGGCGAAGAGGGCAAAGAGCGAGAGCGAAGCGCAAGCGAGTCTCCGTCGTGGACGACGCAGGAAGCGACGCAGCGTTTCTGGGCTCGTCGTCGTCTTGTGATCTGCAGCGGCTTTTCCGTCCTTTCGCGCGATCAGATCGGCGCTTGGCGGGCGATCGCGCGAATCCGATCCTTGCAATCGCACGCTTCGATCGTTCGGCAAATGGGGGCTCGCAGCGTGCGCGAGTGGTTGCTGAAATCGCGCCAATATTACCTACTGACGAATGTAGGCGCACGTCAACGGAATGACGGAACACTTCAACGATCGCCGAGAGGCCAGACGCAGCTTGCTGCAGGAGGGGGAGGAGGCGGCGGCTGCACGGGAGCGGCGACATTCTTGTGTTCGTCGGTTCTCCAAGACGTTCCAATGCAATAATGAATAATGCACTCGCTGTGACCGCTGAGCTGCTGAACTTGCAGCCGTTGCAGCCGCTGCAGCTGCTGCATGTCGTCGGCTTTCCGCCGCTCACTTAGCGCCGCCGCTCGTATGCAGCCGCTGCTGGTGCCGCTGAGGCAGGTCCAGCGGAGCTCGCGCGTCGGTGACGATACTGAATAGTCGCGGTGGCAAACGTGCACGCTGCCGGTGGAGTCTGGCTGAGCCGCAGGCCTGACAGCTCGCACGCTCTCGGTCGACTAGATATAGCGAGTCGGAGCTTCGTCTGCATTACCAAGAGGAGACGCGCTTGCGGCTGTCATTTCGGTGTCTGTTTAAGTCACTCCGTGACTCGCGAAAGAAAAATCACCGTCATGGCACCCAACAATGAGATGGAGCAGCTAGATGGAATGAAACACAAGATTGAGACACTAGAATGGTGAAAATGAATAATACGCAAAATTATAAGGACGAGACCCGTGCTGCAGCTTTGATGATGCATCCGTCAGCATGACTTCAGTCAGATTCCGCTACTCAACTGAGAGCATCCGATAGCAAGTCCATCGGTTGTAAGCTTCTCTTCCTAGCTTATTTAAAACGGTGGGAAGGAGATTCATGTCCGTTAGTGCATTATTGCAAATTTTAAAATCACTTTGGATGCTTATCCATGTGTCATAGCATTAATCCAAAACAGTTCCTTCCATGGCGCGAGTGGTAAAATGCTTCAGCAATGAGGCCGTTTAAAAATGTTGTGCAAACACACCGAAGAAGAGTTTAGAGCGGTGGTCTCGTATTCAGCTCAGAACTCTAACGCGGAGTCAAAGTCTTAAGCCGCGCGAGCCAAATTTGTCATCAGTACAAAGGCTTAGTCATTGGGCTTGCTTGCCAGTGCTCCTAGTAACAGCGCTCGGCGGTGAGGAAGAAATTTCCCCTCGATTTCAGCGAATCTCTGCTTGGCAGCAGGCAGCTCTAGCAGCGGAGGCGGCCGCACGCCTGACCTATCCAGCCGTAAAGGTGTCTCGCCACCTCGTGGATGGCGCGTCGGCACGCGCTCATTCGGCATTCCGGCACTCACGTAGCTGGCGACGTTGACCGAGCAGCGAGCGAAAAGTGCTTCCGCCGGAACTCGGAAAAGGCAAAGATCGCATCCGCTCATTTGATCGATGGGCTAAGTGCTCGTCGCAGATGCAGAGCGGGTTCGCCAGGGGATGCGGCACGCTCGAAGGCATCAATCGTCAGGCACTGCGGCGGCGACGTTTCGCCAAGTCGCTCCTCAACTGCCAATGCACAGCCCACCGCGACGGCCCGTCATCTTTGTGCTGACCGGTACTCGCTCGCACTGATCTCTGCTCGCTTGTCCATGCATAGGTCAGCTCATGAGCTTCTCAGCTACTTCTAGAATTATCGGCCTCATCGATTTATTATAGAATTAGCCGCTCGAGGGGCTTCGCAAAAAATAAGTGAAATCTGCTCAGGTGGTCGTTGGCGCATCATCTTAGTCGTGGCCAGCATAGTCGTGGTCGGCTGAGTGCTGGTCTTTGGACTCGTGGTCGTCAAAAGCGTGACTTCCTCTGACAAAGAAGTCGCCGATGTTGCTGGCTGCCCATTTTTCGGAGGCACGCTCGGACTTTGCGAGAGTTCCGCCGGCAGCGATTGAGCTTGTGCGGCAGAGTCAACTGTCTCAGTCACTCTGGTCCTTTGCAAGAAGTCAGGTATAGTCGCCTAGACGGGTTGAGCCGTAGCCGGTGCGGTAGTCGAAGCTGTCATCGTCGCATCGCGCTCTGCTCATGTGACCAACGCGATCGACTGCTGCCGCCGATCGGCGCCAGTGAGCAGCAAGCTTGGTGGCAAGAGAATCGCTGCGGCGGAAGTGTGGCGACTCGCTAGCAAATGAGGCGGCTGATGAGCGGACGCGTCAGTCTGGATGCTGTTCCGTTCGCTTGCCGTAGCCCAGGCAGGTTTCGGCAGCAAAAACGCAATTGAATTCAAGATAAAGGTGATGTTTGTAATGAAATTAGCTCCCATTCTATCCAACTTGCAGCAGCTGAGGTATAAGCCACCACGCTCAGCTTGCGGCTTACGACTGAAATATATCCTCTCGCCATGCGCGACCTCAGTAAGCTGTCCGTAATGCCGCATTTGCACCGGAAGTCTGGCTAATGTGCCTGCTTGTCTACTGGGTTGGTCTTTCTCCTCGTCGAAAGTTTTCAGGGGCCAGCGTTCCAAGTTCATGTCACCTCTAACCATGCCATTCTTGTTGCAATTGAGCCGGCTATCGCTAAGCAGGCGATCATGCTTCTGCAAGCACCTAGAATGAGATTCAGTTTCGAGAGGAAGTTTTACTTATGACGTACTTCTCATATTATTAGTGTTGATGTCATTATTTCATTATTTTAACTAGTAGTAGGCCTGGCTTCTGGTCTAAACCACTTTGACTTCTAAATGACTGCCTTGAATATGTTGATTACATCTGCCTAGAAGCTCTAGTATTTTTTAATTTTTAATTACTTAATATTTTCCAGCGTTAGCCCTACTTTGATAAGGCACTTTATATTCTCTGTATCAAGAGAAATAAAAAAGTCTGGCATATATCCTACTGCGTCAATTCAACTTTGAATTTATTGATAAAGGCGTCGGATTCTGACTAGATTCCGCTTCCGGATCCGTTTCGGCCCCTGCCTCGTGGTGGCCTCCTCCGTGAGAGGCGAGCGCAGATCGCCACGGCAGTGGCGGAGTCACATCGGTGCATGCCCTATGCGTCTTAGCATGTCCTAGATGCACGAGCCTGACGCAGTCCGAATCTCTCGAGCCCTCGATCAGAGCTCGACGACAAGCCGGGCTGGAGCAGGCGCGTGACACGGTGATCAGCGAACGTATATTCCGCGTATGGCCTTGCGTACAGCCGTCACTGCGATTGGAGAGACGTTGTACTGCACTCCTTGCTCGACGGCATTGCACTGGTAGCATTCTGGTTTTCATCACTGGGAGCATTCTGCGTGTGAGCGATGGTGGCCATTTTGCTGTTGAATGCGTAGGGCGGGTCATCAGCACAACAAGGCTAGGTCCGAAAATGTCGTCAAGTGTGAGGTCGGCTTTGCTGGAGGAAGAGAAGCAATAGGTGACGCTCTGCGGTACCAACTTTTGATTGAACTAATTACCCGACTAGTGACCTGGTTCAGAGGAGGGCTTGAATTTGTCACCAAATGTCTGGTTCGAGCAAAGTCGTCGTTGATCAAGCTTGCTCATCGTTGTGAGCCGAAGGAATCTGGTTGCTAAATGATGATAAACGCAAGCACTTAATTATGTAAGAACTGATGGCTCCGACTATTTCTTCAGCACTTACGTTAGGGTTCTCAGCGTTCCTGCGTGCAGCAAAAGAAATAGGAATAACAAGCTCTATTATTATTCTATTATATAAAACTACTGTAGAGCGGCCATTTATGCTCGAGATGTATTCATCTTCAAGCCAAATTGTCATCTAAGAGGCAGATTTTCCGCACAGAAACAAAACAAACTCAACGTCAACAGGTAAAACAAATGCTGATTGGACACAAGGGGCACATTGACGGGTATGTGAATTGAAAGAAATATAAATATAAACTCAATCCCGACTTCCGTCACGACATCCTCTGACTTGACCACATTTAAAGAGAAACTAAAAAGGCACCTGTTTATCGCAGCATCTAGTGGGTCCCTGTTATTTCTTCTTTATGTGCTCATGCATGCTGCCACTAACCACACTCGCGTGCTCACCATATGCATGCCACCCCTAACTACGTCACTCTTGTTGTTTTTGAGCATACCACTACTAAACATTTGATCGCGTTTCCTTTGCAGCAAATGTAAAGCTCCTAGAAAGATGTGGAACTCTCCGAGGGCACGTTATCAAGTGTATTATTATTATTATAAATTTTACATAATTCATTGTACAGTACCCTAAAAGACCCTAACCTCTATCCAGGTACTTAGCATAAGCCTTGAGGATCGATCCCATTAACTCAATTGTCTTAGGCAGCTTTTTTCATCCTGTAAGTCACGACCCCTTTGGGAGGTTGAACTACCCTCCCATAGGGGTCACATAAACCATTGGGGAACACGCATCTCTAAATTTTGCACCTAATAATTTAATGTTTTTTGGATCTCTACAATATGAGGAACAGTATTAAATGGTCGTGGCATTAGGAATTTTGAGAACCACTGTCTAAGGCAAGGAAAAGCGAAAGGAGAAGGAGCAAACTTTAAATAACTGAATTAAGTATTCAAGATGGACCACGAATAAGAAATTATCCGGCTACTAAAATCATCGCTATACGTGCTTATAAGCTTTAAATCATAAAATAGGTCATGTCGCCAGGAGCATTCCTCTCAAAGCTCTGATTTTGAGATTTTTAACCAGCTGAAAGCTGGTAATCACGGTCGAGAAACTTCAAACGTGTCTTCTTAGGCTGTGATGACGAGAGACGAGGACCAACATTTTGGCCCAGTACCCAGAAATTTCGTCAAATTTTCCAGATAAATAAATAAGCACTGTGAGGATGGCGTTCGCCCCAGACGATCGCATTTCCAGCAGCATTGACAAGACAGCACACGGCTCACTATCTTTTTTTAGAGGCTAGGCCTGTTAGCATTTGCATCATAGTCATAGTATATATATATATATATATATATATATATATATATATATATATGCAGTACTTCATATATATATATATATACATATATATATATATATATATATATATATATATATATATATATATATATATATATATATATATAGTATTTCATATAGTTGTGAATTTCTGATGACGACTGGCATATAAATCCGTATTTTCTATTACCTGTGCAGCCGAGAATCAATCGCGGCTGAGGGTCACTGCACCCCTATTAGGGCTGACGAATGAACGTACTAATCGCAGAGCCTCGAGTTTTTTTCGTTAGTTGCAAAGGTCGCTGCTAGAGAACTTGCCACTGATAAGGATACATGATTCCAGAACGTGCAGAGTGCCAAGAAAGAGATTCAGTTTTTTCAGGGCTCTGTACAATTACATCATCATTACCATTTCTGTTATTATTATTATTATTATTATCAAGTTGTAAATTAAGGAGAAAGAAAGGTGGAGGAACGCAAAAGTTGAGGAAAGTGAAGGTGTAGGAGAAGGAACAAGGAAGGTATAGTGCTGCACAGCAGCAAGAAGATTAAAGAGAGGAATGTAGTATGAATTATGTCCGTGGTCCTATTACAGCACGGTTCTTTTGACGGTTTATACTCTCCCTCTTGCTGATGTGATTGCCAAGCACAATCTAGGCTTCCACTTCTATGCCGATGACACTCAGTAGTACCTTTGCTTTGATTGGCTTGTTTAGATAAGGATACCACGTCCAAGTAGGACCATGCATTCGTGACATCTCGTCTCGACTTCTGCAACTCACTGCTTACTGGCCTACCAGCATGTGCGATCAGGCGATTGCAGCTGGTGCAAAACTCTGCAGCTCGGCTTGTCTGTCGTGAGCGTCGCAGTTGCCACATTACTCCACTTCTCGCCGACCTGCACTGGTTACCAGTGAAGCAACGGATTGACTTCAAGGTTTTGTCGCTCACTTTTAGGTCTCTTCATTCTATGGCTCCAGCCTATCTTTCAGCTATACTACCCCATCAGGCCAAGCATCGTACCACTCGCTTTTCGGAATCCAACAGTCTAGAAATACCTCGTATAAACCTTAAATCCTTTGGAGACCGTGCATTTAGCTCGTATGCTCCCAAAGCCTGGAACTCCCTCCCGACCTGCATCAGAACATCCCCTGACCTGACCACATTTAAAAGAAACTTAAAAACATACCTATTTAGGACAGCATTTAGTGGGTCCCTGTGATTCGTCCTTGTTGTGCTTATGCGTGCTGACACTGTGCATGCTGCCACTAACCACATTTGCATGCTGACCCTGTGCATGTCACCCCTAACCATATTGTTATTTTGTTTGTTTTTCAAGCATGATTTTACTTACTATTCTATTGCGTATCACTTTGCAGCAAATGTAAAGCGCCTAGAAAGAGATTAAGTTCTCTGAGGGCGCTTTATCAAGTGCATTATTATTATTATTATTATTATCTCTCCTAGCCTTCGAGCACCTCAAATTCTCTCAACTCACTTGCTGCATGTATTGATGACATCCACACATGGATGGCAGCACATTTTCTAGAACTAAATTACGATAAAACTAACTTACTAGTTATGGGCAAACCCAATGTGATTCACAAATTGAAAACGCTGAAACTCAACATTAGCTCTGCCAGCATATCTCCAGTTGAATCAGCTCGAAATCTAGGTGTAATATTCCAAAGAGACCTCTCATTAGACGGCCATATCAGCTCCAAAGTTTAATCTTCCTATTTGCAGCTTCATAACTTTGCGACAATTCGGGCGTGTTTTGATAAGGATACCACGTCCAAGTTGGTCCATGCATTCGTGACATCCCGTCTCGACTTATGCAACTCACTGCTTACTGGCCTACCAGTATGTGAGATCAGGCAATTGCAGCTGGTGCAAAACTCTGCAGCTAGGCTTTTCTATAGTGAGCTTCGTAGTTGCCACATTACTTCACTTCTCGCCGACCTGCACTGGCTACCAGTCAAGCAACGGATTGACTTTAAGGTTTTCTCGCTCACTTTTAGGTCCCTTCATTCTATGGCTCCAGCCTATCTTTCAGATATAATACCCCATCAGGCCAAGCATCGTACCACTCGCTTTTCGGAATCCAACAGTCTAGAAATACCTCGTATAAACCTTAAATCCTTTGGAGACCGTGCATTTAGCTCGTATGCTCCCAAAGCCTGGAACTCCCTCCCGACCTGCATCAGAACATCCCCTGACCTGACCACATTTAAAAGAAACTTAAAAACATACCTATTTAGGACAGCATTTAGTGGGTCCCTGTGATTCGTCCTTGTTGTGCTTATGCGTGCTGACACTGTGCATGCTGCCACTAACCACATTTGCATGCTGACCCTGTGCATGTCACCCCTAACCATATTGTTATTTTGTTTGTTTTTCAAGCATGATTTTACTTACTATTCTATTGCGTATCACTTTGCAGCAAATGTAAAGCGCCTAGAAAGAGATTAAGTTCTCTGAGGGCGCTTTATCAAGTGCATTATTATTATTATTATTATTATCTCTCCTAGCCTTCGAGCACCTCAAATTCTCTCAACTCACTTGCTGCATGTATTGATGACATCCACACATGGATGGCAGCACATTTTCTAGAACTAAATTACGATAAAACTAACTTACTAGTTATGGGCAAACCCAATGTGATTCACAAATTGAAAACGCTGAAACTCAACATTAGCTCTGCCAGCATATCTCCAGTTGAATCAGCTCGAAATCTAGGTGTAATATTCCAAAGAGACCTCTCGTTAGACGACCATATCAGCTCCAAAGTCTAATCTTCCTATTTGCAGCTTCATAACTTTGCGACAATTCGGGCGTGTTTTGATAAGGATACCACGTCCAAGTTGGTCCATGCATTCGTGACATCCCGTCTCGACTTATGCAACTCACTGCTTACTGGCCTACCAGTATGTGAGATCAGGCAATTGCAGCTGGTGCAAAACTCTGCAGCTAGGCTTTTCTATAGTGAGCTTCGTAGTTGCCACATTACTTCACTTCTCGCCGACCTGCACTGGCTACCAGTCAAGCAACGGATTGACTTCAAGGTTTTCTCGCTCACTTTTAGGTCCCTTCATTCTATGGCTCCAGCCTATCTTTCAGATATAATACCCCATCAGGCCAAGCATCGTACCACTCGCTTTTCGGAATCCAACAGTCTAGAAATACCTCGTATAAACCTTAAATCCTTTGGAGACCGTGCATTTAGCTCGTATGCTCCCAAAGCCTGGAACTCCCTCCCGACCTGCATCAGAACCTCCCCTGACCTGACCACATTTAAAAGAAACTTAAAAACATACCTATTTAGGACAGCATTTAGTGGGTCCCTGTGATTCGTCCTTGTTGTGCTTATGCGTGCTGACACTGTGCATGCTGCCACTAACCACATTTGCATGCTGACCCTGTGCATGTCACCCCTAACCATATTGTTATTTTGTTTGTTTTTCAAGCATGATTTTACTTACTATTCTATTGCGTATCACTTTGCAGCAAATGTAAAGCGCCTAGAAAGAGATTAAGTTCTCTGAGGGCGCTTTATCAAGTGCATTATTATTATTATTATTATTATCTCTCCTAGCCTTCGAGCACCTCAAATTCTCTCAACTCACTTGCTGCATGTATTGATGACATCCACACATGGATGGCAGCACATTTTCTAGAACTAAATTACGATAAAACTAACTTACTAGTTATGGGCAAACCCAATGTGATTCACAAATTGAAAACGCTGAAACTCAACATTAGCTCTGCCAGCATATCTCCAGTTGAATCAGCTCGAAATCTAGGTGTAATATTCCAAAGAGACCTCTCGTTAGACGACCATATCAGCTCCAAAGTCTAATCTTCCTATTTGCAGCTTCATAACTTTGCGACAATTCGGGCGTGTTTTGATAAGGATACCACGTCCAAGTTGGTCCATGCATTCGTGACATCCCGTCTCGACTTATGCAACTCACTGCTTACTGGCCTACCAGTATGTGAGATCAGGCAATTGCAGCTGGTGCAAAACTCTGCAGCTAGGCTTTTCTATAGTGAGCTTCGTAGTTGCCACATTACTTCACTTCTCGCCGACCTGCACTGGCTACCAGTCAACCAACGGATTGACTTTAAGGTTTTCTCGCTCACTTTTAGGTCCCTTCATTCTATGGCTCCAGTCTATCTGTCAGATATACTACCCCTATCAAGCCAAGCATCGTACCACCCGCTTATCGGAATCCAACAGTCTACAAATACCCAGTACAAACCTTAAATCCTTTGGAGACCGTGCATTTACTTCGTATGCTCCCAAAACCTTAAACTCCCTCCCGACCTGAGTCAGAACATCCCTGACTATTTGACCCTTGACCTGACATTTAAAAAGAATTTCAAATCACACATCTTTAGGCGTTTAGTGGGTCCCTGTGATTCGTCCTTTATGTGCTTATGGGTGCTGACACTGTGCATGCTGCCACTAACCACATTTGCATGCTGACCCTGTGCATGTCACCTCTAACCATACTATTTATTTTGTTTGTTTATCAAGCACGATTTTAATTACCATTCAATTGCATTTCACTTTGCAGCAAATTTAAAGCGCCTAGAAAGAGATTAAGTTCTCTGAGGGCGCTTTATCAAGTGCATCATTATTATTATTATTACTACATATAGCAAGCTCAAGCAGGTTCAGCCACCGTTGTGATTCGGACGCGGCGGAATTCCGAGACCGGAAGACGGAAACCACAACGATCGGGCACAGGGAGCAAGGAAACAAAGAGCAACTTGCTCGCCACCGCCAGTAGCACCAGAGCACCAGTGGCTGGCCCCTTTCAATTCCGATTGGCTGCCCGCTAGATGGCGCTACTAATCGCTTATTTGGAGCGCCTCCGCTTCGCACCCGCTCTCCCTCCACGGGCCGTCGCGTGTCAAGAGGTCGTAGGCGCAGAGACAGAAACAGAGATAGAGTCGGGCAGTCAGACAAACGGAGAAAGAGAGAGATAGAGAGAGAGAGAGAGAGAGCGAGAGAGAGAGAGAGAGAGAGAGAACATGCTGACAGAGAGAGAGAGAGAGAGAGAGAGAGAGAGAGAGAGAGAGAGAGAGAGAGAGAGAGAGTGAGAGAGAAACATGCTGACAGATAGAGGTCTCATCGGCATAACACTTCCGCGTTAACGCAAAGCTACAGGACCGCTGCTTCGAACAAATTTTACTTGCCTGACGACATCATACGCCAAGCCAAGTTATGGAAGCGGTAATTGAAAAATAATTCAAAATGGATGCCAGTTCAAAGGTAAAAGACTGGATATGGTGGCCTCCGCACCACAGGCTTCCGCACCTACGCAAATGCAGATTTCATTTCGGTGCCATGACCTTGCAAAAGATCAATAAAGACCGGCGAGACCTGAACTCTGTACTTCACCGGGTGACTCGTGCATGTAGCTCAGGCGTGGGCACGTGCTCCGTCAGCAGTGGAACCAGTCAGTGGAGCACGGCGGCCGCCATGAACAGCCTCGCACACTTTAAGGTAGCTATTCCACACGCGTAACATATAAAAGTCCGTTAGACGGCTGGTTATCCGCAGTCTATTCACTAGGCAGCAAGTCTGCCTTATAAAGTAGTTTTTGATAAATCTTATTGAATCACCGATTAATGAAAAGTGGAAATCAGCGGTAGTGACGGCAAACTACCGGCGCTCCGCCAGGTTCCGCCACGGCTCCGGCACTAGCGGTTGTCTACCAACTGTGACGGTGGACACGTGCTGTGAGGTTCCGCAAAGTAATTCCACTAAGCCTAAGCGGCATTTTGAAAGCCAATATAGGGCATGCACATGAACATTTTGTGTTAACATTTTATGCAACCGTTACTTGGATTTTAAATGTATATTTTAACATTATGATATGGCGGGAACAGTAACAGTCGGCGTCTCTTGGCGTTCTATAAAAATAATTGCAAGCTGATTTAACAGCCTCTTTTTTATAGCGACAGGAGATCCTTTACGGCTATCACCACCGCTTGCAGCGGTGATAAAGGTTCGCCCACCACAGGATTCGAGCCCACGACCTCGGGGCCGAGGTCGTGAAATCAACCGCTTTACCTAGCGAGCCTTTACGGTTCTAGGACGGAGTTATACTACTTAATATTCTTTAAATTTGATAATTTGAAAGCCTTTATGGAGCCCGAACGACACTTAGGATACTCCAAGCCGTTGCAGGTGGCTCCCTTTGCCGAAAGTGAGCTCTTGACTTATGGTGCTTACTGCACATTAGGCAGCAGATCGCCGCATCACGGCAATTTCGTGCTCGCTTTGGTCACTGATCACAAGAAGCCTCTGCATTAGAGAGCTCGATCGACGAGCTCAGGAAAGCCCAGTCAGCACTGTGCTGCACGACCAAATCAGCTCTATGAAGGACCGAGCTTCGTCCGACTTGCACACGTACGGACGCTCTGGGCAGCTCGGCTATGTACGTCTCTCCGCGTCTGTGGGGACCGGGAGTGGCTCCCCTGCGACGGCTCACGGCGATTGCAGGCCGACTGGAATTGTATGTGCATTCGCACGATGAGTGCGTCATTTCGCCTGACTATTGGTATAGTCGACCGACATGATCGCGCGGCCAAAAAATGTATGCAACATCTTTCAGCAGTTGCGGAAATATTGCCAACCGTTCAAACGAATTGACATGTGTCTCAACGGATACGCCAACATAAGCGATCGCGAAGAGGGATGACACCAGTAGGGGGACAGGAGAAAGCTGCACATTAGCAGCGACATTGCTACGGTCGTAAATATTCACCTTGAACATACACTCACCTTGACTTTGGTCGAGAAGAGCGTATTAAATACTTAGCCAAGTCAACACTGTCATGGTACTTAAAAAGATATGATCTCTTTAGTTGCTAGACAAATTGTGTTACATTTTTACTGCTCCAACAGCTGCCTTTCAAACGCATATTACTTAATTGTTTCTGCACATTTATCGGCAATCGTGAGCTAGTGGTCAACAGGAAACTTTCCAGCCCAAGCAGCTTAGAACCTTAACAGCTTTGGATACTGACGGCTCTTCCTTTCTCCCCTCTCTCTCTCTAAATGCATATAAATAAATAAATTAATATATATATATATGCACATTTATACAATTGTTTAGCTAACAGTAACACAAATATCACATTCGTGTAGCAAACTCAGAGAACTCAATTTGTGCTTCCTTTGCAGCAATAATAAAGCGCCTAGAAATGAATTGAGTTCTCTAAGGGTAACTTTCAAGAGAATTATTTTTATTATTATTTTCATTATTATTAATCTCTCTCCAGGAACTTTACAGATACTGCATTTCAAGCTGCTTGTGATCCTCAGTCCTTATGAAAACGACAGCCAGTTATCGCTTAGCAGGAGGATCGAGGCCACAAAGCAGTTCGTCCTAATGCTGTCATGTTTGCAGGGCAGCCATAGTTTGTCAAACTCACAAGGAGAACAATTAGCCGGCTGGTACGGAAAAGCAGATATCGCGAGTGCAACTGTCGCTGGAGGCTCCTACACCGCTATCTCCTAAACACAATAAAGCCGGCAGCAGAAGCGTGACCGTCGCAGGTGGTGAAGTAGCTCTGCATTGCTGTGCTACGCTCACTTGCGTACGTAAGGAAATCGCTCACGGTCTAGCCCTCGATGCACACTTGCAGCATTGAACTGCGCTTTCGTTTTATTTTTTGTTGTTTCGCTGCTGGCTCTGGCCGATCACAGGCAGCAGTGAAGTAACGGTCTACGACGACGATTCACCCATTTCGTTTAGAAAGAGTCATTCTAAGTGGACGCCAGGGTTTGGCGTTGCGTCAGACGGCATGCTACTGCGTCGTGGTGGCAGCAGGGACCTTTGCATGCGCATCGACTCAGCCAGTCCTTTCTGCACGCGGCCAGCAGCACTCCGGTCACCGACTGCCGCGTCGCAGCGTCATCTCCGGTGGCACAGGGCAGTGCTGAAAGGTACGTCGTCGCAAACGGGTCGCCGGGCCCCGACTCTCTGGATGCAAAGGCATAACGAAGCTCATGCGAGCGTTTTTTGATGACCACGGTGTGGCCGTCGTGCCGTCGTACCCTTTGCTTCGAACTTGCAGCGCCAGCACGACCGCGAGCTACTGCATTAAAGACGAGATTCGTCATCTCTCCCGAACGAACGTCGGATGCCACTTGATGGGAAGACCTGATCAAGACACTGCTAGATATACTTAATCTCGATTATCTTCGCGAACGGTCTCCACTAGAGATTGGCGGTTACCTTATGGGCGGACAGTTTCTCGTGACGCCTTTCAGATTTCATCTACTTCTCTTTTGTGTAAGATGTAACAATGCGATTCAGCTTCCGCACAGATTCCGTGGAATGATAGATTGGGCCGTGGTAATTGGGGCCAGCAGTTAATCTTACAGGCACTGAGCTCAGTCAGGCGAGTCGAGGAGCATTGGGGGGGGGGGCTTCCCGATCGTCACCATGGTGAGGCGTCAACATTCTCTGCAAGCCCTACCGGAACTCTCGCAGGATTAAAAAAAACATACTCAGTCGATCTGGTCGAGCTTATTTAACTTTGAGCTCTTCTGCATCAACTTTTAAGCTACTTTCTTGTACTGTTTTCCAAAAAGACAAAGATTTCCCACTAAGCGTCCAACACTGCAGTAGTCACCACCCCTATTCTAGGATCGTGGCGGCTTCTTTGCCTTGGCTGTCTCTCATGCCGTCACTATTATTCCACCCGCGCAGCAATCGCACTTAATCAAGAGAGAGACTGGGAGAGAATGAGAGAGAAAGTGCATGAGAGAGAGAGAGAGAGAGAGAGAGAGAGAGAGAGAGAGAGAGAGAGAGAGAGAGAGAGAGAGAGAGAGAGAGAGAGAGAGAGAGAGAGTGAATGAATATAAGAGAGAAAGAGAAAGAGAGCCGGAGAGAGAGAGAGAGAGAGAGAGAGAAGACAGTGAGAGACAGAAAGCGATCGTGAGAGATAAAGATACCGAGACCAAATAATAGACAGAGATCCGGATAGTGAAAACAGATTACTTCCTCAGCGATATAATTGCAATTATAACAGCAAGCAATCGCTTGTGATTTAGACAGCTTTTCGTATGTTTTCCGAGGATTCGAAAAAACCTCGAGCTGGTCGCATACGACACGGGGCTGCGTCCCATTAGACTGAGTCGCAGGCGTGGCAGGCAGACAATACCATCAATGACTCACCTGTTTCTTCAACTCTGCAGTTCGCTGAGATGAAACAGCAGCAGAACGCAGCACGCACGACTATCCTCGCTGTGGGAACTGAGAAGCAACTGAGCTTTAAAATTATAGATTGGCTTTAGCACACGAGTGTTAGCAGGGCACACAAAGCGATACCTCGCTGCAGCGTTCCTTGAGTAGCTGCTAGCCAATCCAGTCACCGTCCCAAACTCTCTGCTGTCGCTTTCGCGATTCGGCCTAACATTGAACCTCTTTGTTCGTCTCCGTTATTCTTCCTTTGCAGGAAATTAAATTGACTCGCCAGCGCAGGCCGAACAGAAAGCTGGCTTTCGCATTCGATCAGCACAAAAGATCAGAGCTGGGGCAAAACGTAAACAATACGGCCGATAGGTACATAGTATCTCAAGGCTCTTGTGAATATGGCACCTCTGTTGTGCCCACGAGTTGCTTGCCAGCCATTTGATTTGGCAGCGATCGTTTCCGGTCTTTGAAACGCTCCATCGATACGCGGCGGACGTCCTCAAAAAAGCCGATGCGACGACGCTGCGACATCTCAGTCATAGCAACCGAGCAGTAAATGAAAGAGGGCGAAAAAACTCTAACGAGATGCCGCCCCACAAGTGCGCCCCGCTGATTTGTTAGCGGACTCGGCCTGTCGAGCAAACCGACTCGGAGCGCTAATGCACTACTAGTTCGTTGTTATGGAAGCTAAAAAGATCCAGACCCCTATCTTGTCACGTGGCACATACTTTACACGAGGCGCTTCAATATATCTGATGGCAGTGTGCCAGGAAAGCTGAGCAGCTGTTGCAGCAAGAGCGAGTAGCCATGACTGGGAAAGCGGAAGACCAGTTGCCACTTTACTTTAGTCTTGCCGTAGGTCATGTGCGACTCTATCCTAGCAGCATTTACTACATCGACGCAAATTGCAGACACCATCCATCGACATATGCATCTGAAGATCGCTAAAAATCAATGAGCCGTATCTAGTTGTGTTTAGCCACCTACCTTTACGAATTAGTCATCAGTAGTAATGAATTCTTGTCAGTTCCTATTTTTTCAGGGAGAATTGAAAAATTCCAGCTGGATACGATGACCATCCATTTCATAGTCACCGTTTGTTGACGGTGGTAGGGTTTACATATGCTAGGCTGCATATATATGCCAACCAAACTACGCCAAGGAAAACCGCAAGGCCCCAAAGACTAAAATGCAACGGTCTGCACAGCTTTCGGATTCAAGTGCATTTCAGTAAAAGGTAGGAGTTCATGTTCTCAGGGCTTTTCAGGATATCGTGTCATAGTAGGTGTCAGTTTGGAGATTTTCTTAAGTATCAAATGCAAATGTAAAGCGCCTAGAAAGAGATTAAGTTCTCCGAGGGCGCTTTATCAAGTACATTATTATTATTATTATTATCAACTTTTTCCATAAAATGAGCTTCGAGAGAAAGCAGATGGCTAAAAGAAAACATCGAAAGCTGCCGTGGCCGCATGAGAAACACTGTTTCACTTTATTCAAGTTAGACAGACGGAAAAATAACTGTGCAAGCTATGATATGGACTATTGATAGTACTGACATGGGCACACGAAAATTGCTATGGATTAGGACAATAGCTGTCCTAGAGTACACCCAATGGCGTCGTCTGAATTTGAAACACTGCGAATATTACTGTACATATGGCTAAGTGAATTCCGGCGACAGAATAGCGTCTTGCAAAGAGCTGCCATCGCTCAGAGCTCGAGCGTCGAGCCAACTTTGAGTGAAAAAGTAGCTGGGAGTCACGTGCTCGACCCTGTCCTGGATATCGGCGAAGTCTGATGCTGCCCGCCTACATTAAATAGGCACTTCACATAAAATTTTAAAGCTCAGCAGCAGTTAAGCGATCTTGTAGGCGGCGTATTCGCCGGCTAAGACGAATTCCTGGTGGACGGTCAGTCATCCCACTCAGTTCCGTAGACGGTCATCTCGGCCAAGTATAAGTTATTTTTATTTGGTTCTGCCAAGGTAACCTGTAAGCTGACATATCTTCCAATCGTATACTCTGGGCAGGTGAAGTTGAGGCTCTCACTTTGTTTCATCTTCTTGTTGTAGTTAGCACACAGCGAGCCGTTGAAGAATCGAGAGGCAGGAGTCAAACTCCAGCCGACGCTCAAATCGTAGTCGTGCGCCCCGTGAGCTAAACGGAGCGGCAGCTGTTGATCGGCGGTGCGTTTCGCGAAATGCAGAGAGAAGACACGATGGACGACGTGCAAGAGCTCACTTGTGCTTCCAGTTCGCACTTCCGCTGAGCTAATGCTCGGCGAGGCACCACAAGGCGCCATTACCGATGGCGGACCTTTGGCTAACGGCTTGTGACGCGGCTTACTGCAGCAGAGCTAGTGACCGGAAGGAGGGATTCAGCCTTCCCAAGGCCCCTGGCGGGTGGAGTTAGGAGCAAGCGGCGTTGATAGCACTTAATTTGCATAGAGGTCACACTTAATTTGCATAGACGTCATAAATATGTTGTATTACGTAAATATGTATATTACATAGAGGTCATAAATATGTATATGTATATTACGAATATTTATAGGATTATAACATTCCCTGTTTTTTCATCACAGCTCAAAAACATTGCTAGAGTTTCGTGACTGAGCATGCATTCAGTATTGTTTCAGCAACAGCGGCAATGTTTCGCAGTCATAACCGGTTCATGCCCTTCACAAAAAATCAGCAATGATTAAACTAGACTTGGTTTCAATTATTCAGGCACACTACCGTCGGGTTTCATCGGGCCACTATCCTTACGCAGGCTGGTGCTAGATGCACCCTTTGACTCATCAACGAGAACACTTGGATATCCCGTTTGGGGGCTCGTTCGGGTTTTGGCTCATGCGGGACGAGCCAGACGACGTGACGGTCACGAGTCTCTGATGAGAAACTTCAGTATCTAGGGGTTTGCAATCCATGGCAGCTGATTCATCGTGATGTCGCGAAGCAATGCGAGACGCCCTTGCACAGCGAGCAGAGCTGACCTGAAGCAACTGTGCAGCTATTGCGACCGGACGGAGACTGCTGCGGAGAACGCAGCTGTGTAGTCAAAAGAATCGGAAGTTAGTGGACGCTTTTTGATAAGCAACGAATTTGCCGGGCGTCTCGTGATCTAGAGGACTTGGTATTTGGCATTCTCCAGGATTGTCTAGAGTTTTCCCCTCACAGTCTCCCGGAGCCTACCGATAGGCAGTGTTCAAGTTCGCAACGATCGAAGGAGACATCTGAAAAAGGTCTACTGCAGCGGGCGTCGTTACTTTGAGGATTTGAAGCATTTGATAATGGCCGTCTCGAGCTCTGTCACTCTGTTGCTGCTTTTAGCAGCATCACGCAGAGGCTGCACGTGAAGGGGTGCTAAGCCGTGTCAGCGCCCTGGGGTGGCCCCATGTTACCTTTAGGTCGAGGTCATAGGCTAAGAAAGAAACGTCATTTTGTATTTGCGCATTAATGGCAACGAGGAATAAAATGGCCTTGGCTCACATAAATTGAACGCAGGGGCCTTTAATTTGCCTGGGGCTTTCACTTCGAGGAAGAGTGAATTCATCCGACGGCCAACTTCGGGTTAGAGTTCCTTCCGACGCTCGCAGTACCCGAGCGGTACAGCGTTACACCCAGAGTGAAAACAAATTACTCTTGGTTTCCGAGCCGACATTAGTAAAAAGCGCGATGAACCTGAGTCAGGTAAGTCGTTGCAGCGGAGACCTTGGCAGCTACAAAGTTTAGAAGCTCGAGGAAGCTCCGGAAATCTGATTCGCATAAGTTTTACGGCCATCTCTCTGGCTCTAAACACCATTTTCCTAATTTAATTAGGAAATAAATTTGGCGTCAATTTAGCAATCTCAGGCCGCTGGTGCCATATAGCTAGCTTTTGAGGCTATAAAAAGACTTTCATTTGAAGTATCTCAAACTTGCAGTCTGGAAATATCAAAAGTGAAGTCGTGGCCGTAAATCCCCTGCACCGAAAGCTCGATCGGAATAACTTGTAATAGCTAATCCTAACTGATTCGAATAACGTTAGTCCAGACTTGCACCTGCAACAATCAGGATCTCAATCAATGCAGTGGCTTGTTCTGCGATCTAGAGTACACAGAAAACACCGTTATACATTTGCAAAAAAAAGAGCCAATGTGCTTAGTCAAAGTAGAAAAACGACACTGATTGTTCCATTAAGCAGTCGTGTGGCGATAGTCTTGATTGCCACGGCAGCTTAGTACTCTAAACGCGGCAGCTGAAATGTGGCCGCAGCATTCCTATAAACGAAGCAGCCCGTTGGTTTAAAGGCTTGGTTTACGATCATTTCTCTTAATTGGATATGGTGGCGTTATTTGACCCAAGTTCACTCGTCCTTTTAAAACAAATTGTCAAGCTCATATGTTCATTTGAAACTTGTTGTACAGACCCAAGTAGGCTGTGAATAATCACTGCTCTAAAGTAGGTTGCAGAACGCACCTACTAGTTGCCTTAGGTTAATAACAGGATGCAACTACTAAAGCAATGTTTTTGCTTTGCAGAGAATAGGCCCCCGCATGCATCCACCTTGAAACGAGGGTGCAGTTAATGCACCGTGGTGCTGTATGTCTCCCTGCCCTTAATACACGAGCTTTAAGCTAGCGAAGCTGGTCCCACTTCGTTCCTGCAGCGGCCATTGCGTCCACTGCATCCAGCAGCATCCTGGTGTCGATTCTGCCCAAGTTCGAATGTCCTTGACAGGATCGATTATATTCGGACTGGGGCAGAATCGAACGCGCTCAATAGGAACTCAAAGAACAATCAAGCTGCAGCCGCATCGTCAGCACGGGCCAAGGCGATCACCAACCGTCGTTTGCATCGTTCACAGCTGTCACTGTGATCGTTGAAACGGTGTAATTTCCTTCCAGATCGACTGCGATCCATTGGTAGGGAGCATCCTGTGTGAGAGCGAAAGTATTAATGTCACCGTCAAATGCGTATGCGGGTCCACAGCAAGACGAAGATTTCTCCGGAGATGACGTCGACTGGTAGGCCGGCTTACCTAAACGGACAGAGGCGAAATATGTCACGTTGCGACGCCACGTTCGGGTGTAAGAGTCACGTGACTAAATCCGAGGGGAGCACGAGTTTGTCAATGAATGTGTTCTTCTTGTGAAGTCGAGATGGATCAACCATGCTTGCGGTTTTCAACAAAATGTTTATAGGCAATTAATAGAATTAACCCAATGTTTTCAATCGTGTAGGATTTGATAGACTTGACTGGTGCCTAATACTTACTTAAGGATACGAGTCTCGGCGATTCGGAGCCTACAGAGAAAGTAATAGAATTACAAGTGCTGTCGAGTTAGGCCAAACGCGCTTTGAATCCAAGCTAGAAACGCAGGCTCCGTTGCAGCTGCTATTTTCGCAGCTGCTTTCGAGTCGAGTGACGTCAGGATTGTAGGAGGCACAAGTCGATCGTCTGGCCACAATCACAAAATATATAATTCGCTTTGAAATATCATACGAGCGTAAAAATCAAGTACACTATAGCTAATAAAATGATTTTTATGAGGAAAAAGCGAGCACGTTTCTTTGGAATTTAAGTAAATAAAATAAAATCTAAATAATATATGCAATATAGTGTACTAAGACATATGAATTTACATCCTGATGTTTTTGAAATTTCGCAGGACTCGAGCCTAGATAGTCAGCCCTCAAAATAGTTATTGAAATTAATCAATTTTGACGAAACGACATTTAAAAGGTTTATGTAAGTAATTTTGATACCGAAGCATCGAAATTGTTCTCTTTACAAAAACTAACATTGTTAGTTCTGATAACCGGGAAATCGTAAAAAAAAAGTGTTTCTGCCATGCTCGGTCCTCTTTACGAGACAAGCATTTCAGTGGTTTTTTCAAGCTTGGAAGGCTGATTCCTGGCCATGCACTAGCCAATATCTAGATTGACTTCTCACTGTCAGCAATAACAGCTACGACAAGGAGCCAGGAAAGCTCTAGGCGGTCATCATTCCGGCTACTTTTGCTTTACCCCCGGAAACCTAGCTTTTGTTAGTGTTGGCAAGCCGGCATTTAAATTGCCATCATCAGCTCAGCTTTGCAGTGCCGGAAATTTTCTGCTCGCATCCGCTTCCACCACTGAACTCTTTGCTGCACAGCTACAGCTTCTTTCTTAAGTAACCTCGATCGAAGCCTCTGGTGGTGGCTGCCGTTGTAGAGACGTTTGTGATCAGCTGAGTAGTTCCTTGTGATACAGTAATCGTTGTGGTCTGCTGAGTCGTGGTTGGTGAATTCGTGGTCGGCAGAGTCGTGGTCGGCTGATTTGTGGTCGGCTGAGTCGTGGTCGGTTGATTCCTGGCCAGCTGAGTAGTGGTCGGCTGAGTAGTGGTTGGTGGAGTCGTGGTCGGCAGAGTCGTGGTCGGATGAGTCGTGGTCAGCTGAGTCAATGCCAGAGGAGTTGTGGTCGGCTGATTCGTGGTCGGTTGATTTGTGGTCGGCTGAGTCGTGGTCGTTGAAGTCGTTGTCAGGTTATTCGTTGCCGGCTTACTCGTGGTCAGCTGACTCGTGGTCGCCGACAGATGTGCTGCAGTCACTGTAAATAGTTTGATAATTAACTAACCGATGGGTGATTGCCAACCTAGATATTTGCAGAAGTACCGGTGTGTTTATGCGGTGCAGGTTTTAGAAAGCAAAATGCATAGGTGTAGAAGCACGAAAAGGCAAGCAGACACAAACAAAAGGTCATACACGCAAAATCGCACAAGCTTACACTTAACCTCACAGACACGGACGAGCATGGTCGGCAGCCGAATGTGACGAACCCGTTTGATCTATGTAGAAAATGTCGTGATCATTTGATGGTAAAGCGAGACGTTGCAGCAGACGACACGCTCCTGCAGTGTTGCGAAAGTAGAAGCCGATGCAGTTACTTTGAAGCTTGCAGTCCAGGCTGCATTTAACCAGTGACGCTACGGTCGATGACTGAAGCGTAGCCGCATCATCGACTGTGGCTTCTGGAAACGCTGCGAGGGATGTCATCCCAAACAGGCCCGCGGACCCTGATGCTGTGGCTGCAAAAGCAGAGTGAAGCTCGAGCTGGAGTTCAGTGTCACGTGATATTTTGCTAGGTGGCCATTTTTGCGTGGCTCGCTGAATAAACTATGTTGCCGTCTCCCCGTGCCCACTGGTACTCTCACGACACATTGCCTGCGGTCTCTCTCTCTCTCTCTCTCTCTCTCTCTCTCTCTCTCTCTCTCTCTCTCTCTTACTTCAAATAATCTTCGGTGACACAAATTTCTGCATCACACACCGTGGAGCAGATTCTGACCAGTCTAGCCCCTCAAACCCAAAAATGACTCGTTACTATCTCGAACGATTCCTACCAAAACATCTTAAGCCGCTACCTCCATGCTACTTCAATTTTTGCATTTAACATATTCACGTTCCTCGTCACTTCATCAGAACGGTTTTGAAATAAGTGGGCATACTTTCAAAAACCGAAGGACTTTCCTCACTAAACTATTTCTAAAATACAAATGAAATAAAATGCAAAGCTCCCAACTATAACATACCAACACTAAGGGGCATTACCTATGCCACCGAGCTAAAATCCACGATATTGATCAACAGATACATTCATCATGACCTATGCTGGCTGGAGCACCTTGACCTAATGGCCGACCGAGAATATCATTACAATTCGTAAAGAGATATGTGTCTCTTACGGTGATATACACACTTTCTTTTCTCATTATTACTGCTTCTTCTGCTTCCTTGCTACTGCATTTATATCGGCGATTGTGCCTGTGCAATCAATAGGAGAATTTCCATCAAAACAAGAGTCGAATTTCACGGCTTTAAGCGGATACAAACGGTACTATATATGCATATATATATATATATATATATATACGCATGTGTATATATACATATATATATATATATATTTAATATAGGAATATATATATATATATATATAATATATAATATTGTAATATATACATATATATATTTAAATTAGGAATATATCTATAGTACGGCTTTCGAGCTTACTGCAGTGGCATCGAAATGGGCGTGGTGTTGTAATTTTCTTTTGCTCCATGCATGGAATGCCGACGTCGGCCAGGAAAACTACGTTATTAAGTCGCCAAATTTCGGGAGCTCCGACCAAGAAGGGCCTCACCATCACCGAACAGTCGCCACCGGTAAGGAACGACGAGGAAGGGAAACATAATTGTAAGTCTTGTTCAGGCCAGCTTTTACCATGGCAAAACCGTTGCCTTTGAAGGCATGGTCTCATCAACAATTACCATATCTTTGCCATCGTCAGTCACCAGGTCTCGGCTAGGCAAGCAGTAGGTCACAGCCTGCCGACATGTAGGTGAGCTTTGCAATCTAAAGATCTCCGATTGGACGGTGCAAAACCAATTAATGTCGATCCATGATCACAAGCTGGCAGTGGCTCAGATCGTGGAAAAGGATCCTTGCCTCAGCAAAGCACAGGCGGCAGGTATTAGGAGCTCTGGGGTATGACAAACTCCTGGTGGCAGCCACTAGCAGCACGTCTGGTGAACGAACCGCCAGGACTGGAATAAAAGGCAAAGATCCAAGGTCTGAAAGTGACTAAGGGTTGCGAATGTACCCGTGATAAGGCAGCAGCTGATCCTATCCCTCGAAGGCTGGGCTGCGAGCTGGGTGAACTCCTGCCGCTTCATGATGACCACTTGTGGCTCCACCCAGCGCTCGGTGCCATCAGGGTTGGTGGACTGTGCCAGCACTTCAGGGCCTGCCAACGAATGGCTGCAGGAGAGACGCTTAATTCACTTGCATGCGTCCGCCTTGAGCGAGATCGGGCTGACTCTGTTGAGAGGGTCGATAGCTGCAGGGCTTTGGTACTAAGCACTCACCACGTCGGACGACGCTGTGCTATCCAGGCTGTCTACGACTCATTCGAGGCGAGCCCGGCAACTGGGGGATGTAGGCATAGGAGGAACACTGCACGGGACTGGCTTTCCCAGCCCATAGTTTTGAGGCATTCCTCTCATAATGATCCGATCCGATGCCTCCAGCTAAGGTTTTTGGAAACGGAAAATGCCCACTTGCCAACTTTGGCATACCGAACGGCTACCAACATAGCTTTGTCAGAGCCTTTTCGACTTGCTGCTATGCATCATTAGGCCCAAGCTGCGACCGACAATGGCAATCGAGCATTGGATGTAAGAAAAAGTCCACGGGGCGTAAGCTGGCTGGCTCGTCAGCTGGCTATTTTCTCTCGCGAGGGAAAAACGGGCCTAGGCTGTATATTCAGCCTCGTGCTGAGCGAGTTCAAGCGAGTGTTCGACGTCAAGGCCTAGGACTCACTCTCCACTAGCACGGGGATAAGTCTGCCGTGCAGGGTGATGGAGATAGGTGAGAGGAGGCGAGACCTTCGCTCTCTCGCTGACGATCGACCGCTCAGCACTGAGCAGACTGCCACTGCATACCCACATCCACACTGTGCTCGTTCCGCTCCAAAAACGGGACTTGTGCGACCAAAATAAATTTAATTCATATAGAGAATACGTGCCTAAGGACAAAGCAAGGTAGTCCATCAGGGCTGAATCAGACTAGGAGGTTCCGAACTGCTGCTCATAGGACACCCTAAGGGTTGAGCTGTATTAGAAGGTTTTGCCCTTCTGATCGGTGATGGTGTTGTGCGACCATAACCACGTGCTCGAAGTTTAGGTGTCGTTTTCTACTGACTGCCGAAATATTAAAAGCTTCATTCAGAAGGATGCTTCTACAGATGGCCATCCTATTTGATCCTTATCTGTCATTAGGAGCTGTCTTCCACAGTGGCTTGCCAAAAAGATAACTAGCTTCTTAGTAATATCTCCGCTTGACTATTGTAATTCCTTTTGGTAGGGCTTCCAAAGAAAGCAACTAGGCCACTGCAGCTGGCTATGAATACGGCTGCAAGACTAGTTTTCATGTTCCAGAGGTTTTAGCGAGTGTCTCCTTTGCTTAAAAAGCCGCGAAGGCTGCCGGTTGACCAAAGGATTTAGAGCAAGGTTCTTACGCTGACCCACGAGGCCGGCCACGGCTTGGCTCCTTAGTACGTAGCTGAATGGCTGCATCAGTTTCAGCTCCCTCGTACCCTCAGGTCCTGTATGGATAATAAATTAGCTGTTACATTCCTCCGCTTAAGAACCATTGGTGACAGAAGCTTAAGCTCTGTAGGTCCTAGACTTTGGAACTCGCTTGCATAATTCTTACACAACGACAACTACTGTCCTGCTGCCGACCATGGCTCAACCTTTCCAGCGGTCCTGAGCTGGTACCTCCATGCTACTAACTATCTCAACTGCTCTCATGACTCTGCTATGCTTCCCGCTTTCTTTGTTGCGTGAGACGAAGTCGGTTGGCCACCGAATGCGTACAGAAAGCCGCTTAGGCTGTGAATGAGCTATTCAAAACTCCCCTGCGTAACACCCACATAGTCTGAATAGCTTTGTGGAGTTAGAGACGGAGACAAATTACATCAATTAATAATTACAAAGATAAAATTAAATTTATTTTATTAAATATAATGCTTAATTTAAAATTATTACAAAAATTACAGTGTTAATTACAAAACTGGAATTGGAACTTGTGGCTGCTGTGTAAAGTCCGATGACTAATTTGGGAGGCGGGAGCGAAAGAGGGTTTCCTTGGAAATATAGAGTCCCATCACCAGCAGAAGTCGAGTTCACTGTTGTCGTCATCGCAGAAAAGTAGTATGAGAAGAATACGCATAAAAGGGTGATTAGAATTGTAGAAAAGCATTTCCTCAAGCGTGAGCAGCATACATTAATGTATGAGCAGTACTAACATTTGAAATTAAAAGTGTGATGATGTATCAAACGCTGCAGCCAAAATCTGTAGGAAATGTGTTCTGCGTCAGTAGAAAAATCAGCCGTATAAACAAAGCTATACATATATATATATATATATATATATATGTATGTATATATGTGTGTGTGTGCATGCGTGCGTGCGTGCGTGTGCGCGTGTGTGTGTGTGTGTGTGTGTGTGTGTGTGCCTGCGTGTGTGTGCGTGTTTGCGTGTCTGTGTATGCACGATAAATACATCTGACCTCTGACCCTCTTTTTTCATCTCCATCGCCAAGATAAGGATCTTAGCGGCTGGGAGTCGGCTTCTTTGGAGCTGCGGTGTAGGGGCCCTGCGAGCCAAATGGATGCTGCGGCCGGGTACCTGTTCGGAACGGTGCTGTCACGTGACCAGAAGAGCAGCCGACGATACTTGCGACCGACGCTGGCGCTGAAGTAGCAGTGAGTTCGCTGTTGCAAATCACACAGTCGCACGTAAGCAGCTCGCTCGCGGTCTTGAGCTCGACGAACGTTGGCAGCCCTGGACTGAGCGCTGGCGTACTGTTTTGCTTTGCTTTCAGCTTTGCAAGCACTTGTCTAGTGCTGGCAGCCAAGCTGCTGCAGACGACGCTCGACGCTCCATCTCGTTCGTGCAGAACGCTTCGTTCTCAGTCAACGGCAGGGCAGCCAATCGCATAAGGCGGCACTCTTCCGCGTCCGTGGTCGCACCAGAGGCCTGCACAGGCGAGTCGAAGCACTCCGTCCTTGCTGCACGTGGCGAGCGACGCTCCGTATTACGACTGCCACGTCGCCGCGTCTTCGACAGCGATGTAGGACAGCGCTGCGACGTGGGGTCGTGGCCAACAGGCCGCCGGGCTACGACGCTCTGGTTGCCAAAGCGAAGCGAGGCTCGTGCCGGCGCGTTTTTCTATGAGGGCGGCGGGATGGCATCGTGAAGTTTAATCTCGCTAAAAGTGAGGTGCGCCCAACCGACCGAGAGCGACTGATTTAAAGTCGACATTCGCCATCTCTCCAGAACGAACGTCGGCTATCACGTGATGAGGTGAACAGACGGAGACGCTCCTCTGCTATACTTAATCTCGATCATCCGCGCGAATGATCTTCATAAGGGATTGGCGGCTCACCGCAGTGTGGATAGTTTCCCTTCACTTACACCAGATGGCTCGTTATATAAATATATATATATATATTTTATATATAAACTTCAAACAAGTATAAAAATTTCACACCAGATTGTATATATACGTATACACACACACCCACACACACCCACACACACACACCCACACACACACACACACACACACACACACACACACCCCCACACACACACACACACATATATATATATATATATATATATATATACATGACATGAGGCTGCGTCGCATCAAACTGAGTCGCCGGCGCAGCAGGCAGACAATACCATCGATGACTCACCTGCTTCACCTGCTCTGCAGCACACGAGAATGAAACAGCAGCAGGACGCAGCAAGCGAGACCATCATCGCTGTTACTACTGAGCAGCAACTGAGCTTTATAGTGATCGATTGGCTTCAGTGAGCAAATGTTAGCAGGAGGCTGCACAAAGCGACGCCCTGTTTCAGCATTCACGGCTCGTCGCTAGTGCATCCAGGCACCACCGCCAATTCTTAGAGCTCGCTAAAGCGATTCGGCAGAGTTATTTGTTCCTGCTCCTGTCTGCTTTTGCAAGCGTCTAAAGTGAGTCTGCATGCGAAGGTCGCTCCCGCAGAGGTCTTTCGCTTTTTTATTGACAGCCCAACCACTAAATGTAAACGACTGGTCTGATAGATACACAAAATCTCCAAGAGGTAGCAGAAACGTCACGGCTACTGTGCCCACGAGTCTCTCGCCAGCTTTTCCATCCAGCGGCGATCAACTTGGTGCTTTAGAAACGCTCAATCAATGCGAAGCGGACGTCCTCAGACAGAGCGGAATCGACGAAGCTGGGCTACGTCGGTCAGAAAGACAGAAAATCGACCGCGTGAGCGAGCAAATACGCGAACGCGGCTCAGCAGCACAATGACAAGATGAAGACAGACAGAGCCGGACAGAGACAGGGATAAAGAGGCTACTGTGCCCACGTGTCTCTTGCCAGCTTTTCAATTCGGCGGCGATCGACTCGTCACTTTAGAAACGCTCAGTCAATGCGAAGCGAAGTCTCCTCAGATCGAGACGGAATCGACAAAGCTGAGCCACCTTAGTCAGAAAGACCAAAAATCGACCGCGTGAGCGAGAAAACACGCTAACGCGGCGTAGCAGCACAATGACAAGATAGAGACGGACAGAGACAGGGACAAAGACAGGGACAAAAACAAACAGGAGACAGAGATAGGGACAGAAGAACAGTGAATAGGTGACATATGGATCCCGAGATTACAAACTGATCACGCATGGCAAAGTTATTGCAAAGCAAACTCCCGACTCATTTAAATCAGGCGTTATGCTTTCCAAGGAGTCGAAGCGATCACGAGCTGATAGCTCAAGACTCGAGACTGCATTACGTCTGATCCAGTCGCAGCTACTGCAGCTAACGAGTATCCTTGACGACTCACCGGCTCCCCTGGCTCTGAAGCACGCAAGGATGAAGCAGCAGTAGACCCACAGTAAGGCCAACCATCTTCTTTTTGACCACCACGAAATGACCGAGCTTTATGATGTTCGATATCTGTCTTGTGGCTTCAGCCATGGAGTGTCAGCCGCCCTCGATTAGCTAAGCCGGCTGCAGCGTTACAAGCGTCCTTGCAATCCTCGTTTGCATCGAGGCATCGTTGCCAGCTTTCAGCACCAGCCGGAGCGATTCGGTGCACGTATTGGTTAGTCTCCTTTCTTCTGTGGCGGGCGGCCGAAGCGACTTGTTAGCACAGGCAACACGGCAAGCAGGCCTTCCTCATTCGATGTGGGTACGCGATCAGTGGCTACGGCTAAATATATAAAAAACGGCCGATAGACACACTTTATCTGCAAGCCGTTGCGGAAATGGCACAGCTGCTGTGCCCACGAGCAGCTCGTAAGCTCTTCTATTCGACGGCGATCGTCTCTGCTTTCTGCAACTTTCAGTCGATGCACGGCGGACGTCGTCCTCGATAGAGAGTAAGTGACAATACAGCGCCACCTCAGTCAGAGCAACCAAATTATCGACCACGAGAGCGAGCAAATACGCTCACTCGGCACGGCAGCAGAAGTGCGCTCCCACGAGCAATGGTTGCAGGGCACGGCTGAGCTTGCGAACGGTGTCGGAGCGCCGTCTTGTGGTCACTTGCAGTCATATGGAGCACACAGTAGTAGTCGCTGTAGCGAGCGTATCGGTGTGCCGCTTTTTCACGAGATGCGAGAGGTCGGCTTAGACAGTCGGTCGAAAGACTCGCAAAAAAGCTGTGCTTATGAAGTAGGAAGCGACGTCGATGATTAATCGTGGCGGCAGCGGCCGTGCAGTTCGAATGAGGCACGTGGCTTACTCAGCGGGTGCAAGCAGCGGCGGCGGCGGCGGCGGCGCCAGTACCGTGACTGGTGCTGCCGGGGCGCCGGAGGCAAGCGGACGCACCACTCCGACCGAGCCCGCCGTCCTAAAAATGGCGGACTGCTAGCTGCAACAAACGCTTCACACGGTTGTGGCAGCTGAGGCGTCCGCCTCCCTGGCCAGGCGGACCGGAGAAGCCGAAGCGATCGGGCTGCTCCAGCGGCTGCCAGCGGCTCGGTGCTACTTTGGCCGAGCGGGAAGCGTATGTCTGAGCCTCAACGCTAGGCCCCATTACCTCCCCTGAAGAGAAACCGAGGGGCGTGGCAGCGAGCGCCATACAGCCAGCGGGCCGTGGCTCCCAAAAGGGCACACGAGATACCGGTCACTTGATGAACTTCGAATCGCGAAATAAATACACGCTCGTGTTCGTGCGAGTAGGGTACGGACCAACATAATTTGTTTCAGATGGCTGAGAAGAGGGTTCAGCCCGGGGGTGGGGGGCAGTGGCAGTTCGCCAGCCGAAGGCGTCGGAGCGAGCAGACGTCACAGCGACGGATCGTTTCAGACTGTCTCCGATTATCAGGGGACGCACGTGACGCCCGTTCCCCACTCGACCAATGAGTGCATAGCTGTTCCTTGCGGCTACTATTTGAGCAAAAGCACCGCAATCTCTTTACGTCTTCAAGAGAACTTTTTTTCTACTTTCATACGTGACATTTTTCTCACAGTAAGTGATAATACGAATGCGCGCCACCCTGAGCTGGCAAGCAGGAAGCGTTGTCAGCGTGGCTTTGTCTTTATGTATTATATTATATTTGACATTATATATTATATGACTATTATATTATTATTATTATATTTATATATTTACACTTTCTCAATATATATGAAGTGAGGCCGCCAATTTACGTAGTGATAACACTAGTAATAATAATGATAATAATAACAGCGGGCCGATAGAGAACTGTCGTGTAGCGTTCACTCGAGTAGTTCGGCAGCGTCGTGCGTCCACTCGCTTGCTGCTGGTGCCGGAGATTCTTTAAAGAATTGTCGCTCAGCAGCACCTATCACTCAATGATAATAATTAATTACTGAACACATTTCAAGCGGATTACAAGCGGCAGTACACTGCTGAGACTGATCTCCTCCGTGTAACCAAGGGCATCCTATGCAGCAAAGATTCCGGAAATACTGCTATCCTAGAGCTGTAGACGTAACGGCTGCCTTCGTAACCAGCGACTGAAAAACGCCTTCCAGACATTATTCCTGAATGTATGCAAATTTCTTTTAACTAAACAACCATACAACTGAAGTGCTGCTCAGGTGAGACCCCATGCGTGTGGCTGGAATAAAAGCTTATGCGCCTCCAACAGGTGATGTTGCTGTGCGAATCTCAACACGTGGTCGGAATTAAGGTGACATCTTCGACGGCTGCATAATTTCTAAAAGCTTCGTTCAGAAGTCTGCTAGCCACCACTGCTAGCCACTAGGTCCTATCCACATGTAAGATTATGAGCTGTCTTCCACGGTGGCTTTGAAGGAATCCCTAGTTTGATCGTAAGAATGACCGTAGTCTGCTGTGCTAGAAGAGCTTGGATGTAATGTATCTCTGTTTGTAACTCCACAAAGTCATAAAGACCACGTGGGTGTTACCCAGGAGAGTTTTGTATAGCACACTCACAGCCTTAGCGGCTTTTGGTACGCATTCGGTAGCCAACAGACTTCGTAACACGCAACACAGAGAAAGTGGGAAGCATAGCAAGAGTTAGAAGAGCAGTTGTGGTAGTGAGTAGCATAGAAGTAGCAGCACAGAACCGCTGAAAAAGATGCGCCGTAGTCGGCAGTAAGAGAGTAGTTGTCGTTGCATAAGAATTGTAGAAGCGAGCTCCACAGTTTAGGACCAGGATTGCTTCTGGTTAGTCAATGGATACAAATGCATAACCAACATCATTAATATGTCATTAGCCTCAGGTCAGGTCCCAGCACCTTTCAAAAAAGCTGTAGTCAGGCAACTTCTCAAGAAAGCTACACTAGACCGAGAGAACTTAAGCAACTACCGCCCAGTCTCCCTTCTACCATTCCTATCAAAGACACTGGAACGGGTCGTGGCAGACCAGCTGAACTCGTATGTCGAAACCTCACACCTTGCTAGTAAGTTCCAGTCTGGCTTTAGAGCTAATCACTCCACAGAGTCAGCATTGCTTCGGGTATACAACGACCTACTTAGGAATGCAGACATGGGTAGAGTGTCTCTTCTTGTTTTGCTCGATCTTTCGGCAGCTTTTGATACCATCGATCACAAAGTACTTCTAGAGCGCCTCTCATCTCGCCTGGGCATCACTGGCACTGCTCTGCAGTGGTTCAGGTCCTATCTCAGTGGGAGACTCCAGAGTGTTGACGTGAATGGACAAAGATCATCTGAAGTACCTCTAAAATATGGAGTACCTCAGGGCTCTGTGCTAGGTCCGGTCCTTTTCACCGTTTATACTCTCCCTCTCGCTGATGTGATTGCCAAGCACAATCTAGGCTTTCACTTCTATGCGGATGACACTCAGTTGTACCTTTGCTTTGATCCCTCCCAGCCTTCGAGAACCTCAAATTCTCTCAACTCACTTGCTGCATGCATTGATGACATCCGATCATGGATGGCAGCAAATTTTCTAAAACTAAACGATGATAAAACTAACTTACTAGTTATGGGCAAACCTAGTGTTATTCAGAAATTGGAAAGGCTGACTTTCAAAATTTGCTCTGCCAGCATATCTCCAGTTACATCAGCTCGAAATCTAGGTGTCATATTCCAAAGCGACCTCTCGTTAGACGACCACATCAGCTCCACAGTCAAATCAGCCTATTTTCAGCTTCATAACATTGCTAATATTAGGGCTTGTTTAGATAAGGATACCACGTCCAAGTTGGTCCATGCATTCGTGACATTTCGTCTCGACTTCTGCAACTCACTGCTTACTGGCCTACCAGCTTGTGCGATCAGGCGATTGCAGCTGGTGCAAAACTCTGCAGCTAGGCTTGTCTGTCGTGAGCGTCGCAGTTGCCACATTACTCCACTTCTCGCCGACCTGCACTGGTTACCAGTCAAGCAACGGATTGACTTCAAGGTTTTGTCGCTCACTTTTAGGTCTCTTCATTCTATGGCTCCAGCCTATCTTTCAGAGATACTACCCCATCAGGCAAAGCATCGTACCACTCGCTTTTCGGAATCTAACAGTCTAGAAATACCTCGTACAAACCTTAAATCCTTTGGAGACCGTGCATTTAGCTCGTATGCTCCCACAGCCTGGAACTCCCTCCCGACCTGCATCAGAACATCCCCTGACCTGACAACATTTAAAAGAAACTTAAAAACATACCTATTTAGGACAGCATTTAGTGGGTCCTTGTGATTCGTCCTTGATGTGCTTATGCGTGCTGACACTGTTCATGCTGCCACTTACCACATTTGCATGCTGACCCAGTGCATGTAACCCCTAACCATGTTATTCATTTTGTTTGTTTTTCAAGCATGATTTTACTTACTATTCTATTGCGTATCACTTTGTAGCAAATGTAAAGCGCCTAGAAAGAGATTAAGTTCTCTGAGGGCGCTTTATAAAGTGCAATATTATTATTATTATTGTTAAAGTAAAGTTCCTACGCTGACTCACAAGGCTCATCGGCACTTGGTTCGTCTTTATATTCAGCTAAACTGTTGCACCGTTTTTCGTTTCTCTTCTTTCGCTCCTGTATAAACAATAAATTAGAAGTTTTATTCCTCAGCTTAAGGACCATTGGTAGCAGAGTGCTGGTCCAAGACTTTGTAGTTCGCTTCCACAACTCTTATGCAACAAAAAAACCACACTCCTGGGGCTGATTATGATAGAACCTTTAAAGCCTTACCGAGTCACAACTTCCATGCTACTAACTACACCAAATGCTCTCGTGAGTCAGCTATGCTTCTCACTTTTCCTTTTGCATATGAAATGAAGTATTTTTGGTGCCGCATTGTATCGAAAGCTGTCTAGGCTGTGGGTGAGCTTTCCGAAACTCTCCGGCTCGCTTTAACTGCGGGAATTCGCCGAATGACCATAGAGCGAGGCAGGAGCGAAGCTGCCGAGTCGAGCTGTTGCAAGCCCGTTGGCTGAAGTCTGCGAGCTTTGAAAGGAGTCGGTTGCGAGTTAACGTCGGCAGACGGCGGCCGAGACTGTATGCAGGAAAAGAGGGGAGGTGATTATTTCAGAATTCATTACAGAACGTAAATGTATACGCCGGTTGTGAGCGTCGACTCCAAATGAGCCTACATTTTAAGTTCTAGCTCCTCTACCTGTCGAGTAAACCTCAAAGCAACCACCGTAAGCCACAAAGCATTTAGAACAAAAACATTCCAATAAAAGTTGCTACAATTTGTTCAATTATCCTCGCAGAATGGTCCGTCTCACACTCTGTCTCTCTTGCTCCTTCCCCCCTTCTCTCTCTCTCTCTCTCTCTCTATATATATATATATATATATATATATATAGACAGAGGGAGAGAGAGTGAGAGAGAGGGGCATAGAAGAAGAAAAATAAATAAGTATATATATATATATATATATATATATATATATATACATATATATGTATTAAGCCAAACCTGGCCTGTTCGAAATAATGTATTTGCATAAGACAAACATTTACAGTTAGCTTTGATACAACTTTGCTCGCATAAGACTGAGCATACGACTTGAGTCAATGCATACGCTGTACACATACCATACGATACTCTGTCGATCGGCTAGCGAAACTGGTGACACCCTAGAAATCGCTATTCATAATACAACATAATACACAAAATAATCAATAACATAATTCACATTGTAGTTTACAAAAGATGATGAGCTGCATCTATGATTTACTGATTCGACATAGTAAATGTGCATCGATCCTATGGAGGAATTAGTTTCTTAGGTTGAACAGAGATTGAATTTGTCCACCTTCCCTGATCTGTACTCTCAAATCACCTCAGCAACTATGGGCTTAGCAGCAGCACAGCGAGGTGCAAATACCTAACCTGCATTGTCACGATCTTTTTTGCTAGCTCAAATACGGGAAATAAATCGCACGCCTGCAATTCATCTTCGCCATCAGCCGTCTCTGCCGTTCCTTCATGCATCTTCAACTCTAAATGATTAGCAGAAGTGCTGATATCAGGTAATTTTCCACGTTTATAGGAACTGCCTCTATAATGTCAGGCAGGTTGGAGAATGCTGCATAAGAGAGCCACTCTGATAAGTGCGATAGTAGTTCCGAAATGACCAAATTACAGGAAGCTTCTGATTACCAAGTAACATGCAACCCAAATACAACAATTCAGCATGACCAAAGCACGTACAAACTGTGCAAGCCTTAGTTTCAATCTATACGAGGATACGATTTCTTGGGGAAACCCACCAATACATGCCATTTACTCCCGCAATTTCGGCTTTGTAGCATTATTACCCAGCGTTTGGACTTGGAGAAATCGCTGTGCAATCATAATCAATTCCTGCGATTAAGACCCTGCAGCCTTCCGCTCGCCTCGGGAAGCTCTATCGGTAATATTATTAATAATAATATCAATATTAAACGTGATAAAGGGGATCCACAGAACCTAATCTCCTATTAGATGCTTTATTTTGTTTCAAAAGAAAACGATCAAATGGTGAGTGGAAATATCACCCTCGATAAACAACATGAATAGCACGATTAGAGGTGACATGCATAGGGTCAGCACTCAAGTGTGGTTAGTGGCAGCAAGCAACAGTGTCATCAAGCATAAGCACATAAAGAGCGAATCACAAGGACCCACTACATATTATCACAATAGGTGCATTTTAGTTTATTTTTAAATGTGATCAAGTCAGAAAATGCCTTGCCGGATGCCGGTAGTGAATTCTAGTCTTTGGGAGCATGCAAACTAAAGGCACGGTCTCCCAATGATTTGAGGTTTTTCGAGGTGTAGGTAAACGGTCATTTTCCGAAAAGCGGGTGGTACGATGCTTGTCGTGGTGAGGCGGTATATCTGGTTAGTAGGCTAGAGCCAAAATATGAATGGACCGAAAAGTGAACGACAAAACGTTGTAGTCGAATCAATTATTCTGTCCAGCTCTATTGATGGACGGTACAGAAAAGCCTGGATCAGTAAGCTGTTGAACACTACTCTTACTGTCATGCTGAGAGACTATGCCGTGGAGGTTATGCAGTGGATATGGTTGCTGCGACCCCAGGTATTTACTGAGTCATGTTCGCTGTATCTTGACAGCTTCCTACACCACTGGAGCTCGCCTAACGAGAAAAATGGGTAATTATTATATTATGTGTGGCTCGAGTCAGCATAGGCTGATACATACCGTCGTATGCAGCTTGTTTTTGTCTTTTGGAGCTCGAGTTAGCTATCGTGGCCACTAACTAGAGCATAAACTGATACCTACCGTCGTATGCAGCTTGTTGTTGAGTCGGTCTTTTGGAGCTTGCGACGGCTCACCTCTTTATTCAGCCGCCACACAGTGGCTGACGTGACCCTGCCTGTAATTAAGCTGATGAACGAGTCAAAGGCCGAGGCTTGGCGCCATTATACCTAACTGAACTGCTGCGCCCCTCTTAGCCTTGTCGTGATCCCGGACCCTCTTTGGTCGATTAGTTAGCTGTCTCACTCCAAGATGTGAACGTCATTGAGACAGAAGATTTTTTCTCCGCAGGTTCGGCACTGTGGCATTCACTTCTACGACTAATAGGAAGCGACATCATATTCCATCCAAATGTTCGGGTCACATTTTTATCATTTTTATTAACCCTGAGGTTCTACCTCCGAACTCCTCTCTTACCTGACTGCTCTTCTGACTCAGCTGTTGGCTCCCTCATTCTCTTTGTTCCTTGAGGTCTAGTCGATTGGCTAGCCATTTGGTTGAATAGCAAACTCGTACGGAAAGCCGCTTGGGAGTGCACTGTAAGAAAAAAAACACTCCTGCATAACTCAAACTCCGTTTTCATACTTAGCAGAATCACTGACAAAGATACGTTGCATTTAATTGCGGATTCTGCTAGTTCACGAATACTTTTGGTCGGAGGATGCCGACCGCGCGAAAACTGGAATGAACAGCACACAATGCACCAAGCACGGAGTATGTCCACCCAACGTCAGCAACCGCAACCGCTGGACAGAAGTGCGGATTAGACGCATTTTTCCTTCCGTGCATCGCGACCAAGTCATTTCCGGCTGCTCTGTCCCGGGGCGGCTGGGCAAATCGGCTGAGTGAAAGCAAGTGAGAGCACAGGCCTCCTTTCAGGAATAGAGCAGAGCAATTTCGCCACCGGTTGTTATCGTACCTCCAGTTAGGGGCTACTGGCCTTCGCTGGGTAGTCAAAAAAAAGAGACGGTGCCACTTCGGCTACCGCCACGAAGACTTTTTTGTCTAGCGCTAGGAAGACTCTCCTACTAATAATGCCTGCTTCCTCCGTTACACCTGTGTCCGCTGAAGGTAAGGCGATCCTTAATTTTCACAGAATAGGTGGCATAGAAGCGAGCAAGAGGTGACACGTAACGAGATATTCCAGATATTCATCTAATAATTTTATTATAATAAAGTTTTAAAACAAGATATTGTATTATGATAATTTAATGATATGGTAAAAATAATTATATTTTACAAATATTTTTGAATAATTCGAGGAATTTAAAATGTATGTGACCGGCTTGTGTGAGCATGAATAGCGAACCTAATGCTTCTGCATCCACGTGAGCACTTGAATGTGCGGAGCGAAGAAGAAGAAGGCAACAGCGTTCTGTGGGATTGATCGTAGAAAGGTGAGCAACAGGTTGAATATGGTTGAGAAACCTATTCGGCCTATTCGGCCACGGGTCGCTGAATATGGCGACCACTGTCTCGCTTGGAGACAGGATTACCGTGCCGTTTGTGCACAGAGGCACATGGAGGAAGAATGAGCCTAGCGCAGCTTTACCGTCTGGCAGCACGAGTACTTGGTAAACGGTACTGAATCGTGAACTGCAGCCACAATGTATGCAGTCTGGAGCCCGAAAGTGATGCCAGAGCAGGTTCTGGACATGCGGAACAGCTTGAGCTGGGCACGAGGATTTCTGGCCCCTTGATAGACTTGGCGAGTTTCGCTCCCTGTCAAGGTTACAACCAGTGGGTTACTTTTGAATTCGGCAATGAGCTGAAGGATCGCAAACGAAAGCACTGCCGTACAATCACCAATGCTTTCATCTGCGCTCTTGAAATGAAGGTTACAATCATTATTGCTTCATTCGTGTTTAAGCAATAACGAATGCCAGCCAACCCTCGTGAAGTCTAGTGTTTGAAATTAGCTGCTTTGGTTCCGTCAGTCGGATGCACACCCAACCACATTTTCAAACGCTCTTGAACTGCTCGGAGTCAACCAAAGTGTTCACCTATTCGGACGCTTCATATCTAGGCTAGCTACATTTCAAATTAAGGCTTGTGGCATCTAGATAGCATTTAGGCAAGAGGTGCATTACAATACAAGCCACGCTTCAACGCTATGCATGTCACGCCAACAGTAAGTGCACTATCTACTCCGAGTATGAATGCAACATTGAAAGACTGTCAATTCATTACGAGCATCATTTAGCCAAATACAGAAAATTGGCAAAAATTCAAAAATTGGGAAAAGCAGTAGCAGCAGCAGCACTGACTCTCAAAGTTGAAATGTAACTTCAAAAATTTAAAATACATCATGAAATACGGATGATCTAAGTTTTTTACCAGTGCAGCTCCTTAAATAAATGCTCAAGCGATGGCGGAAATATGTGGGTTTAACCGATAAAAACGAACTGTCAGACCTGGGCAGCCACAATTAGCACTGGCTTGCAGATCGGTGAGCCATCACGGCTGAGATTTGGCTCAGCTAGCAGCTCACACTTATCAGCATTAGCTTTGATTATAGAACCTAAAATTTGTTTCTATTCGTGCCTGAGCGTGCGATACAAATTTTACGTTTGTATGAGAATCGTTATTGCTTATGGTGTAGCCTACAGTATGGCAGCACACTGTAGGCCTATTTTTTGTTATTGCCTTTCTGCTTAAAATTTAAGCTACTGCCTGAAGTGCCTTCTATATTAAGTTGCTTACTTTGGCAGCTTGTAATGTTTCAGGCAAGCCATTCAAGCGATCAAGGGGAGCTGCTGCTAATGTAATCGTGCTTTTCCACCTGCATCTTCCAATATCGTCAATAATCCCAATGCCAACGCCAGCCAGATGATTAGTGCTAACACTACAGCCGCTCTCAGGACTCTAGGAGCCACTTACTAAGTGGAACTCTTCGACACTATTTCAAGAAGCGGCGTGATTGATGCAGTAGTATGCATCAAATGTCACACACAAGTTGGTCTCACTCTACTCTCAGCACAGGCTTTGGCCAGCAAATCTCCTGTACTTGAGTCGTAATGTATATTTAGTATCAGCCTACTTAGAGTCAACGATATTAAATTCCTCTCAGTCGAGTCTGCCTATTCTATTTAGATAATGTGACTCCATTTATTGGAGGCCTTAAAAAAGGAGACCAAATTAGTTCACCAATGTTAGTGGTGAAAGCATTTCGATTGCCTGTGAGCGTCTCCAGCATCACACTCACGACGTTCTATCACGTCTCTCTGCCCTGCACTGCCTGCCAAACAAGGAGAGCATTGAATTAGAGGTCAATTTTTTGCTTTTACGAACATGCCGTCAGTTCACATAACTCTAAAGGTTAGGAAAAATTGCACACCTTATCAAGACCCTTCCAGGCAAAAAGAGGAAATGAAAAGTAAGCCATGCAAATGTGACCGAAAAAAAAAGTATTTTCCAAGGCAATCTTCCATTCTCATGTATTCGATGTCACTACATCGATTATTCTGTAAGTGAAAATACACGGAGAAAATCTAGGCTCCTAATTACTATTACGGATGATGCTCTCACCCTTCAAACGAGTGCAAGTGATTGTCAGTACTTTACGTTTTACGAGTCTTTTCTTTTTGTTACACTTTCAGACTCCACCAGTTGCAACACACTAAAATACACTGACGAGCGTCAATCTCTTTCCAAGTTAGCAGACAAGATTACTAAACCTTAAGGAACCTAAATCTTACATGATATGTGATAGACTTTGGTAAGCATGAGCCAGAGGGGATTGCAAGCATTCGCTTTGCCGACGGTGCACGCAATTTGAGAGAAACATTGAGGTCGAAAAGGCGTGGACTCGCTGTGGCGGCCAATGAATAATTTAAACAAGTGACTACTTCATAATTTTACATGCATGCACTTGGATAAATGTGACAATTATGGCGTGAACGTAGACCGCCATATCTTGAAAGTGCCAGCTTTTCTTTCTAAAAAATAGGTTTTATAATACTACTTTTGATTAGAGGTGATTCTAGATAGTAGATAGATAGAATGCCGTATTAATATATATATATATATATATATATATATATATGTATATATATATATATATATATATATATATATATATATGTATATATATATATATATATATATATATATATATATTCCTGTGAGTATTTGTGTTATGTGAATAGGAGAATCACTTCAGAAAGTTGGTTAAAGAAAAAAAGGGTTGTTATAAGACTAGTGATTTCACTAAGAATCAAAGACTTGGTGAAACATATGCGAACTTTAAATGGATTTATTCACACGTGCACGTGCAGTTGACTGGGAAATATAGATGGCGATAGCCATTGCAATCGTGAAAGCGGGTTTGTACACTTTTGCAGTCACATAAATTCAGGTGACTGTTTTATGTGAAAACTGTTGTTAGAGACACTATAAATCAGCAATTGACGAAATAAAAAGCCACTCTTACATGAGGTATAGGCATTCCAGGAACATACATTTCATCGTCACACTGATAGGACACAGTTAAAATGTAAAAGACTGGAGGTTTTATTGACAGGCAATAAATTGTCAGTTTTCATGCCTAGGCTTATCATTCTAAATCATTTCATACGAATAAGGTATATACGAATGAGAGTGCACACGTTCTGTGAACCTTAGAAAACAGCAAATCATCGTACCTACATTATGTGACAGCTGATTTCTGCGGCTCTAGAATGACTTAATATGGTTTCACCAAGCGTTGATTGCGAATGTAAACATTGTCTGTTTTCGCAGAAAAAAGCATGCCATATATTTTTATTTTGGCTCAGGAAGAATTCTCGAGACATTCTCACGTTTTGTTGTGGGGATCGTTGTGCCGAGAGCTTTCTTTTCGTTTCAAGTGCTCTCGCTTTCGTCAAACTCCTGTCTTTTGAAATACCCATTTTATTTTGACTACATGTTGCCCTGTTTTGTTTTAGCTGCCTGAGTTCCAATTTCGAAATATAATTTATTTCACAATGCCAAGTTGTACGTATTGATACGGATTCATCATTGATGTTTTTGAGTATTCAAAATATCTGGTGAATTTGAGCAAGTAATTATGCTTACTCGTTATTAGATAATCTGTCTACTAACATAATCTGACAGTAGATGTGCATCCGTTTCAGAATTAGTGGTATGCAAATAAGTGCGTACATGCAACTTTAAGCGGATGCATCCTTTATCGCACGTCTGACTTTTGTATTACTTCCGGTGCCTTTGGTAAACACGAAAGAGAGAAGATATGATTAATCCTTTAAGGAAAGCTCCCTAAATAAGTTTTTAGTCTGCCTATTGGATTTTGAGTGAGACTGTCTGCATGCTTGCTGTGTGAACCGAAGGCCATCGCTAAATATCAATGAATAGAATTGATACAGCTAAGTTCAAATTAGCATACATAGAAATGATAGGTAAAATTTATTAATAATAAAATAACCTATTAGCTTATAAAGTTATACATAAAACCGGATTTGTTAAAGTAATCTGAATACAAGGATAGCACAGTGGAATACATGATAACAGATATAATAGTTTAAATGAATGCAATGGCTGAATTCTAGAGACAACTAAGCGACCTGTCTTCAAAGTATACACAAGTTTGCGTGGTCGGAAATAGCAATCGTATGGTTGAATACTCACACACAAGAATTGAGCAAAGTTTTTTTAAGGTGGATGTAAGCAAACAACTCACCACAGCAATCACACCACGCTGAAAATGTCACGGACGTAACTAAATGAGCTGATTTTAAATAAACGGCAATCCAGGTAATGGCACTTGAGTCGAACGTGTGAGCAATGGTTCGGACGTTGCCATCGATACCACATCCTGCCAAGCTGCACCAAGACCCACAGGATCCAATGTGTGAAGAGCTCATCACCACTGTTTTATCTGAAAGCAAACTGTAATATTCACAATACAATGGAGTCAGACTCCAACCGAACCTGTAGCCAACCTATTATAAAAATCTGAAGATTAGATTGTTTCCTGCCAATCAAAGTTAAACAGGTGATTATTTAATTCAATGGAAAGATCTGACAGCAGCAGGTAACAGTAACCGGTATTGTGAATTTTTCCTGGATTGGTGACGTACCTGAACAATGACATCAAACTCAGACACGTCATAGGATTTGACATTTGATTACCCTACATCCCTCAAAGCCTAGCATTGGTGATTATCAAGTTAGCCAATTCATTTGCTGGCTAAATCATTGTAGTCTATACCTTAGAAACTCCAATTGATTACAACCTATCCTTCCCTTATGGATAGCATTTCCTGCATGCAAGTATATATTGACCTTGATTCCAAAGTCGTCATCTAAACGGCATATACAATGGCCATTATTGCCACGACATTTATGTAGAGCGGAAATGTGATGCATCTAAAATTTAATAACCTTCCAGCGTATTGCAGAACTATACTTTTTTTCTAGTCACAATTCAAATGTGAGCTCAAAAGAGTTGCACTTGAGAGTTGAATATATTTCGTATCTGTAATGATCTTTGTAACTTGTACTGCCCTCGAGCTTTAAGAAATCTTTAGAGTGATCATACAAATATTTCTAATTGCACTGGGCAATTTAATGGGCAAATAACTAATAATATAATTACTTAACAGAATAAAGCTTTCATTTAATTTAACGTTTAGCTGATTAAGTTGATACGTTAAAGAAGTTTGGTTAGGTTTCTATCTACCAACGGATTTGCTAAAGAGGTCATATATGTACATTGTAAACATTTCAATGAAACCGGTTTTCATCTCGAAGTTGACCAAGTAGGCCGTTTCCAGGGTGAGAAAAATATCAAATTCAAGCAATGGAACAGCCTCATTCCCTTCAGTAGTCGTGAACTAAACCCTTGTATAGAATCCAGAGGAAGAAAATGCCTCTTACAGAGTGGCAATCCTCACACGTGGCTCTGAGATCAACCTCACGACTGGTGGGCAGCCCAGCATGTTTGGCCGTTTCTTTGTTACACAAATTTCCTGAAATAAACTTTCCAGGTGGCTCTTCGTGCGTTAATGGAATACAAAATACAAAGTCCAAAAATTGTCGCACTAGACGTAGATACTGGCGTGCTGCAGTTGCTCACATGATAAATTGGTTGAGTCATTTTGTAAGTGATTGCGAGAGTCTAAATATGACTGCCGATGTATAATCCATCCGTAGCTTGTGAAAGTGATTGATGCATTACTCACTATCAGATGTCAACATAGATAGGTCAGGGGTTTGCATATCATTTAAGAGTAATCAAATCAACCATTTTAATGGCCTTTCATCCGTTCGTGCACGACAAATGTATGATACTCAGATAATCTCGAAACGGCCATGGATAGATTTGTGCTACTGCTTGTATTAAAATCAGGAGGTTTTGGCCGTCCTCAAAGTAAGTTCTTCAATGTTTAAAAGTATGTGAAGGAATTAGACAATCACCTGCAAGTACTAGATGTCAGTAATCGAGGAAGCATCGCGGATATCGCTGGTGTGAGATATAATATACACCTTTCCATTTCATTTACTACTTTTGATTACTAGGTATACACGTCTACATAAGGGTTGTTGCATTTTGCTGCCTGTTTTTCTGCTGACAGACGTTGAAAGATTAACTTCAACCCAGTATCACGGTATTCGTAAAAATCGACCGATTGATCTAATAGCTTTAACAAAGTAAAGCTGTTTAAATAAATAAATAAATAAATATATATATATATATATACATATATATATATATATATATATATATATATATATATGCGCGCTCGTGTGTGTGTGTGTGTGTATGTGTGTGTGTGTGTGTGTGCGTGTCCTTGATCTGCTCCGTGAAGTTTGAGCTCGTCGCATGGCTGGCTTAAATAAAAATTTAAATATAATTCAAAATACAAATTTAATAAATAAATAAATAAATAAATAAATAAATAAATAAATAAATAAATAAATAAATAAATAAATAAATAAATAAATAAATAAATAAATAAATAAATAAATAAATAAATAAATAAATAAATAAATAAATAAATAAATAAATAAATAAATAAATAAATAAATAAATAAATAAATAAATAAATAAATAAATAAATAAATAAATAAATAAATAAATAAATAAATAAATAAATAAATAAATAAATAAATAAATAAATAAATAAATAAATAAATAAATAAATAAATAAATAAATAAATATAAATATATATATATATATATATATATGTATATATATATGTATATATATACATGCGTATATATATATAAATATATATATATATATATATATTTATTTATTATATATTAAATTTGTAAATTAAACGTTTAAGAATAGTGGCTTCAGATGGGGTGAATATTAAAATATTAGATTGGATGTAATTAATCATAACGGAGGCCCATGCTTATCATTGCAATTAAAAGTTACTACCGACAGGCACAGTCTGTCTGAAACGGGGTTGCAATATTCTCACTACTTTTTAGTCTAGATGGGCAGCTGTTTTAGCAACGTCTTACTTTGTAAAGATCTTGAACCGAAATTGCTTATGAGCGGCCTTGCCCTTAACCTAAATAGTGGATACACAGCCTTGTAAATTTGACATTTAAAATTTTACGCGTATGGTAAAATGAAACGAGGATTTATTTTATTCGGGAAATACATTGTTGAATCCTGAGAAACGGATCCATAATAAAGGAATTCTCGTGAGGACGGAAAGTAACTGGAGTTACAGCAGAGCTTGTACCAACACACACACACACACACACACATGCACACACACACACACACACACACACACACATATATATATATATATATATATATATATATATATATATATATATATATATATGTATATATATATATAAACACATTAGGGGATGCGTCGCTAAACGAGACTGGCTGAGCGAATGCAACCCAACAGCAAAATAGTATGATGGGTTTATAGCAATCCTTGGATTGGCACGAGAACACTGTCCAGAATTAAAACACTGATATAAAGATGGTTAAAGAGAATGCATGCATACGCAAGCTCACTTTGAGAAAGCATCTCGTTTGCCGATCGCCGATCTCGCGGGTTCTGCAGCCACCGAGAGCATGACGCCTGCTTTGCTTGCATAGCAGCATCTGTTCGCTTGCTAACCATTGCTTTCATGTTGTTCTAGGCCTCAATTCAACTGCAGAGGTTGATGGCATAACATGTACATGTTCCGAGGCCGTACAACGATATGTGAGAGCAGATCTAGGATGCATTAATAGCAACAGCAGCTTTAGTACGGAAATTCCGCACACTCGGTGTAGAGTTTCCGACGAACGACTCGCCATTCTTAGAATGAAGGTGCTTCATCTTCTGCTCCGACAGTCACCTGGCGGACGGTTGCTCAGGTGGGAAGGGAAACTCCATATACAGTCATCTCGGCCAAGCTGAATATTTTTTCCGGATTTGTCGTAACGACCTGCAAGCTTACGTATCGTCCAACCGTGGACGGTGGGCACGTAAGGATTTCATTCTGACAATTCTTCATCTGTCCGACGAAGTGAGCGCACAGCGAGCCGTTGAAGAATCCGGAAACGAGAGTCGGGCTCGAGCCGATGCGCAAATCATAGTCGTGTGGAACTCCTGAACGGAAATAGCTGTTACCACGAGTGGCTTGTGGGTTGGGCTCAGCGAATAGGACGAAGGGTGGCGGCTGCTTGAGCTCCCTGGCGTGCCTTCTCCTGAACTCGCGCTCCATGCATCCCTTCAAATCGTCAGTGAGCTCAGTATCTGACTGTGGGGCGCGAGCCGGAAGGAGCCCAGCAGGCCTTCCTTCCTAAGGTCTCCTAGGAGCAGTTGAGAACAATCACTCGGCGTAATCGGACTCTTCCGAGGTACAGCCCGTTTGGTGGAGCTTCCTGACGGGACACAGAGCTGACCTGAATGTATTGGCCGAGGTTGTAGCGAATCAAGTTTTAGTACACGTTTTTTATTGGACGCTTTTTATGGGTGCCAGGTATTCTATGGGTGCCACACCTTGAGGGCTGGCGATACGTCATTCATCCTGGTGGTGGATGTCTGGAGTTGTCTCTTTATTCTCTCGTGCAATATCACGATCGGCTATATTCAGGCATAAAAGGACTTTTCTGAAGGATTTAACCCCATAAAATGAGGTGAGCCCACATCAGCAGCCCTCAGAATAAGCCCGGCTCACCAGTAGACCACCTAATGGGCCTATAGGTAGCTTAAAGCGAACCACCGGAAAGAGATGCACATTCTCGCTTGACAGCCTATTGGTCCCACCCCATCTTTATCAGCTGGGAGAATAGGAGGTGGAAGTGGCAAAGGCACCGCATGACATCTCCAACGATGGCCGTCAGGATGGCTGCAAGCACCATTCAAAAGAGCTGCTGTTCTTTAACACACTAGCTTGCTTGCATACAGGCATGTGCAATCGGGCACTTGGAGTAAGTGCAAAACTCTGCAGCTAGCCTTGTCTGTCGCGAGCGTCGCAATTGCCACCTCACACCACTTCTTAATAACCTTCACTAGCTACCAGTCAAGCAACGGATTTAATTCAAGGTTTTATCGGTCACTTGTAGGTCCCTTCATTCATTGGCCCCACCTGACCTATCAGATCCACTCCCCCACGTGGCCAAGCATCGTACCACCCGCTTTCCGGAAACACAGTTTACCAATACCTGGCACAATCCTCAAATCTTTAGGAGACCGTGCATTTAGTACATATGCTCCCAAAGCCTGGAACTGCTCCCGACTTCCGTCGTGACATCCCTTGTCTGAACACATTAGTTAGCCAGCTGTGAAGGCGCCTCGTTAACGTGCTACGAACGTCCTGCAGTGTCTCGATAGAAGAGCCCGCAGCGGCCTGAATCGCTTGAGTTCTTAATGGTGGGCTAAGCAAGCAGCCGCACTGCTGAGCGCTAGTGGGTGGGATCACCAACCGTTGCTATTGCATGGGGCCGTCACTGCGACTTTCGTGACGTTATGCTGCCCTCTTAGGTCGACGTAAATCCACGGGTAGGAAGGAGCTGTATCCATAAGAGCATAGGTGGTTGTATCGCCGTCGAATGCATAAGCCGGTTTGCAGCACGATGGGGGAACGTCCTTAGACGTCATCGACTGGTTAGCTGGCTTGTCTGCACGGAGAAACATTTCAAGATCAGGCGCCAACTTTTGACTTTACTAGTAACGTGACTGGTCGAACAGAGCATACTAACTCTTCACCGAAAAGTCTTCATCAAGTAAAGTCGATGGGGGCCAAGCTTGCCCATTGTTCTCAGCGACAAGCATACTATTCAACTCAGTTTTGTAAAGAAAACGTAGTGAAAGTCAGCTCAGTACTTACTTAAAGATACAATCTCCGGTGTTCCAAGGCCTGCAGCGAAAAAGTGTTACAATTTCAGGCTCGATCGAATGCAGCCCAATTTCACGTTGTGCCGGATCTAGAAACTCATGCCTCAACGGCCGCCGTTTCTGACGTAGCCATCGATAATAACGAAGGTTGTCAAATATATATTGGGTGCACATTACTAAGAAAATATTTAATTCACCTTAGGCTATTTTCTTACCAAAAAATAAAAACATAATTTTACTGAGAATAATGATGGGGATAAAGACAAAGAGAGCTCTACTAGCCTCATGTGAATTTTAAGCAAAACGAATATATAACTAATGCATCTAGAGTCGTAAGAGAACTTCATCGGCATCCAGGTGCTCCAAGCATGCATCATGGTAGGCTCTCACTAATCGGTACTTAAATGCTAGAAACTAGATATACATCAATTTAGTCTTAACGACCTTCAAAAGACTGAATTGATTAATCATGATGAGCCAAGAGTGAAAAATGTCCCACATAGCTGAACTCATTTCAGAAGTACAAATACTATTGAGAAACTAATACAATTTCTGCTACAAGTTGTCTTTCTCTCAATGATCTAGATTTTCAAAAGCGTTTGATGCACTTCAAGCAGATTAGCAGACAGGCTACTACAATGGAGTGATCGTCTTTTGGCTGGCAACGATATCAGCGATTAGGAGAAAGCAGGGTGGGTCATCATTTCCCATGCCGGTACTCGACCATGTGGCGCCGGAATCCTAGAACTCGGTGTTTGTTTTTTAAATCAATGGATGCCAGCTTTTAGGTTGCCAACTTCGGCATTTCAGCTAGCAGGACGGGACTTTCGCATCTGGAATACATTTCCGCCACTGCAGGTATTGCTGCGCAGTCGCTGCTTTCTAAAATAACCTTGATAACTGCCACTGGTTGTGGCTGTCATGGTCTTGGTAGACGTCGTCGCCTTAGTCGTGGTCGGCAGAGTCGTTGTCGGCTGAGTTGAGACCGGCTGAGTTGTTGACACCTTAGTTGTTGTTGGCTGAGTCATTGTAGGCTGTTTCATGGTCGGTTGAATCGTGGCCGGTTGAGTCGTGGCCGGCTGAGTCGTTGTTACCTTATTCGTTGTCAACTGAGTCGTGGTCGGCTGAGCGGTTGTTGGCTGAGTCGTGGTCGGCTGAGTCGTGGTCAGCTGAGTTGGTGTCGGCTGAGTTGTGGTTGGCTGACTCGTTGTAGTCTTAGTCGTTGTCGGCTGTGTCGTCGTCGGCTGAGTCTTCGTTGGCTGAGTCGTTGTCGGCTGATTTATTGTCGGCTGAGTCGAGGTCAGCTGAGTTGTGGTCGACTGAGTCGTGGTCGGCTGAGTTGCTGATGGCAGTGTCAAGGTCGGCTGAGTCGCCGTTGGCTGAGTCGTCGTTGGCTGAGTCGTGGTCGGCTGAGTCGTGGTCAGCTGAGTTGGTGTCGGCTGAATTGTGGTTGGCTGACTCGTTGTAGTCTTAGTCGTTGGCGGCTGTGTCGTCGTCGGCTGAGTCTTCGTTGGCTGAGTCGTTGTCGGCTGATTTATTGTCGGCTGAGTCGAGGTCGGCTGAGTTGTGGTCGACTGAGTCGTCGTTGGCTGAGTTGCTGTTGGCAGTGTCGAGGTCGGCTGAGTCGCCGTTGTCTGAGTCGTCGTTGGCTGAGTTGCTGTAGGCTGAGTCGTTGTCGGTTGAGTCGTGGTCGGTTGAGTCGAGGTCAGCTGAGTTGACGTCGGCTGATTTGTGATCGTCTGAGTTGCTGTAGGCAGTGTCGTGGTCGGTTGAGTCGTTGTCGGCTGAGTCGAGGTCAGCTGAGTTGACGTCGGCTGACTTGTGATCGTCTGAGTTGCTGTATGCAGTGTCGAGGTCGGCTGAATCGTTGTCGGATGAGTCGTTGTCAGCTGAGTCGCTGTCGGCTGAGTCGTGGTCAGCTGAGTTGTGGTCGACTGAGTCGTGGTCGGCTGAGTCGTTGTCTGCTGAGTCGCCGTTGGCTGAGTTGTTGTAGGATGAGTCGTTGTCGGTTGAGTCGTGGTCGGTTGAGTCGAGGTCAGCTGAGTTGACGTCGGCTGACTTGTGATCGTCTGAGTTGCTTTAGGCAGTGTCGAGGTCGGCTGAGTCGTTGTAGGATGAGTCGTTGTCAGCTGAGTCGCTGTCGGCTGAGTCGTGGTCAGCTGAGTTGTGGTCGGCTGAGTCGCTGTTGGCTGAGTCGCGGCCTGCACGGCAGACACGGTTGCCGTCGTCACTAGCAGCTGTGACGCTGGCGGCGACGACGGCGTCTGCCGCTGTAGCTGGAGACTGGTGCCTGTGAACAACAAACAGAGCTCAGCGGCCATTGCGTCGCTGCGACGTTGTGACTGCCACGCCGTTGCAACGCGCCGGCGTCCTTGCTCCGCTAGAACGTAGAAAGCTGGAAATGAGGAGGTCGACGAGCGAACTCGTCCGGTGGCCTGGTGGGAGCGGAGGGCGTGCAGCGGCAGCACTTGGAAGCGCTTGGCACGTGGTAGGACGCACGATCGGGAGCGAGGCGTGGGCACTTGTCTGCTCAACTTTCTGAGCACGAACGGAAGAAGAGGAGGCGTGCATTTTCAAAAGTCGGCAAACGACGGCCGCCCCCATTTAGCTGCATCTGCTGGGCAGCACCCGCGCGCACTCGCCGATCAGCGTGACGGCAAATGTTAACTGATATTAGCTTTGTTTCAATACATATTTTACAATTACTTTTAATTTTAAATATTAATTTAAACGCACAGAAAATTGAATTTCATTTGATGCGTAACTCAATCGCGCCGGCGCCAGTCTCTCGTTGTCTTTCTTATTCATCTCGCCGCACCGTTTCTCTCAATTTATTTCACTTCTCTTCTCGCAGCTCTCTCTCTCTCTCTCTCACTCTCTCACTCTCTCGCTCTCTCTTTCTCTCTCTCTCTCTCTCTCTCTCTCTCTCTCTCTCTCTCTCTCTCTCTCTCTCTCTCTCTCTCTATTTATCGTTCTCCTCGATTGGTGACGCTACGGGAGCTTTTATCTTTGATCGTCGTTCGGGCAGAGACTGCTCGTTTAAGGCTAATTAGCAAATTAGTGTACTTGCGATGATAATATTTTCTTCAGAAATTTAGGAAACACAATGTCGCTGTGAGCTCAGCAGACCCCCAAGCTTGACCTCAAATTTCCGCCCATTTTCTTTCCCGCAGCAATTGCCAATTACAGCATGCGATCGCGATTGTCAATGGCTACTACTTGCTATGTGTCCCATCTAAATTGACAAGGTTTTCACAAAGTACTTGCTTGCCATAGGTGCGTTCGTGCGGGCGCACGGAACCGGCTCTTATTTCACGACGGATGAACTTCGGACGTCCTTCTCTCTTTTGCCAAAGCTTTTCTTAAAGGGACTATTATTGACACCTCAAATTTAAACGGCGGTCCTGTTCCTCCGAGAGCAGGGAGAGTCCGCCGTTGTCATTTTCCGGCGCAATAGCACTAGTGGTGGAACGGATGATGATCGGCAGCAAGCGAGAGAACAGGGAGCTACGCCAGCGACGATTCGCTTCTGGTATAAATAGTCAGGTGCCCGCGTGGTGGCGCTTCTCACCACTGCTTTGGAGCAGCTCTGCGTCGCGCTCGCTCGCCGGCGACGCTCCGCCGCCTGCTGTTCCGAGTTCGCAGGCGTCTCTAGTCAACGAGTAGCTGACGGCGGTGCATTGTGGTCCTGCGGCGTTATCGGCCGCGGCGGCGACGCACCGGCTGGTGCAGCGCTGCAGCGATGCAGCCAGGGGCGCCGGCCCATTGGACTGCGGTCGCAGCGAGGCGATCGTCATAATGCCGCCGAAGCGGACGTCGTAGCGCGTGATGGTGCTTTGAACTCCTACAAAACGTCGCAGTCGTCGTCAGCATGGAGTGCCGCCGATGCTGCTGCAGCCTCCACAACCCCACAGCTGCAGCCGATGCTCCCTCCGTTTCCGCAACTGTTTGCTAAGAGCTTCGCGACAGCGGGAAAGCGGCCGTGCCTCCGGTGGAACTGCAGCTCCAGGTGCCAGGTGTCCGCATTCGCGCAATGAGAGCAATCAATCGCTACGCTTCTGAGAGAAATCCTTCCTTTGTCGTAGCGCCTCATAGCGCTTTGCGCTCCTACAACGCGGCGCAGTCGTCGCCTGCATGCCCCATCCTTCTGCCGCCGCCGCCATCGCCACCAATGATTGCCATGAGCCGTGTGGGAGCGGGAAGGTGGTCATGCCTCCGGCTAAACTATAGCGTACTGTATGGATATCCGCGCGGGCTTAATCAATGCTGCCCAGCCGAGAGGCATCCTGCCGGCGACGAGCGAATGCGAAGCGACGTTGTGCTGCTACGTTGCTAGGTTGTGCTGCTACGTTGCTAGGTTGTGCTGCTACGCCCAGCACAGTTTACCCTCGGCGATGCGGGGTTTGAAGATATCGTGTTGCAGTAAGTTTAGATAACTGGGATTTGATAGTATTCGGCTACATTCCCTGTCCAAGTGTAACTAATGATGCGAGTGTAACCCTATCCAAGTGTAATTAGTTAGGGTGTATTGCCGAGTAGAGATGAGATGGAAAGCCTAACTAAGCTAAGCTAAGCTAAGAAGTGAAGGCACGTGACCGGCGCTCCGCCAGGGTCCGCCACAGTGCCAGCGCCGAGCGATCGTCTCGTCACTATGCTGCTGCTTCTGCTGCTGAGTGATCGGCGGCTGAGGCACGTGACGCTCCGAGAACCTGCCAAGTAGATCAGCTGCAGACAACAGCCGCGTTTGTTATTTTATGAATGTCGCCATTCCGTCGATTTTTATAAATTTGCACATTACTACGCCTCTGAACGACTCTGCAGGTGACGACTGAACGAGGCAGTCTCAGAATGCTGACTCACTGCATTCAGCCTTTGCAGGCTCAAAATGTAACCTCTTCGCCGCAATCTGCTCTGTTCTACAACTATCTCGAGGAACTTCACTACGACACTTTAAACTAAAGTCAGTGGACCACTCTTTCGTTGACGGCTAGGGCTTGAATAGCTGATGGCGCCGTTGAAACGTTTTTCAGGGCTGAATAGAAGCGGCCAGCGTCTCCTGTGGCCTAAGAGCATGGATTAGAGCTACTCTCCTGGCAAGCGCAGGGTCTTGGATTCGAGTCCTGAAGTAGGCAATTCTTTATCGCCTGCTTCCAGAGCAGTCGTAGCTATTGAGGTTCGTCTGCTGCTAGAGAAATAACGTTCAATTGTTGAATTATCCAACTGCTGACTGCCTCGCTCCGCGGCTCAGCTGACGTGGCCCCAGCGTCTGCGCGACCGCGTCCGCTCAGAGGCCTCTGAGGCCTCAAAGGATTCGCTCAGAGTGCCGTGTCGGCTGCGCCGCAGAGTGCCGCAAACGATCCTCGCTGTGCGCCCGCGCCACGAGCGTCTACAATCGCATGCTCGATCGCAGTTTTCTCTCTGTCTGTCGGTCTGTCTGTCGGTCTGTCTGTCGGTCTGTCTGTCGGTCTGTCTGTCGGTCTGTCTGTCTGTATGTCTATCGGTCTCTCTCTAGCACATGGTCCGCTCTGTTGACATGCGAGCGTCGACCTTCGCTCAAATTTAAGCCAGCCTTGCGACGACCTCAAACTTCACGGAGCACATCAAGGACGCACACACACACACACACACATACACACACACACACACACACACACACACACACACACACACACACACACACACACACACACACACACACACACACACACATATATATATATGTATATTTAATTTATATAGCGCATTTATTTATTTATTTATTTTCATTTATGCATATATATATATATATATATATATATGTCCCTATATACATATATATATATTAGTATTCTATATATTAATATTATATATATAATATATACATATATATATATATATTATATATATATAGGGACATATATATATATATATATATATATTATATATGTGACATATATATATATATATATGTATGTCCTTGATCTGCTCTGTGTAGTTTGAGCTCGTCGCAAGGCTGGCTTAAATTTGAGCACAGGTCGACGCTCACATCCACGGCGACGGCGGTCGCAAATTCCTCGGTCAATCCTGCCGCTGGATTTAACGGTATATATATATATATATATATATATAAGTATATATATATATATATATATATATATATATATATATATATATGTGACATATATATATATATATATATATATATAGACATACATTTTTTATATAGCGCCCCAAGAGAACTTAATCTCTATTCAGGCGCTCCACATATGCCTCGGGGCTTGAGCCCAAGACCTCAGTCAGACCTTGGTCGGGGCGAGCACCTTAACGGCTAGACCGAACCAGCTCGGCAAACATCTCTCGCGCGTCGCATACTTCGCGTTGAAACTCAGGTAAATATCAATGAACGCAACGTCAAATTAATCGCTCCATCCTTATTAGATTATAGTAACATTTAATATAAATTACCATCTTTATCATTTGTAGCGATCATGTAATCGAATGTAACATAGTACGACGAATATTCGGCAAATAACAGCTCATCTCTATCCGGAGCTCATTCACTTCTAAACTGCAGCCATGGCCATGCCGGTGCGAATGCAGAGTAGAGAGCAGCAGTCGGCGGAGGCGGCGACCGCCAGTCGTAGATCCGCCTGCAGCTCACGCGGCGGCTGCGGCTTGACTGCGGCTCGTGCCTTCGTCCGAAAGGCCTAGAGCTGAGCGGCTTGGCTCGGCGCTGTCGCTCACCTCTAGCACAGAGCAGCAGCAGACCGAAGAGCTGCACGTGTAGCACGGAGTGACGGCAGAGCAGCCAAAGCTGGCACTACATTATACAGTTATTAAACTATCGTAACATAATATATATTCTTTTATAATTATACTGTTTTATTATTATCGTATTTAATATCGTACAATCAATTTTCGGAAGATATCGGAGCGTCTCATTCTTCAAGTCTTTACTTCAGCTCAGGTGCTCGCCTCGACCAAGGTCTGGCTGAGGTCCTGGGCTCGAGCACCGAGGCATATGTGAAGCGCCTGAATAGAGATTAAGTTATCTTGGGGCGCTATACAAATGAAATACATGCATATATAACTCAGCCGCTACCGGCCGCGGTGGCGGCGGCCATGCCGATGCGAATGCGGAGAAGAGAGCGGTAGCCGGCAGAGGCGGCGGCGGCGGCCGCCATTCGGATGCTCCAGATCTGATGCTCGCACGGCGGCTGCGGCAGGACTGCCGCTCGTCCAAAAGGCCGCAGCTCTGTGCGGCGCGGCGCGGCGCGGCGCTGTTGCTCACCTCTGGCTGCGAGCAGCAGGCAGAGTAGCTGCGTGTGGAGCGTGACGCGACCGCAGAGCAGCCGATGCTGCCGCCGCTGCCACTGCATGTCGCCGGCTGGCCGCGGTTCGATTCGCACCGCCGCCGCCGCCACCGCCGCCGCCCTTTTTATGCTGGCGCGATGCGCACGAGAGGCCGGAAAACGGCGGCGCGGCGTCGCTCGCTTGTTTGATCTCCGGTCGCGATCGTCGCGCGCTTTGAGCGAGGCAGGTGAGCGAAGCTCAAACAAAGCGAGGGCGGGGCGGGAAGCGAACGGGCGCGGATCCTTTCCTTGTCGTTGTCAGACAGAAGCGGCAGCGCCGGCAGTTGAGGAAAGGCACGCGTGCGCCTTGCGGCGGCTACAGTCTGACTATAGTCAGCTAGCATTGAGCATTTTATAATTCTGTCACCTTAATTTACTCAGGCAGCAGCAGTCGCACGTGATTAGCAGCGACTGCTCCATGATTATAAGAGGGAGACCTAATGCGATATTTGACTTGATATTATTCTTCTCTTTCATCTGCTTCTCCTTCTTCGAGAGTGAGAGTGAGAGAGAGAGCGAGAGAGAGCGGAGAAATACGACGCGTTTCTTACTCAAGAAAACCAAGCATAGTCAGGCCGTGTTTTAAGAAACACTGAAGGAAATCTTAGTCTTTTGTTAAAAGTGTTCCAGAGAGAGAACCACGGATACGACACTGTCCTCGCTCAAGTATACTGCGCTTGGTGAGTCCTGCGGTCTCAGGAGCTCGCATGGAAATTTAACGGAAATATCTTGCATAGAAATATCATTTTGTTTGCTGCGAAACGAGACAAGAGAAGTGTGCACAGGCGCAATTGCAGGAGAGTTAAAAGTAAATAGTGTCAAGCCCTTCGTCTGCATATAAGTTTCGTACGCTGCGATGGACCTGAAGGAGCAAGTGGCTAGCAATTTGTTAAGCATCCGGGGATGAATGGAAAGCAGCTCCTTAAGCCACGTGACTGGACTGTACGCTTATGGGCCCGAAAAATGGCCACATGTCGCACTAACTATGTATTTCCTTCGTATCTGCCGGTGCTGAATCGTAGGGGCACATCCACCCAGAGAATACGTGACGGACAACTGAGATGTGCAAAAAAATCTGCTTTGGCTGAAGCAGGTAGCCGGCAATAATTTACGGAGATCCATCGCGATGGCACGCGGCGACAATACTTTTATTAACCGCTGGTTTACATTTTTACATGCAGTCAGGATTTTGATAAGGATTTTGAGATTTAGCACACACACACACGAGCACACACACACTCACAAAAGCACACACACACACACACACACATGCGCGCGCACACACACACACACACACACACACACACACACACACACACACACACACACACACACACATATATATATATATATACATATATATATATATATATATATATATATATATATATATATATACATATATATATATATATATATATGGAAAGAGTAGGCACTGAAAGCTCTTGGCCCTGACCGCATTCGGTTGTGAGCGAAGTACATGATCATCAAAGTAACCTCTGCAGGCTTAAAGCAGCTTCCGCTCCACTTTCTGCCGAAAGTATGCGCGTCGCACCTGAGCGAGCAACGCTGGCTCAACCCGGTATTCCGAAAAACGCTAGCACTCACAGCACGGGGGCTGTTTGTCTAGTTTCATTTCCGGAAATTAGTTTTTTGCCTGACGCTCTGAAGAGCACGAAATATTTGCTTAAGTCAATTGCAACGATCGTCGTCAATTCAATCGTTACCGCGAATGTGCTCTTTACGAGACCTTGGTTACTTTCCGTTTCGTTTATTCATTGCTGAAGAAGGCCGCTTCAGATCGCATAAAAACAGGAAAGAACATTTTCACAGTAGGGAAACGTGAAATGCCCGGTTGGCTGGCGGCCCGCTAATTCCAGCGCCAGGCTCAACCTAAGCAATGGCGGCGCGAGAAAAGCCAGCATTGACTTTCATTCAATTTCATACCAGCTTCTCCACGAGGCCAAAATTCTAGACGCAAATGAAGCGCATCGCTTCCGCCTCGCTTTCTTCTTGTTCAAGTACAAATGCCAAGGAAATTAAAATGTTAGAATGCCAGCTCGCCGCCATTGTCCATTGCTCTGCTACCTGTGCTCGGCGGCTGCAGCATCTCGGAGACTGGCGCCGTTCGCTTGGCTGACGCGCGCGTACTGAAATAAAAATAAAAGTGCGAATCCATCCAAAACCCAAAGTCATCCGAATTCATCCAAAATCGCGCGAATGCATCCAAGGATTCAGGCAAGCGGCGTGATGCGTGATCGCCTCTGGCTGCAATCAGCAGGCAGAGCAGCCTCAGGAAGAACGCAAGCGGCGAGTATCGACCGCCGCCGAGGCAGCCGAAGCCGCCCCAGCTGCCGCCGCCGCACGTCGTCTCTGTGCCGCCGCTCCATTCGGGCCGACGCCGCCGCTTTCATACCGCCACCGGCGCAGCGGCGCGTCGAACGCACGCCAGTGACTGTGGCGACGTCACGGCGCGCCGCAGACAATTGGCAGGATTACCGGCGAGGCGTCGCTCCTGTTTGATTTCTGGTCGCAATCGGTGCGCACTGAGCGACGCGGGCGAGCGAAGCGCAAACAAACCCAGCACGGGTGCGTGTGGGAAAGCGAATGAGCGTCCGGTCCTGAGCGCTTTCAGACCAGCAGCGGCAGCCCAGGCAATGGAGGAAACGCGCCTAGATGTCATCGGCCTGACAGTGGCGATGTCGCGACTGGCAGCTGAGCTAAACCTAGAGACAATTAAAGTAAAATGGCGGTCACCTCAAGTTGCTGCTGCTGCGTCTCGGGCCGAGCAGCGTCTCGACCTGTTTGTGCGTTTGTACGAACAACTGACCAATGGGAGCGCCGCCAACGGCTGGTAGCAGACAAACCAACGAGCAAGTGAGCAGAGACGACAAAGTGCGACCGACGCTCGTCCAAATAAAAAAATTATTGCATCCGAGTTTTCGCCAGTCGCCTATCAGCTGCACTCAAAACTTCCGCCGGCTTGATAGGCCATTCTCAAGTGCCGCAAATATCCGCCACTCGTTAATGACATCACGCTGAAAACTCAAAGACATTTCGAATACTTGCAGTTACAAACGAGAAACGAGGTGTGCGTATTCCGTGTTCGTTCGGGTATAGACTGCAATCACAGCGCTCGTTACAAAGCGAGTTTCAGCCAATGCGCGACGGATACCGGGGACGCCTGAACCTCGTAGTTCGGCTAGGAACTTGTAAATGGTGCAGCGGTGCAGGCAGGTAAACTAACAGTAGCAGGAGCACCACAGCGACGACTAGCGCTCACATCTTAGCGTATCAAGTGCGTATCCAAAATGCAGATAATATTGTAGAGAAGTCTATTTAGCACCGGCGGACGGTTCCAGGTGTTCAGCAGCGACCACGGCCTATACTAACGGCAACTATATTACCTAAAGCAGATGTCAGCTCTAGCGTCACTGCCTCGAACCTCGAATCCTTACTTTCCCATATATTTCAGAGTGGCTCGCATGATCCCCATATAAACTAGTCACCATAATTCGGCTTGTTTAGCCGGCCCTGCAGTGACAGGGTCATGTATTATAAAAAAAATATATATACATTATATATATATATATATATATATATATATATTATTACACATTCTATTATATTATTATATATGATGTAATATATATTTAAAAAAAATATATATATATAATTCATGTATATAGCGCCCCAAGAGAATTTAATCTCTATTCAGGCGCTTCACGTATGTCTCAGGTCGCGAGCTCACGTCCTCAGTCAGACCTTGGTCGGCGCGAGCACCTTAAGTGCTAGACCAAGCCAGCTCGGCGAATATGAAAATATATTGTAGCGTGTTATATCGTTATTGTACAAAATTAATATACGTACTTGCAATAGATGGGCTTCATCGTGCCCCTTTATCGTTTATTTTATTTATTTATTGCTCCCTCAGACGATTTAAACTGTTGTAACCGAATGCGTACCAAAAGCCGCTTAGGCTGTGAGTGCGCTTTACAAAACTCTCCTGCGTAACATCCACATGTCTTCATGACTTTGTGGCGTTACAGACGGAGATACATTCCATTACATTACATCTAGGTGTTTTGCAGCGACCTGCAAGGAAATCGCTGGGTCATTGGCGTGCTTAGTTTCACTTCGGAACATGACACCTAGATTTTATGCTAAAGTGAGAGGACTTTTGGTACTTGTAAACAGAGGGCTCGATCGCCAAAATCATAGGAATAAATATGTAATATTTGCATAGCACCATTAGAGAACTTAATCCCTCTTACGGGTGTTTAAATTTTCTGTAAAGGAAGCATGATCGCATAGTTGGTGGTAACATGTAAACTGTTGACTAGCCTAACAGGATTTTGATTTTTCGTGATAGACCGCGAGATGAACAGTGTTAGAGGAGCGGGTGATTTTCGAGCACGTGACTGTTGATAGGAGCGAGGTTGCATGAGAAGGCAGAAGCGTTAGCGAGTAGAGGGACCAGTTAACAAACGGAGAGGGAATGCTTAGATTTATTCGATGCACGACGTAGGTCCGCAGAGCTCTGTCGGTAGCGAGTTTGCAGTTCTTCTCCATTTTCTGTCGGACCGAACGAGTTTTGGAGTCGTGCCCGCAACGAACAAGAGCGCAGGCCAAAAGTCGCTAATAATTTGCGGTAGGGGAATTCCTGAGTAAAGAGAATCGCAGAAGAAATCTGAAGGCTCGACGTCACACAAGGCAAGGAATAGTTTTGCCGTCGCACTTTCAAGTAACCGCACAGCGATTTCGGCGTCGTTCTTTACCTTAAAGCTGGCCAAATTCGCGAGCTGAACACATTAGTTCAATTTTAATTAAATCAATATAATTATTTTAATGACAGGTTGCTTTAGAACAGTGCGCGTAGATTTAGGGCGTGCAATCAAATCTGAACCGGCCGATTAACAAAGGTAGTTCATTTCACAGTCCTTAAAGATGACAGTCTTTTGAGTGGGTTGGGCAACGGTTGTCATGTCAGGTGACGTCTCTTGGGGCGTTCATCGCGTCACCCAGTCCGCCACTACCAGCACTCCAAATAGATGGAGGCACTACGAGTTAGTGGCGCCAATCCATTTTCTATATATGAAAATATAATTTTCACTTAATTGAAATTAATCTTTTCACCGTCAGAGCTATCAACCAATCCTTCAAGGAATTCTTCATATGATTTAACTTCATGTTCAGTGAGATCTTCATGTTGTTTACCAAATAGAAATTCTTCTAGATCTACCAACTTACCTGATTCAGAGTCAATGTATGAGGAAGCTTCAGACTCGTAAGACTCAGATTCCATTTCTGTTTCCATTGCTGGATCGTAATCACGATCATCAATTGAGTCTTTTGAATATTCAGATTCACTATCAAAACTGGTAATATTAATTTCAGAAACTTGAGCATCTTCTTTGGGATCCATCCCATAATAGTGAAAATATGTTTGTTAATATATATTTAATTTCTCCACTGATTCGTATAGTTCTACCTCTTCTTTATAGCAGCTAGTTTTTTATCATCTTTCTTTTTATCTGAAGATTTAACTCTCTTTACAGGTGCTGGTTTAGTATTTTCAATCTTCCTTTTTGGCATCTATACTAATAATACAATTTTTACGATAACCTGGATTTGTACCATTACTTAATACTTCTGCAATATTGTAATGTCCGTATGCCTAACTACAACAACCACAGTCTAACCAGTAACATTTTGATTCGAATGCTGATAGTGCAACTTTGTTCTGTCTCACAGTATACGTTAAATGTTTTTCACTTCTAATCAATGTATATTCACAAGATTGATCTACTTTAGTACTCAGACATGACTTTAAAACTGAATGTTTTAAATTCTTGTCAACTACAGTTTCATTTACTCCCTTTGCTTTTTTAGATTGTCCTATCTGCTTCCCTTCTTTGGTATATCTTTCATTCATTTCACATTAAATCCTAGTACATCCTATTTGTTTCCCTTCCTTATCAACTTAAATATCATCAAGATAAACAGAATAAAAGTAAAGCTTTGGTCTTTGGAAGACACATTCATTTAGTGTCGCTGACTTTATTTTATCTGTCGTCTCATCTCTAAATTTACCAACTTGTTTGCTATTACTTTTTATAATAGCTTTTGCTTTTCATCTTTCCAGAATGGATAATCTTCTGGAAATGTATTTAAGTCGAGAGTCTCTGGATGTGCAATAGATTCTTTGTAAGCATCTTTGGTGAAAATCTCTATAACAAGTGAATCAGTATATAATAAATTTATCTTTGAATCATATCTTTTCTACATTGCTGGATAATAAAAATTTTGCATAAGCATCTTTGATAAATCAAGAATACAGAATCCAACATAAATAGGTTTATTTAGTGTTACTGTTTCTTTGGTACTTTCTATAAAGACAATGTTATTAGATAATATCTTCCTATCAAAAAACCTAGGAATCTTATAAATCTTATTCGTTCTAACTAAATCATCACCCAATTCTCCATTTAACCATGCCATTATTTTCCTTCCACGAACATTCTCCATTGTCTTGCGAAAGAAAACAATTTTTAATAACTTAAAGGAGTCCTTTTCGAAATCATTCTTTGCATTATTCCTAAGCTTAGCATTGTTATCAATATATTCTTCTAACCAATTAGATTGATTAAACTCTAATACTTTATGTATTTGGTTAATTCATAACCTAGTTCCATACAATTGTTAAGATTAAGATAATGAATAGCATATTTTTCTTTAGGTTCTAAATCTAAAACTAGTTTTTGTACCGGATCAATGCCTCTATTAAATCCTTTTTGATATTTAAAATATTTGTCTTTGGTTATTCTCTTGTTCACCCTGGAAGTAAAGAATATTCAGAGAAATAATCATGTTTTTCTTTAGGAAAAATGCATATCAACTTCAAGGACATAACCTTTGTTTGATGTGTGTTAAACTTCTTAATTAAATCAGCTTTATTCTCATTCCATAATTTTACTTTTTGTTTTGTTAAAAAATTAAAACCACCAGCAAATTCAGTTTCATTGCCCATCCTTAAAGATTAGTTGAATCGAAGTATAAAAGATATGAAGTTAATTTCTTAGGATCAAAATCAATACATCTAGGATTATTTGCTTTAGCCATTCGTTTTGAAACTTGTGTCATTCCACCACGTATTCCTTTTTCCAAGAATAAATACCTATCTCAATCAGTTAGTAATCCAAAGAACAACACCCGTATGTTTTAAACCTGCAGTCAAAGTTAATTGTGGTGTTGTTAGGAACTTTGCAGGATCTATTTCATAATGCTCAATTATTGGATCACGAAACCTCTCAAAAACATCTGCCAAACCTGAAACATAAAACATTTGATATAAGTCATGATAGTCTTTTAGATTCTTTATTTCAAATGCATTCCATACTGTATTTGCATGCTCATAATCTTCTTGTGAGATAACTCAACTAAGACTAGAATAAAACTTTTCAATTAGTGGTAAGTTTGTTTCTTGAAGTCTTGCAAACGAATCCATGTACTCATATGGATAAACACTCTTTCTAGTAAGTAATGCTATCTTTTTATCATCATATGGTTTTCCTTAAAACTCATTAAAGTGTTGTCTTATTGCGGCCAATTTATCCTCAACCGTTGATACGTTCTTCATTGGATTAGGTGGAGAACTGTGCAACAATTGATAAGAATCTCTGAAACATATATCACCGAAATCTATACTTAAAAATATTTCTTTATTAATAGCAATTATTTGCTTTTTATCTTCATCACAATTGAGAGCACTAACAATTAAATGAGAATCATATCATCTAAGATTATGAATATAAACAGGAAGCTTAAGTGAAGTTATTGATATCTTTAATTTTGATTTACAAGGACCGTGACCTGCTCCTCTATATTTATCAGGTACGTGATGGTGATCCAAAACCTTTTCACTTTTATCCAAGAATTTACCACATATCCAACAAGCATCTGCATTATATTATTATTTTTTCTCTTCTTCTGTCATAGATTATTTATCATATATTTTATATATCTTTCAAGCAACTTCTTAAGATCCTGTTTATTCTTTTTGAAATCTTCCTCTAATGAGATAATGAATTTATCAACACAATCATATCCAAAAGTTTGAGTATATTGTGATACGATTTTACCCTCGTGATCTAAAAAACATAAGCACCAGAGCAAGGTTTATGTTGATTAAATGATTCTTTTATTGCTTCATCTGGATTATCAATTGAACCTAGCAAACATTTAAAGTAAGCATATGCAACAAATGGTGACCTAATCATTTTATTAAAATCTCTAAGCATAACTAGATCACCTGTTCCGTCTTAATTACTATTTTCATATGGCATTTTCACTTTAGATGTTCCAAAATGTTCTGAATTGCAATCAGTAATATTAGCATCTAATTTTTCTTGTTCATAAAAGCATGAAAGACATCTCTTACAAAATAACCCATTTCTTTCCAATATCTTTACTAGTTCGACATAGAGGATTTAAATTCGTATAAACGTAATGAGATTTTCCTTGATCACCATATAAAAGAAGATCTACATGATTCTCACTCTACTCAGAGTTAACAATGAATGGAAATAAAGAATAAGTGTATTCATAAACATCTATAGTAATTTGGCAAGTAGTTTAGCAAGTTTTTGAATATCCTCAACTTTTATTGCAACACTATTATTAATACTATATTGATTTCTCGGATCATCTTCATCATTTGTTTAGAATAATGTTTTAATAACTGTAATATATCTGAATACTGCTCATGTAATATAACTCTTAATTTACGATCTGCTTTTTTAAGATGTATAGTTAGATGCAATGCTCTTAAAACACACCATAATGCACAATAATTATCTTCAGTATTCTTCAAGTTTATGATACGCCTCTTATTTTTTAATTTTTCAGGAAGAGGAACATATGAACCGCTAATTTGAAGAGTATATCTCGTAAGCTTTGCGTTAGCACTGAACATCCTTACAACTCTGCAAGAAGAACCACCCTCATTGCAGTTATCAAGAGTCTTATTCATTACACCAAAATGTTTCCCAATATTTGATCCGAAATGAGAAACCCTATCAAAATTGCTGGCAATGAACCATTCAATACAGCAAAAATTGCTTCACCCTTTACATTTTCTAATTTAATGAGGATAACAAGACTCATTTTTATATTAGTTATGCTAGAAGAAACACTATTCATAACATCTACTAACGCTGGGGTACAATTTTCTTTGAATGTATTAATATCTGAATCTTCTAATTCAAAATAACCATATTCGAACCATTACCCTTTGTACTCCACCTAT